>OX359278.1:22368743-22968743 GCA_947179155.2 Hedera helix
AGAATAATATAAGATGAAGTTGTGTATAAGTGTATGAAACACAAAGATGATGACACCTGAACATGAACAGGTAGTAATGAGCCGAGATAAGTCAAATGAGAATTAGGCTAAGAAAGAATCCTGCACGGGAATGAGATGGGAAAGAGTAAATGAAGTATGAGGTAATTTAATACCTAAGATGAAGTGGTTCGATGAAATTATCCGACGAAAAGATCAAGTAAGAGTTTAGGAGTAAACCGAATATGAACGTTACAGTAAAAGTGATTTTAATGATGGAATCCTTAAAAGGATTGAAGTTAAAAACCTAGTTTTGAAGAAGATGAACGTGTAGAGATGATTAGGCATTTTAACCTAATCCAAGTGTTAGGTATTAAAATGTGAATTATGTGTTATGAGGGTTAGAACCCTAAAATTTGAATAATAGGTATACTTTGAGGTATTTATGAGCTAAGTGCTTATATGATGTATAAATACAAAAATCCTATTCATAAATACAAGTGGAATACGGGAAAAATATGGGTATATACGAACTATTATATGAATTTAATATGGAAGAAGGAAATGATCTGAAAGTCTGTAAAACTTGTAATATGATCGTAAGTGATTAATACAGATTGATTTATGTGATCTAATTAATATGTTATGCGATGCATTATATGTGTTAATGAAATGTGAAAGAATAATATTTTCCTGAAAAAATAATGTTAAAAACACTATTCAAGCAAAAGGTGTTTTTCATTTTTTAAAATTTCACATTCACGAATAGTGTTTATATGGGGTTTAAGAGTGTATTTACTATTCAAAAATACGAGAATAAAAAATTGACTAAATACCTTACTAAGCCAGTTGGAAAATGAAAGGAAATGGATTTAGATGATTTTATTGGAAAAAACCCCTAATTGTCGGTTTTAAAATCAAATATCATTTTAAGTTTAAAAGCGTTTTACATATAAGTAAGATTTTGTGATTTTGATTAAGTTATGAGCATTTGAGCCATGAAGGTTGAAAATTTGACTTTTTTTTGGAGTTTTGAAGTTCTGGTGTTACGGCGCGGCCGCGCCGTTTTCAGTGTTAAACGTGGCGTGGTGACGCTGGGCTAGTTTTGTGAATTCTGTAGGTTGGGCACGAGGGCACTGATTTTAAACCTAAGACTGGCACGGCCGCACCGGGTCGTGTCAACAGTTTGGGTGACCGGTTTGGGTCGGGTCGGGTTTTTGTGAATAAAATATTATTTTTGGGTCCCGATTTTGATGATTAGACATTATTAAATATCCAGTATTGTAAGTTTTGTATAAGAAGAAGATTTAATTAAGTTAAATCAATATGGGTCCAATAGTGACTGTTTGGTAGACTGACTTATTAACTAGGTCGTACGAATGATAACAAAAATAAGTAAGAGTCTTAGTATAAGATTAAGCTAAGGGTAAAGCTTTGACTAATTTTATATTGTCGATCTCGCATAACATATAGGTTGGACGAAGGATGAGAAAATTAGCGTAAATGGTAACGATGGTAAAAGGCAAGTTTTTTAGTCATTGTTGCTAAGTGTGAATGTGTTTTAACGTGTCATTATATGGTAATGTGTTAGTAAACTATTGATATGCACTCGTTTAAATGAAAGTACTTGTTCTATGCGAACCCTATTTGTCTGAGAATGAATATGTAGCCTATATAAACTGTGAAACATGAATAAATGTAATATTTGTGTAGAAAGAAACATGAAACATATATAGTATGAAAGACGTGACATATATGATGTATTCATAAAATGCCAAGCTTGAGAAGTATGTTATATATATAAAATGCAAATCAAATGTGAACTGTGAAACATGAAATGTGAAACGTGTTATGTGATAACTGTTAAACTTGCTAAGTCGCCGTGCTCATTCTTATAATTAAATTTTAAATTGTAGTAAAGAAAGATTATCTGTTGAAGCTGGAAGTGAGAGAAAGGAAATGAAAATAGACTAAAGAAACCTGATATTTTAGATTCTTTGTTGATCATTCACCTAACTCCATGTATAACTTATTATACCGGAATATACCATTTGATACACCCTAAAGGTTTTAAGGAATATGTCAAAATATAATTCATTATACACAAGATATTATGATGATCTCAAGTCCAATGATCACTTGTACTACTATCACAAAAGGAACTCCTATTGACAAGCAAGTAAGACTCCATTAGGTATTCCTTAAGTGAGTCACGTTCAGTGAACTTATTCTCCAATAAGAACATACATACTTGCTTTAGTGTCTCTATACAAATGATTATGAGATCAATCATCCTCTTTATAAAAGCAAGCATAGTATGTACTAATCTATCTGAATCCACTAATCTCCATTTTAGTAATCTTATGATTAGGAACAGTTTTAGTTTTAAGCTATCTTGAATTTAGATCTCATTAGCATGATCATCATCATGATTCACTACTCAACAACTATGAGTTTATCACAATTAACGTCATCTATTAAATATGGATAAAGATAATGCCTTAGTATAAATAAACATTTATTAATAAATGAATAAGATTACGAAGTACATGCTACATTATATCAAATATGAATGGCTTGTGTGCATACTACTTTCATAATGAAGGCGAAAGATTGAAGAAATGGCTCAAACTCAGATTTGGGGATCTAACTCTTTTTCTTTACTTTTATTTTTCATAGATGATTGACTAATTTTTGGAAAAGTTTAATTGTAAGATTTAATTGATATACAATTATTATTTGAAAAAAATATTAGATATAATTCTCTTTGGATTCGACACTCTTATTATCACTGTATTACTTGTTGATCGTGTATACTTACACGTTATTGTTAATTATAAAATTACACAAACAAGTTTTTGGTGCCGTTGTCGGAGAATTATATTTTTAATACTTTTCCAATATTGATTTTAATCAATTTGATTATAATTTAAATTTTTATTACATGTTTATCGATTGCAATAACTAGACTGACAAGAATGTAAGTAAATGTATTGCTCGTGTATAAGACTTAGCATAAGTTAGGGACTTAATTTATGTTTATTGTTATCGTTTGCGAAATTAGATTGACAAGATCGTAAGTAAATGCATTGCTCTTGTACAAGACATAGCGTAACTGCTGGGCTTTTATAGTTCCATTTTGCATAACATGTTTTTATTTTTGTTTAATTTTTGCAACTAAAAAAAAATTAAAATGTCAAAAAAATACAAAAATTAAAAAAGAGACAATTTTTTTCCCCCTTTCTTTTTCTTTTATTTGATTTTTGTATTTCAGAGGAAAGTAGTATGCCCTCATGCCGATCACATTTGGTACGATAAGCATATACTTTGTAATCTTATTCATTTATAAATAAAAGTTTTATTCAAAGGCATTTCTTTATTCATGATTGATTGGTTGAATTAATTAAATGGATAAACCCAAATTTTGGAGTAATGCTTTTAGAATCATAATTTCGATTATGCTAATGAGATCTACATTCTAGATAGCTCAAAACTAAAATGTTCCTAATCGTGAGATCATTAAAATGGGGAGTAGTGAATCCGGATATATTAGTATATACTATGTTTGCTTTTCTAAAGATGATAATTGATCTCATAATAATTTGTATGGAGACACTAAAATAAGTATGTACATGCTTATTGGAGAATAAATTCACTGAACGTGACTCGCTTAAAGAACACCTAATGGAGTTTTACTTGTCTGTCGATAGGAGTTTCTCATGTGATAGAGTACAAATAATCCTTGGACTTGAGATCATTATAGTATCTTGTGTATGATGACTTATTTTAATAATTTTATAATTAAAATAAAGAGTTTATTTTAAACTTGAAATTTGATTTCAGGCAACCTGAATTGCCCGTTAAATGATATATATATATATATATGGAATGATTTTAATTTATGAGATGAATGATACATATGATGGTATTTATGATATAATTATGTATTAATACATATAATGATGTGTATAATAATACAAGATATTGATTATGGACTATTGACCAATGTAATTGGATTTATTTTAGTTAGATGCATGAATGGATGAGTTTTAATAAATGGGGTCTGCGTATAATAAATGGGGTTTGCATACCACGTCTTTCGAAAATTTTCTATTATAAATTCTATCTCCCTTCTATGTATTTTCCCTTAATGCTGATCAAGGTTTCTGTTTTGTGAAAATAGATTGTAATAGGATTAAATATAATTATTTGAAAAATTGGAGTCGATGAGCAAAGAGCACTTGAAGAACCATTTGTAATGGAACCCGGGTTTAAATGTAATAGTTACATTTAATTTTGTTCTTGAACCCAAGGTTTGACCTCTTAGTTCACTCGGTGGCTCGAGTGAACAAAACTAGAATAAAGTCCATAATCAATTCAAATAGAATATAGTATTCTATATGTGCATGCTTATTATATATATTAAATATTATTAAACATGCGTCGCATGTTAAATAACATGACGCATATTTTATATATATATGCGTGTGCGTGCGCGCGCGCGTGTGTGTATGCACGCTAAACAAGATGAGGCAATTAATAACAAACACCTCAAGAAAAATATATTAAGTTGTAACGTTCAAAGATATTTGGAATATCGAACGTGTACTTCTAGCATGATAAAGTAATAGAGCATTAAATATTTAATATGAGTTTGTTGTGCACACACAAAACTTGTAGTAAATATTTGAGATGTTAACTTTATTACATTAGATGTTTATAAAGAATTGAACGATACTGTTTTGTTGTGCACACACAAGGACATTATTTTTCTCTTCACTTATATGGGATGCTAGGTCAGACTTAACTTAGATAGTTTTAATTCGGACGTGCACACATTTGATCATAATAATTTAAGAGGCAAAACTACACGAAGTTACATGTTGATGTAATTAACAAGGAGTTGTCTACCTGTTAAATAAATATAGTTTGTTATGAACACACAAAGCTGTATTTATGTTGATGGAATCCTTATCTCACTAGCAATTTTTTAATTAGATTTGTCGAACTATATAAGGTGGGTAATATAGTTTGATGAAAAAAGTGGGAGATATCAATTTAAATAAAGACCTAATTTATTTTGGTAATTAATAAAATAAATGTATGCTAAAATATTGTTATTAAAAATTCACTTAAAGAATTTTGCTATATTCAATTCACTAACATTGCATAGCATATTGGACGCTAACAAATTAATTTAATCGAATTGTTCGGATTGGTTAAAAAAATTTGAGAATAGTTCTCAATACTGAAAAGCTAGCAAATGTTCTTGTTCCTGCAAATGTTGCATATAATGCCTCTGAGGAAGAGATTGCTATTTTTAGAAGTGGTAAGATGATGCGCAAGTGGCTCATTGCATCATGCTCGCATCCATAAGTATCGAGTTACAGCATTAACATGAGAAAATGGATACGCCTACTATATTGTTTCACCTTCAACAGTTGTAGGTCAGCTAGATATAAGATATCTAAGGAGGTCATATGATATAAAATGACCAATGACACTACAGTATAAACACATGTCTTAAAGATGATCAATTCGATTGATCAATTGGGACAATTGGATTTTGTCAATGATGGAGAGTTGAGTCAAGATTTGATATTGCAGTCAGTCACTAACTCCTTTTCATAATTTGTTGTGAACTTCATACGTTAGTTTACTTGATTTGCTTAACATGTTGAAGATTGCTGATAGTCAATTTTCTTTCAAGAAAGACCAAGTCGTACTGGTAGATGAATCTTCCAAATAGAGGAAGAGGGTCAAAGGTGTTTATGAGGAGTTAGAAAAAGTAGAAGACGAAAGAAAGACACTAAATATATGACATAAATAAAAGTTATTCCGAGGACAAAGGAGTTTGCTTTCATTGGGATAAGCCGAAAAACTGAAAAAGGAACTGCAAGGAGTATCTTACAGTGGTTAAGAAAAAGAAGCTTGGTGAAACTTCTACTATAGATATAGATTTATTCATAATGAAATAAAACTTTCTATAAGTCAAAGTTCTACTTGGGAATAGATACCGACTGGTGGTCTCACATATACAAGTCGTTGTAGAGACTAAGCAGAAATAGAAAGCTAAACAAAGGACAAGTAATCATGTGTGTGGGGAATGGAACAAAGATTACTGAATTAGCCATAAAAACTTACAGTTTAGCATTACCTATAATCAAGTCAATTAAGTTAGTAAGCTGTTACTATGTTCTCGTTCTTGTAATAAACATTATGTTTGTTGTATGTGTTGACAAGGAAGGTTGTGGTATTATAATAAAGAACAATCGCTGTTCTATTTATAATGATAATGTTTTAATTTAGAATTAGTTGATTACTTAATGGACTTTGCATATTTGACTTACATGAAAATATTTTTTAAATTGAACAGACTAAAAGAAAAGAGATTATGGGAATCATACCTTCAAATTGCACTGTAGACTCGGTCATATTAATGAAGCAAGACTAAACAAGTTGTATAAAGATGGACTTTTAGAGCCTTTTTATGAATCAAATACAACTTATGATCTTGTATCATGGGTAGCATGACTAAATCTCTATTTAATTAACATGCAGAGAGAGTTGTTAGAGTTGGTACACACAGTTGTGTGTGAGACCTATGACAACATGTTCAAGAGGAGGATATTCATTCATTACTTTCACTGATGATTATAGATTTCGATATATGTATTTGATGAAATACAAATCCAAATCGTTTAAAAGGTTTAAAGAATTTACAAGTGAAATTGGAAAATAAACTGCAAAAGTATTAAAGTTCTTTGATTAGATTGAGAAGCGAATACTTAAGCAGCGAGTTTCTAGATCATCTCAGAGAATTGGTATTTTCTGACAATGGACACGGTGATGATCCATGCAATGTTTATCGATCTTCCAGTATCCTTTTGGGGTTATTCCCTAGAAACTGCTACATATCTACTTAACAAGGTACTTTAAAAAATACGTTCCTAAGACTCCATATAAGTTATGGACAGGGAGGAAACCAAGTCCTAAGTATGTTAAGATTTGGGGTTGTCCAGCTTATGTCAAAAGGTTTGACAATGGTAAACTAGAGACAAGATCCGATAAGTACAAATTTGTGGAATGTCCTAAAGAAAGTTTAAGATATTACTTCTATCATCCTACTGATCAAAATGTGTTTATTGCAAAACATGTTACCTTCTTGGAAAATGAGTTTATCTTTGAAGGAGTCAGTGGAAGTAAGATAGATCATGAAGAAGTTTAAGAACCACAAAATACTGCAGATCAAGTGAAAAAATGTATTTAAGTAGATAAATCTATTGTACTACAACTAAGTCGTAAATCTAGAATAGTACCGAAGATACTTGAAAATGTATGGATTCATCATAAATAATGATGATGAGGTACGCATCATAGTAGATGATGATCTAATAACATACGATGAGTTATGAGTAGTAGAGACTCAAGAGAAATGATTGATTACCATGAAATTCAAAATGGACTCCATGTACGAGAATCAAGTGTGGACTTAGGTTTGTCCACCATAAGACATTGTGCCTAGAGGGTGTAAATGGGTCTTTTAAAAAGACTAAAGCAGATGACAAGATGGAGACTTATAAGACCTGACTAGTGGCAAAAGATTTCAAACAAGGACAATGAGTTGACTATAATGAAACTTTTCCTACGTATAAATGCTTAAGTTGATAATGTAATTTTATACTTACTTATTATATATTTTTAGACTTAATTATTTGTTAGTTTTTAAGCATTTTAAATGATTTTAGGTATTTTATTTATTATTATTATTATTATTATTATTATTTATTATTTTATATTATTTTTATCTATTTTATATTTTATTTTGTAGAAAAAATATAAGGAATGGCAAACCTGTAATTAAGGAGAAGTTAGCTGCTAAAGGCAAAATGGTAAATAGAGAAGGGCATGAGGTAAGCGGATGGCGCGCATTTGGCTTAGGCTGGAATCTGGTAAACGCACATGGCGTGATGATATATGGAGTAGGCCCAGAACGGCACCATTTAGCAATTTAAGGAGAAGGCACCAGCCGCGCAATGCGCGATTATCTACAGAAAGAACCTTTAGCGTACGACGCCATTTCATTTGGGCGACAAGGATCAAGACACGCGCTATGCGCGCGATAGCAGCGTTGACCTGATCAAAAGGAGCGAATGAGGTGTTTGGCAAGTGTATTAATTAGCGAGAATGGAATTATTCGCGATTTCTTGCATTATTTGATTCCGAATTAGATTTTTTTACCACTAATGTTTAGGGATATTATTGTACTCTTATAAATACACTATGTAGCTCTTGTTAACAATATTATATATTAGTATTAGATAAACATAGTTTTAAAGTAAAATATTATATTAGAGTAGTTTAGAAGTAGGATTAGAAGCAATTATTCAACGTGAAAGATTCAAGAATTGAAGGTGGAGCTTGAGAATTGGAGACTGTGATCCAAGTGACAAAAGGATATCAAAATACATATTTGATCCTTTTTCTCTTACTTTTATTTTTGTAATTTTGAGATGTTAAATTATTTGTGGATAATTTATTATTTAGTTATGAGTTAATTTATTATTTAAAATTGCAATTGACCCAACATTTAGTGCGTTCATGTATAATTATTTGCGAATGTGAACATAAAAGAACTAACTAAAATAGTTATTTTTATTAATCTTTGATAAAGGTTAATAAATACTTAGGCATTCTCAGTTAACAATTCAATATAATTAATTAATTAGAAAGAAAGTGAAGAGATTTAATTGAAGTATTGGCAAAAATTGTGATCTTAACTATTTTTAATTTGATTTAATTATTTTCATTAGTTTAATTTAGTTAGTAATTTTAATTAGTTTTATCTTATAATTAAATTGCGTTTATTTAAATAGAATTAATTTGGTTAAAAATTAGTATTTCGTATTAATTATTTTTAATTTCTTATGGATTTGACACTTTTTTTTTATCACTTTATTACTTATGGGCCGCGTATAATTGCATGTAAATTTCTATTTAAAATTAGGTAAACAATTTTTGGCGTCGTTGCCGGGGAATTAATTTAATAATTTTTGTCAATATTAATTTTAGTCAAATTAGTTTTAATTTAAACTTGTATATATTTTTTTATTTTATTTTACTTTTTTTTAGGTACAATGTCGGCATTTAATTCTCAATGGTCTTATGAGGGAATGACACAACCAAGTGTGGCAGGAATATTTGACCAATTGACTACACAGTTTACGGATCTTGAAAGAAAAATTGACGCTCTTGGAAGTCAATCTATTCAGAATACCTACAATCAGTAACAATATAGTTACACCCCAAATTGTTATCATCTAGGTTGGCAGGATTATCCGAATCATTCATGGAATAACAATCAAGACCAATTCTATACTTCAGAATCATATCATCAGGATTTTCAACACCCACATCCACAGCAACAAGAGCATAAATCTAATTTGGAGAAAAAATTTGATAGGTTTTAAGAGCGAACAGAAATGAGGATGAATAATTAAGAATTTTTTTCTCCAAGTTCATCATACCCCTTAGAATTTTTATATCAACCTCAGTCATACGAAAACTTGTATCAACCTCCACCGCAACAAGAGGAAAAATCAAACTTTGAGAAACTTCTCGCAAGATTTACAGAGAATATCGAGATGAGTAGTAAACGCAATGAAGAATTAATGTGAGAGTGAAAAATTCAAAGGGTGAGATGGAGATTCAAAGGGAAGAGGATGAGATTCGAAGATAACAACTTGTCAATCTAATCAACAGTTGCTTTCACAATATGTTACCTAGCAATACAGAGATACATCTTGAGGAAGAAGGTAAAGAGTTATGCGAGCCAGATCCCTTAGAAAATGGCAAGCAGTTTCAAATGGCTAAAAAAGTAAATCTTAAGAGGTCTCCTTCGGATAATGAAGATGATGACGAGGTTGAAAAGAAAAGGAGCAAGGTTTGGGAAGAATAAGAGAAGGATGATGATGATCAAGCCTTGAATTTAGATGGTATTAAGAAAAATCCGATTGTGCCTTCCGTGTAACAAATTTAGAATTTTTAGGAGTACTATCGGGTTGACTTTGTTGAAGACTTTGATTACTTGGATGAATTAAAGTTTGGGGGTGGTCCACAATTTTTCAAGGATGTCATGGAGTTCAAAGAAAAGACGAAAATGAGACATGAAAAAATAATTTTTGCGATTGAGTCTGATTGAAGAAAAAGGGAGTAGTTATGTTGAGATTTAAAAATAAGCGCTTATTGAGAGTCAACCCAAGTTTTAGTTTTACTTTTTATTTTTATTTTTAGTAGATTTATTTTTAGTAGTAAATTTTATTTATTTATTTATTTATTTATTTATTTTAATATTTTATTTTTATTTTTAGTTTTTTCAAGTTATTTATGCACTCAAGCTTAGCAGATGAGGAGAAAAAAATTACATATTTAGGGGAGTCCTTTGTTCTTACTTTTCTTTATTTAATACATCGAGGACAATGTATGTTTTAAGTTTGGGGGTGTGGGTAAATTTTAAATTTTTTTAAAAATTTTTAGATTTTTTTAAGTTTAAATTTTAGACTTTTGTGGTAAATTCACTGCAAACTCTCACGAGATATAACTCATCCACTTGGGATAACCTTAAGATTTAAAGGTTTGTTGCACATACTAAGTGCAACCGTGTTTCCTACAAAAATGAGATAACTTAATTTTTAGGTTGAGTCTCTTAAGCGATGAATTAATTGAATTTAATATTTGGTCGATGATAAAAAAATTTAATTTTATGTAATAACTTTTGAAAAAGGAATAAATTTTTGTTAATCTAAAATTGGGCTTTTTGTTAGTTATTATTTTATTTGAGATCCTGTAAATTTTATGCACTCATATCCATTTCTATTGAGTTAGTTTTAACTTAGAGGAAGTTTATCTGATTGAATGTGTATGATAGATATTTATGAACTTTATATCTTATTTGATCATAATTTAAAGCAAAATATTAGGCGGATTATAATTTGGGAGAGATGATTTAGGTAATTATTCTAGGATTATTTAATAATGAGTTTCCCAAGTTAAATTGAAAAGAGAAAAAATGTGGTGAGTTGAGATGGAGCGTAAAACTCATGCACTCAAAACAAATGCAAAAACGAGATGGAGCGTAAAACGCACTCGTATTGGGGAAAAAAAAATTAGAGATGAAGTATAAAATGCACTTACCTATGAAAGAAAAGAAAGAGAATGGAAAGAAAATTAAAAAAAATGATGACCACTTATTTTAGTTAAATATTTGAGAAATTATGTAGTTAATGCAAATAATGGTCCTAGTGTGTTTAATGCATTGAAACTTTTTGATCTTCTTGTTAAATATTGCCTATTTATTAGCTGAAAGATGTGGAAAAAATAAGTTTATAGAGTTTTATTTTGTAATTCTTTATTGAGTAATATCTTTTATAAGACATTTAATTGCATAAATTTATTTAAATTTTAATTAGTTTGATACACTTTTGATTCACACACACACATGAAGAGTCTTGGATAAAGTAAGATTAATAAATATGTTAAAATTTTGGGCTTCGCATAATTTTGAAATTTTATTTGAGTTATCATTTAAAAAATGTTGAGGCCAAAGTTAAAATTAATAATGATTCATTACTTAAGTAATTTTGGTTGAGTTAGTAGAGTTTTTGTGACGCCCCCAAATTCGGGTCTCAAATACCTAGATTCGGTCATCACGATCCAAAACAAACATCCACCTCTAAACAACATACAATAACTAAATGCGGAATAATAAACATATGTTGTTCATTCAAAAGGTGTTACTAGTCCCATGATACGATAACCTTACACAAAAGTACACAAATACCCTTAATAAAGTACTTAGGGTTTATATTACATAACAAGTAATTTAGTTAACTAAAAGGCTGCATCCTGAAGTCTATCACTTCATCTTTCTCTTACCCTTATTCTTTCCAGAAGTCTCGGGTTGCACTGCAATAAGGTTTCATGATATAGCAAGGGTGAGCAACTAGTTTGCTCAACAAATTTAAATAACAACAAGAAATAATATATCATGAATGAAAGGGAATGGCTGAACAATTCAACAATATGAATAACATAAGCATGAATAATGATTTGTTTTTAAACTCAAGATAGTCAAATAGACTATGAACTATAAATATCCACTGGAGTCAATAGCAGGTTGACCCAATGGTTACTACCAGAAATATGTACCCGAGGGGATCAGCCTCAGTACAATATGTGTATGCATAACATTTAATTTCTGTGTTTTGTACCTGATATTAGATACAGGATACTCCCCTATAATAAAGGGGTGTTCATAATAGTCTAAGAATCCCCATCTTCAATTATTTGGATAACTTTTAAAATCTTTAACATAAATGTCTAGCCGAACAATGTCTTAGACCTACTTTGAATAGTTCTTTAAACAGTAGATCATTAAATAAGGTACAAGTCAAAGACTATACATGATCAAGTGCACCAAGTGCGAATAACAATAATATCGATGTGGAATAATTGTAAAGTAATTTAAACCACTGAAAGCATGCTTGGAATTATAATTCAAACTTAAATAAATAACTTGCTCAATGAAATGAGTTTAGAGATAAAGAACTTGTATGTCTGCTCAACTACAATTAATGTCTAGCTTTAACTAACTGGCTTTGAAAGACCTAACATTAATAAAGTTGGTCTAATAATTAGTACGACGTATTTGTACAACTATACGCTCACTAAGGAACTTATCTACCACGCATAAGTACTAACACATAATTTACATCAGTCAAAACAATATTATTAACCTTATAGATCCTCAATCAAATTAGGTTAATAATTTAATAAGTTAGAGAATATTTTTCTTAAGTGTTGGACACTTATTAAACCCTTAAACAACTTATTACAATTGTTTAATTAAAGCATAATTAAATTCAAATTATTTTATTAACTCAAACTCTATTTAATTACTATTTAATCATAATTAAATAGAAATTAATTAATTAATTTTAGTTATTAGTTAAAATAAATAATAACTAATTGTACTTACTTATTATTTAATAATAATTAAATAATAAATAATTATTGATTTAATTTTAACCTTTTCTGATTTAATATTAATCAACTAATAATTAACTAAGTAATTAACCTCATTTATTATTTACTTTAAGGAAATTAAATAATAGTTTACTAATTTTAATCCTCTTTAATTATTATTTAATGTCAATTAAATAATAATTAATTATTTAATTAATTTTAATTATTATTTAAGGTTAAATAATAATTAATTATTTATCCTTATTTATTATTTAAATTAAATAATAAATTATTAATTTAATTACTTAATTTTTATTAATCATTATTTAATGCTAGTTAAATAAAAATTAATTAATTAATTATCTTTATTTATTATTTACTAATATTTAAATAATAAATAATTAATTTATAAATTTTTATCTCTCTTTAATTATTATTTAATAGGAATTAAATAGTAATTGCTAATTTATCACCTTTATTTATTATTAACATTTTAAATAATAAATAATTAATGAAATTTTTATTTATTTAACTTAACCATAACTTAGCTATCTAGATTAATATTTAAAATATTTAAATATTAAACTTGATGAAAAATATCATCCCAAATATCTTTTTTGTATTATTATTGTTTTTGTTATAATTTTAAATTAATTTTTAAATATTTAAATTAATTAAAATTATCCAGAATGACAATTCTGTAATTAAGCCGAAAAACGAACGGAGGGGCAAAGTTGTAATTTCACGGGAAAATTTTCCTTCCGCGCATTGCGCGTGTTCAACTGAAAACAGGCCCAAAACAGTACAGTTTTGAGAGAACCGAAAACGACTTCCGCGCATAACGCGCGGAGTAAAATTGTTTATGTGCCAAACGACATCGTTTGGCTCCGCGTCCCTCAGTCAACAAACGGGCGCGCATTGCGCGGCCAGTTCTCCTTTTTTTTTTCTTTAGCAGAATGTGAACAGTGTCCGGCAATACACACTTTAAAATTATACCATGAAATAAACTTTAACTCCTCAATAAAAATCCAAAAAAAATTACCAATCACTTAATATCATGAAAATTTAATTTTTTATGATTTAATATCATTTTTTTTTTATAAATTTTTTTACATCACATAAACTACCACAAATCATAACTTTTTATGTATAACTCAATTTTGATTATGTATAACTCAATTTTGAGTGATTCAAACTTTGTTTTTCTCATGATTTAATGTTCTATAATATTAGAACATCAAACCTAAGTTTTATAAACATATTTTTGGTCATAAATTCCAAGACTTGTTTACACACTACTAAAAACATGTTTTTAGCATACAATTTATACCAAAATACAAACCAAGCATATTAAACTCAAGCATGACATAAATATTACTACTACACATTATTAACTATATTAACATGTTTATACTCACATGTTGGTTTATTTAATTTAAAAACAAAAGCTAGATTTAGAATAACCATTACCTTGATTTAATGACGATTTTTCTTTTTCTTCCAAAAAAGGTGATGAAAGAAGATGACATGAACCAAGAACTCCTTCTCTTGGTATTTTTGCTCTCAAATATATTTTCTTACACTCTCAAATGCTCTCTAGCTCTCTTGAAAATAAAAGATGATAAATGACTAATAAAAACTATTAAATTGTAAGTATACTTACAATGGGCATAAATATAAAATTTATATCTATCAAAATACCATCATGAGGGTAGTTGGAGACTTGTGCAAGAAATTTAGGCCAAGGACTAAGTTGGTGAAAAAAAGAATGGTGTCAATGTACTTAAAAAAAAAAACCAAACAAGCAACCATTAAATAAATAAATGAAAAATAAAATAAAAATAAAAACAAAAATCATTTTTCTCTCTCTCCACCTAGTATGCTCGGCTGATGGACAAATTTTTGTCCCAAAAAGTTTGTCATCTCCATTTTACTTTAATAAATAAATAGTTATATAAAGTATTTTCCAAGTGGGCCAAACATTGGACTTTGTTTTAATTTCTTTTGGGCTTCATTTAAATTGTTTAGGCTATTACTTTGCCAAGTTTTATTATTCTTCACTTGGGCTTCGAATTGATCCATGTTGGACTAATTTAATAATTTACACATTAATTATTCAATCCATGATTAAATAAATAATTAGATTGAATAAATAATTAAATACACTAACCCATTAGTATTAAATTACTAAATGGACTAATAAATATTATTATTAATATTTCACATTATTTACATTAATTTAATAATCATATTAATTAATTTATTATATTTAATTAACTCATTATATTCAATTTAATTAATAGGAAACTTATCAATTATTTGGATATTAAAACTTTAGGGTTTGTTCACTAATTTAATTAACATATTAGTGACCCCCTTTAATTAATTCTAGCAACTAATCACATAAAAAGATTTAAATAATCTCGTAAAACTAACTCGTTAGAAATTTAATTAATAATGACGTGGAAATTCTAGTACATTACAGTTTTAGTTTTTATTTTTGTTTTGCTTGATAGTAAACAAAGAGTTAAGTTTGGGGGTATTTGATAATGAGATTTTATACCTACTTATTATATATTTTTAGGCTTAATTATTTATCAATTTTTAAGTATTTTAATTGATTTTAGGTATTTTATTTATTATTATGCATTATTATTATATTTTAGTATTTTATTTATTTTTATCTATTTTATATTTTATTTTGTAGAAAAAATATAAGGAATAACAAACCTGTAATTAAGGAGAAGTTAACTGCTAATGGCAAAATAGTAAATATAGAAGGGTATGAGGTCAACATATGGCGCGGTGATATGTGGAGCAGGCCCAGAACAACACCATTTGATAGTATTAAGAGAAGGCACCAGCCGCACAATGCACGATTATCTGCAGAAAGAACCTTCAGCGTACGACGTCGTTTCATTTGGGCGGCAAGGATCAGGACACGCGCTATGCGCGCGATAGCACCGTTGACCCGGTCAAAAGGAGCGAAGGGACTGTTGGGCAAGTGCATTAATTGCCAGAACGGAATTATTCGCGATTTTTTGCATTATTTGATTCCGAATTGGATTTTTTTTCCACTAATGCTTAAGATCATTATTGTACTCCTATAAATGCACTATGTAGCTCTTGATAACAATACTATATATTGGTATTAGATTAACACAATTTTAGAGAAAAATATTATAATAGAGTAGTTTAGGAGTACGATTAGAAGCAATTATTCAATGTGAAAGATTCAAGAATTGAAGGCGGAGTTTGAAAATTGGAGACTGTAATCCAAGTGACAAACGGATATCAAAACACAGATTTGATTCTTTTCTCTTATTTTTATAATTTTGAGATGTTGAATTATTTGTGAATAATTTATTATTTAGTTATGAGTTAATTTATTATTTGATATTGCAATTGAACCCAATGTTTAGTTTAAATTAATTTATTTTCGTTTTAATTATTAATGATTATATATGAGTTGTTTATCATATTTAGTGCGTTCATGTATAATTATTTGCGCAATAATTATTGAGATAATCTATATGAAATCAAAAGTGGAGTATAAATTTAGATTCGGATATGATGACATGTGAATTTATTTATTCTTTTTAGAAAGAGTAGCATGATAGTGTATAGAATGAATATATCTATATGCCGTATGTAACATAAAAATAGATTATTGGATAAATATAATAATAAATCAATTGTAATAGATGTTGGTAAGAAATTGAGTTAATGTGAGCGTGACAAATGACAAGTTGTGGTTAAAGTGTACTGCGTTTTAATATATACTAGATACAACCCCGTGCGTTGCGATGAGATTATTCATTTTGTTGAATATATATATATATATATAATTAAAAATTATTTTTGTTGTGATTTGTAATAAAAAAGTTAGTTTTTATTTATAAAGTTATAAAGTGAATAAATCACGTGTTTAGATCAATCACCCATCAATTTGGGATAATATCAAACTGAAATTATGAGATATAATATCAGTTTTGATTTGTATATGTGACATATTTATGGGACAATATTATATTTTTTTATGTGAGTAAGGAATTGAAAAAAAATTAAAATTTTTATGCATGAAAATTATCTGTAAATAAAGTTTAAAAGCCCAAATATGGGATAATATTACATATTTTTGTGGCTAAAAATTATTTATAAATAAAAAAATTAAAAATTAAAATTATTGGATATATCAGATATTTATGTGTCAGAGTTATCTACAAAAAAATATGATAATAAAATAATTCAAAAACGAAATTATTGGATGGTATCAATTTTGGAATTGCTGTAATATTGAGATATAATAGTAAAAATGTAAAGAGTGATGGTTTGACACGTGTAATGTAATTAATGCAGGAGGGAAGCTGAGTGATCTAATGGTTGACACTTAGTAGCAACTATTTAAACTGAATTTGGAATAATAATAATTTGGAATTGCTTAAATTATGCGATATAAAATCAATTTGAATTTACTACAATTTTGGGATATAAATATCAGTTTAGATTTTTATGCTGCAATTTTTAACTTTATAATATCAGTATTTTTTTGTGTGAGAATGGAATTAAAAAAATCTTAAAAATTTTATTCCTAAAAATTACAGGATAATATTACATATATTTTTTTGTATGAGAATTAGATGTAAAAAAATTAAAAAAAAACCACATAATGAGTCATGAACTTACTATACGTTTGGGTTTTCAGAACACACAACTAATCTTAGTCATTCTCACATAATCTTTCTCACTTCCTATGTATCAGGTACATGTAGAAGAAAAGAATTACCTTCTCAACATACATAACCGATATCGTGACGCTGGATCTCCACTGATTATCACGATAGGAAGCTAAACAAGTACAAATCCCCATCTCATACCGAGGAAGTGCACACTCGGCCACTACCATGAGTCCTCAATGAAAAATCCTACATACCCTAAGCTTTTCCTCAACTTTCCTTTTCCTTTACCATTCTTGATATGAATTTTATCAAATCATATCTTACTGCGCACGACTCACCAAGAGTCCCTTTTATCTTTGATCACTTTTGATCCTTTATCATTTCTCATTATCTTATCTTAAGCTATCATTATCATTTCTTGATCCTGAATTCCCAAAATTCATTTCTTATCGACTCAGCTCATCTAAAGTCCCATTCTTTACTATTCCTTCTTTCACACACAAAGATCATAGCCTAAGGTACTATTACCTAAGGTCTATAATCCAACTGCTCTGATACCAATTGTGACGCCCCGAGATCCCACCTTCCCTTAATTCTATCCATTTTATATCTGGATAACATAATTATTAACTTAAAATCACATTAACTGGAATCTCGTTTGTTAAAAACAACCTTTGTCTTTGAAACCATTTAGTTTGACCATAATGTGGTCTATATTTTTTTTATTTATTATTTACATTCCTTACCTGTCTCAGTATCGCAACGCTCACTTAACATTCATTAGCACTTAAGTTAAACATTTATAAATTGTGACCTATTCTATTACATTTCATAATCATATATATTTTATGATTTACATAACTTGTAAATAAAAATTTCACCATGAACTATTTATACATGGCCCTGTTTAACTATACTTGTTCTGTACCTATTCATGTTTACACACAGTCATTCATCATATCTATATCATATATCATCATGTCTGCTTATAACTAATCCATACATATGAGTTTATTACATTTAAAACTCAACCTACCATACAACACAAACTTTTCCTCATTACAATCCCTTACCTTGAATAATACATACATGTACATTTACCCATAGGAATGTACCACCATACATCTTCTTATACCATCTAGATTTATCATTTAAAAAAAAAACTATTGCATAGCTTGCATTTATACAAATTTCTATTCCACAGTTTTTCTCATGCTTGTCCACACATTCACTTTCGTTACCTTAGCTGAACCGGATCATCCGGCCTTCTCATGTTTTACCTGAAAAGTTAGTTTATAGCAAGAATGAGCATAAAGCTCAGCAAGTTAATCAGCTAACACCTTTCATGCTCACAATTTATCATATGTGTCATGTATTCTTTACCTTAACCTATTATGCTTAATGTCACGTAATTCATTTAGCAATTAAACCACATAGTTACACATAAGGCACGTTCAACTCATATGCTATCACATAGCTCACATAGAATATCTAATACACTCAAGTCTGAAAAACTTGTCTGGTCTGCATTATTTTACTTAACCTTTATTGCATTGCTTGGCCATTCTATCATTCCCTGCCTTGGTTTGCCACATTGAGCATTATCTGTAAACATACAATCTATATTCATCAATATAGGATCATAGCTTATATAACTTATCAAACTTAATTCATAATTGCATAACCATTAATCTCTATTCATATCACATTTGATGTATTATACCTTACATAGGTTAATAATATATCCAAGCTCATTCCCGACCTTTTACAAAACCCCTAACATGGTTTGGCTTTTATGCCATTTGTCATTCCATTATACCTTAACATCCTTTATTTTGATAATTCTTTATCTATTTAGGGTTTACATAACCTATTCTTATCATTCCATATCAAAATATAGCTTTTTGGAAGCTCAAAAAAAATTCAAAAACAGAGCAACTTCGCCCTGGCGCCGCCAGAGCTCGCTGGCCGCGAAATTGGCTCAACCGTGAACAGTACATTTGGCCCCCAGCGCAGTGTTTAGTACAAAACATGGCGCCGGGGCACAGTGTTCAGAAATGGGATTTCTGATTTTTACACTACCTTTGTCGATTTTTAACTCCTTCATCTTACATCCAAATAAGCTCAAATTTGGACCACATCTAGACCTTACTACCTAGTATTTTACAAAAATATTACTTGCCTCATTTGACTTCTCAAAAATAGAGATACACTATCCCCTAGGAGGGTTGTTCAACACATTTCCAACACTTAGAAAAATTTTCAACTCAAAACTAACTTTTTACCAACTTTGTGATTTTTGGCCATAAGCTTTAAAACTCAATTCTAACACTTGACAAAGTTCATATAGGTCATATATGACATGTCTAGGCCTTCGAATCAACTTAACTTCACACGAGGCGAGTTTTGTCCATAAAAATCTGTTTAGGATCGAAACGATCGATTTCGATCGTTCGAAACTCATTTTCATTCAAATTCTCATCCGTTGATTCCCAAATCAACCTAAACATGTGTAATAACATAAATTTAGGTCATTTAACTTCATTTTTCTTTTAACTCTTCAAAATTGCCAAAAATCACCCTTAAGGTTGAATTTTCAATAAAATTTCCAAACTTTTCATTTTCAACACTTATGCTATTCTTGGCCCCTTATTGCAATACTTGATCCTAACTCATCATTTACCACATATAACACATATTTGACTTCTATGGGCCTTCAAAATGTTTAAAACTTTTCATATGACTTCATTTTTCTAAAAGGTTCGTTTTGGTCGTCGGCGGACGTTTTAAAACGTTTAAAAACTCCAATTGTCGCCATACGAACTGAATGACTTCCAAATCATTTCAAACACATATATTAATATCAAACTTAGCTTTTTATCCTCGCTTGATCACCAATCATACAAAATAGCCAAAATCATATATTAATGGCAATTTTGCCAACTTTACAAAACTCAACTCTTGAACCTCCTTTACATTCTCAACTCTAGTCATCAAATACCACAACACTTGCTCAATTAACAACTTTTTATAATCACATAACTTCTATATGCACAATCTAATGCACTTTACAGATCATAACGTAGTCTATACACAAAGTATAGCCTAATAATCAACTTTCCTCAAACAATTTATGCTTTTCAAGTATTCTTGAATCTATAAAGCTATCTAGCATGCAATCTCTCATACTTAAAACATGTTAAACCTTCCAAATTGGGTTTTCATTAAATCTAGGAACATATAACACATTATTATGCCTTAAATCATAGGTTATAGCTTGAATTCATACATGAATAGTATATCACCTTTGCAAATCCAATTCCTATACTTAGGGTTTCATAATATATAACACGTATGGCACATAACTTACATGACTCTTGCTTTTATCCATGAATTTTAGCATGGTTACTCATAAACCCTTGCATGGTTAGGGCCATATAAGTCATTTTGCATGAACTTTCAATGGCAATTTGGACAATTCTCACAAAAAGGACACCTTGGTCATTCCATAAATTGTCAAGGGCAATATAGTCTTTAGTCATAAAATCTAGAGATTTAATTTCTTTTAAATCATAATTCACTTAATTCCAATCCAATTCAATTCATTTTTGGTCAAACTTGCTTCATTATGCTTGAATCTTATTTCATAATTAAATACCTCATAATTGACTTGTCCCATATCACTTGTCACACTTTGATAATTGAATTTCATTAATTAATAATAACTCACTTAATTTGCCAATTCGCATACATTTTAAAATCTTAATTTTTCTATGAACCACTTTCGGTTCCATAATTTAGTCAATTCCAATTTCTGATATCTCAATAATCGCATTGCTCATCTTTCTCCATAAATCGCTTCCTCAAGAAGCGAACCTCGACCGAATTATCAAAATCCATCGTCCTTTATTCTTTTAAACTCATATTGACGATTTACAATCTTTACGTCCTTTTGCTTATTTACATCACACACAATGTCAATTCTCAACATATACAAACTCTACGTTCCTTCTACTAATTCTCGAGAGTATTATATTCCATATTTACACATTATATCACAATTATCTTATTTCAATAAATTACTATCAATTTCTTGGTAAACTCCAAATATTCATCATCAATTATCCTTCTAAACTCATATAATTCTTCTACGATCTTGAAGTCATTACCCTCGCATATTTTGCCCATATTTACATCATACTTACTCATCGCATTCTTTCTATATTCGATCACATATATATATTTACACATAATCAATCTATTACATGTTAACACGTAATCCCGTGTCTTACCATAATTCCTTTCTATCACATTGATCACACAATAATTCACATTTAATCATTCATTAATACATTATATCATTTAAACGAGGTTTTATCTCATAACCTTTACTTAATTCATCAAAATCCTTATTTGGAATTCCAGTAAAATCCTGGGGTGTCACATTATTCACCAAACATGCGATAATCTGCGCCGTAAGGTTATTCCCACAATTTAATAAAATTTGAATACGAAGAGTTATTCACCAAACAGACGGTAATCCGCGCCGTAAGGTTATTTTCAGAGATTAATAAGGAATGAATACGAAAGGTTATTCACCAACAGGAGGTAATCCGCGCCGTAAGGTTATTCCCACAAATTAATACATGGAAATAAACAACACATCTTATGAGTAAGAAAGAAACGCTATTATTTTCGAGAATCAAAGAATGATAATCCCTTACAGTAAGAAAGAAAATAATATCCATTTATGATGATGAAAAGAATGATACCCCTTACCGTAGTAAGTTTAAATACTAGAATATGAAAGAATATGATATTTCTTACCTTATCACGTGATTGGATATTGTTAAAAATGAGGTTGATCAACCTATATATTTATAATATAATTAGTAATTACCACATATAAATTTCAAAGTGTATGATAACTCGTATAATATGAACTATCAAAATTATATATATTTAACATAATTTTTGTAGCATAATATAACAACTTTTAAATAGTTTTCAAAATAATATTCCAAAATAAATCTTCCAAAGAAAACTTTTAAAAATGAATCTTCTCAAAGAAGAGTCTTCTAAGGGAAGATTTGTGAATACCGTGAAAAATAGGAATTTATGAAATTACTACTCTTTAATAAAATACTTACTTGAAAAATTCCTGCACTCCTTTTGGCTTTCAAACACTCAAGATAACCTTACTATTCTCAGAGAAAACTCATAAAATTCTTATAGAAAATTTTTATGTTTTAGGTGTGATTTTTCTATTTAGCTGAGCAAGCTATTTATAGGAGAAAAGAGGCTACTATGCGTGGTAGGTGGCTGAAAAATTCAGCACGCAGCAGCAGCAGCCCACGCTGTTTTTCCTTCACCAACCCATTTTTCCAAATTTTCATTCTACATGTGGCCCCTACAGTGGCCCCACATGTTTACTATTCCAAATAGTAAAATTAATTTAATTTTTATTTATTTATTTATTCTTCCTGTAGGTCCTGCATATAAAATAAAATAATGCTACAACAATAATTCTACAATAATGTAATAAACACGTTACAGATTATTATTAATTTAATAATACAAATTACAGTGTATTTGCTACTGTGACAATTATTTGGTTCAATAATTTTAAAATACAGTGCACCAACAATTATTGACTCAATGATATGAAATACAGTGTAATGACAATTATTGAATCAATAATGCAAAATACTGTGTAACAACAATTATTGAATTGATAACATAAAATATTATGCAGTGACAATTATTGATGAAATGATGTGCAACAGTTACGGTGTCAATTATTAGATCAATAATGCAAATACTATGTAATAACCAATTTATCAGTTCAATAATATAAACGTCGCACAATACCTTGTCCTACTGTAGAATACCGCGTGCTACAGTAAAATACCATAAATTACCGTAGGCTACTATTATTTTATCACCGGTATTTTAACAGTTAAAACTGATAACATCGTTGACTATTTTTATTTAAAAAGGTTACTTCTGTCGTTTTCTATATCTGACAAATATTCCATTGTGGGGTCCGCCAATAATTAGTTATTTCGGCGCCGTCGTACGACCCGGATATTCCCCGACAAAACGAATATTCCCCAACAAAACGAATATTGTCCGACAAAATAAAATTTGCACATAAGATCCTTAATTTTCAATTTTGTCAATTTAATCACTTACTGTTTCATGAAAAAAAATATATATGAAAAAAAATTAAATTTTATATTTCATAAAACTCGGGGTCTTACAATATTACATATTTTTTGTGTGATAATTAAGTGTAAAAAATTTTAAAAATAATATTATTGGATAATTACATATTTTTATGTGTGAGAGTTATCTGCAATTATGACATAATATTAATTTTTCTTAGCTTTAAAAAAAAATCAAAAAATTATTGTGTGTGAGTTATTTGCAATTACGGGATAATTGTACATTTACAATTCAAAAAATTATTGTGTGGATATTTTTGGATTTTTATGGGACAATATTCAAAAATCAAATTATTGGATAATTGGATAATATCATATTTTTATTTTTCTGTGTGAGAATATTCTGAATTTTTCAACATTAATTAGGTTGCAATAAAATTTAAAAATCCAAAAGATATAAAGAGAGTAATAAATCAATAGTAAAAATATAAAGAAATTGTTGGAATGACTCGTGTTTTATAATTAATGTTGGATAGAAGTTGAGTATTTGACAAACTGATAAGTGGCATTAGTTGGTGTTAGTGTACTGTGTTTTAGTATATATAATTATAATGATGTTACTGTGCTTTAATATATATAATAGATGATAGATTTCAATCCACATCAGTACAAATATATAACAAAATAAAGATTAAGTTATTTTCGTTAATCCTGAGTCGACTCGATAATTCAAAAGTTTTAGTAATCAACTCAACAGTTCAAGAGTTTATTTTACTATTATACATATAATATATTCTTATTATACATATAATGTAACATTATTAATTATACATGCAATGTATATTTTATCCCAACTAATATTAGAATTTAATAATACAAATTTATTGTTCTTATACCATAAAATACCAAATGTTTCTTAACAAGATTTGTTAATATTATTGCTATCATATTGGATGAAGAAGTATATATATATATATATTTAGCCTATTAATCAATGAATTAAAACTGCATATTATAATAATTTTATTTAAAATTAAATAAATTGTTATAATTATAAATATAATTACTTAAATATATCATATTTAAAAGTTAAAATTTAATTGATAAGTTGTTTTTAAACTTAGGGGGCTATATTCAATTAGGATTTTTAAGAACTTATAAAGACTTTTAAAGACCTTAAAATGTTTGTTGTATGCAATCAAGACATTTAAAGAGTTTATAAAAGTTTAGTGGTATTCAATTATAATTTTTATAATGTCTTTAAAAGTTAGTTGGTATTGAATTGAGACTTTTACAAAGTCTATAAAAATATTTTGGTATTCAAAAAGTTATAGGTTTTTCAAATTTCTATCAAATGGTGGAGTTTGACAGACTTTAAAACAAGAAATACTTATATCCAAAGTCTAGTCTCATGTCTAAAGACTTCCAAATATGTGAGAAAGAGAGAAGATGAACTGTGATGACCCCGAATCCGGGTCCCTCGAATCTCGAATCCGGTTCAACACGAGTACAACCTTTTTCTTATTGTTCATGAATTACAACAATATTATAATTGATAAATAATCATTTATTTACAATTTTACAACATCTCTTTCTATTCCAGAATCACAATCTTTATACATTCCTAGTATGTCTCAATATCATATATGATACGACATTCTATTACAATCAATTTGAGTATTTAACACTCATATTACATACCAATCAATTCTTATACTACACAGTCATTTTACCTGTCCAATTCGGACTGAAATCTACAATGGTCGTGCTAGACCTTCAGTGAATGTAATATGCATCCCTGTTTCTTGATCTTTAACAAAAACTTCAAATAACTTGCACTATTTGAAAATGTTGGTTTTAAGCAAGAGTGAGCACGACGACTCAGCAAGTTTAACAGTTACATGTAGCACATTACATGCTTCACATATTATACATGCTCTGCATTTTATTTTTACATCATGCATTTCATGCTTTTCATTTTATGAATGTTTCATACTTCTGATGCATCACATACAATAAACAACTAGCATCTAGAAAATCATGCTTCATATCTGTACATATTTCACATGTCACCACATCTCATGTTGTTCACATATCACAAATCATCAATGTATCTTCTTATTAACAATTTAACATTATATTATAGCATATTAATGCACATGGGAGCAAGTTCTGAAAAATTTGTCTGATTTGCTTCTACTAGTTACGCTTATTTGCATCATTCGTTCAACCTACAATTTATATATATAATTGACATAATCATTAGTTATAATAACTATAAATTAGTCTTAACTTAAGATCTTAACTTCAATCTATTAACTTTTAAAATGTTCGACAAACGAACTTTTGACTTCCAGACAAAAATCCTAGTCCAAACCTAATTGGACATGTCGGGTACACTTAACCATTTTACGCTTTCATGACACGTTCTTCTTACGACTTACATTTAATTAAGTTGTCTAAATTAGTCCCAAATGGACTATTTTCATTTGTTTATTTCAATTAAACTTTCTTCTTTTACATAACTTAATGATTTGGACATTTAAAAATGTACCAAATACCTCAAAATATTATCTACCTTTGATAATATACAACTACGTTCAAATATTATTAACCATTTAATAATATTTTAATCATTTATTAATATTATTAACCATTTAATAATATTTTAATCTCTTACTAATATTATTAACCATTTAATAATATTTTAATCACTTATTAATATTATTAATTATTTAATAATATTTTAATCTATTATTAATATTATAAACCATTTAATAATATTTTAATCACTTATTAATATTATTAACCATTTAATAATATTTTAATCACTTATTAATATTATTCACCATTTGATAATATTTTAATCATTTATAAATATTATTCATCATTTGATAATATTTTAATCTCTTATTAATATTATTAACCATTTAATAATATTTTATTCACTCATTAATATTATTAACCATTTAATAATATTTTAATCACTTATTAATGTTATTAATTATTTAATAACATTTTCATCATGCACTAATGTTATTAATCATTTAATAACTTTTTAATCATAGACTAATATTATTGATCATTTAATAATATTTTAATATTCTTCAATCAATATCAATAGTTAATTTTTAATTGTGTTAAATTTATTTTTATTTTAAACATTTAGATACCATTAAGTCACTAATAAACTCTTTTACAATAGTTTACCTTTATTTCAATTGTGTAATTACCTTTTGTTAAGTTTTACAATGCTCGACAAATGAAACTTTCAGTTCTGAACAAGTCTGGACCAAAAATCAATTTTTTCTACAGGAAAGGGCATAAAGACGCTGCCCCAAGGCCTTTCTGGGGCGTATCTACGCCCATAGGCAGAAGACCGGGCGTACACTTAGGCGTCTAGACGCCGGAGTTTGGCTGTCGGAACCTCTCTCAATAGTTTGGTCAGACCTTTGTCATATGAAAACATTTTGAGGTGATTCTTAAGTCTAAATTTATTAGAATTTCATGATCTACAACTTCGCTTTAGATCACAAATTCAAATTCCGAACGACACTTGACTAAAAACTGCTCACAAGGACAAAGTGAAAACAAAAATCACAAATACTTCGTTTTAATTGTTCAAACTTGAATAAAATAAACTCTACACATCCAAATGACACCAACTTAGGGTTGTTGTCTTCTAACTTCTTGTTTTACAACATTTCATGGTTCGATCATATTTTTGAAAACGTTTTGATAAGAAATTTAAGATCGAACCGCTTAGGGTTTCAAAACGCCCTATTTTGCGGTAAAACCCATAACTTCCTTGTTTTTCCATGTTTTTGAAAGCTTCAAGTTGGGTATTCTTAAAAACTTATATATGTAACTTTCTAGTTATAGAATTTATTTTTTCAACTTGTACCTTTCAATCTACAACATTAACTAGAACGTAGCTACTAAGGTTTTTACCGATAAATCTCTATATGCACCTTTCTTCTATTTCTTTGCATACCACATATACAAATACATGTACTAACAATATCAAACCATGAATATACCTATATATCATAGTTTAAGACTTCTAGATAATCAAAATAATTTTTGATCGATTAAAAATACTTTTTGACCGATTAAAACATATATAGACTATAAAATTTTACTTAAAGAAAGATAAAACACTTTTCAACCTCTTGAATTTGAATGTTCTTCTTCTTCTTCTTGTATATCTTGCTAGGACTCTTCCCCTTCCTTCTTCTTGATGTACCCAAAAATATGAGTATCACCCTTAGTGATTGAACTCTCGACTCTCAATATTCTAACATCAAAGCTCTAGCTTCTCTCTAGAACCTCTCTCTCTCTATAAGTTAGTAAAAGGAAGCAAATGAGCAAAACTCTCTACATTGCACTAGAAGAGTCTTATATATAGGACAATCCTAATCCTACTTAAGCTCCCTAAACAACCAACACTAGTCAATTAGTGATCCTAAGCATGCTTACTATTGCAAGGATTGACTAGCTTGATTGACACTTGGATTGACATCTATCAAGATAGTTTACAAGCTATCAATGGAGTAACATATAAGCAACCTTTCTCCAACACTTAACCAAAGTGTGGTTAAGGCTCTTATTCTTGTAACATATGATAATTCAACTATCAACCATGGTTCAAGCTCATCAATTAAACATACACACATCTTCTACCAAATAACCCAAGTAGGGTTCATTCTCTACAATCAATTATACATATATATCTAACATTGATTAAGGTTTTATTTTATTTTTTATTACCACTTAAGGTTAACTAGTAACCCTACAATGGTTAGTTCTCTATAACATAAATTCATAAGAATTGACTATCTTCATTGACTAGGGTTGGTGAACCACCCATTGGTTAATTCATTTAACCAACACTGGTTAACTCTCTACCATTTCATATACTTTCAACATATATATCTCTACATATTCACCAATAACCTTTTATTTAAATCACATCATAGCTGGAATTAACCAATTTAAATTGAATACAAGCAACATGCATCTTTACTCAATCTTCAAATGGGATCCCATGTTTGGTCAACACTCCACCATTTTTTCTTTATTTTTATAATATATACATAGTACTTGCAATTTCTACTAACCATTAACCAAAGTATGGTTAATTCTCTACAACATGCAATCTATGCTTACCTACCATTTCTACCTTGGTGAATCATATACATACATAATTGTATCTATAATATTCTTCTTACAATTAACCCATGCATGGTTAAATCTTTAATTTATTTACTACATAGGGTTACTCAATTAACTCATCCATAGTTAATTCTCATCATCAAATTCACTCACCTAACATTTAACTAATGTTTGGTTAATGCTCTCTCTTGTCTACCAACTAGGGTTGTTCAATTAACCCTACATTAGTTAATTCTCTGCACTTAACAATATTTCCCAACACTTTGACCAATATTGGACTTTTAAGTGTTTGGGCTACATAACTTACTTTGCATTGGACTCTCTTATTTAATTACTTGGCTACCCAACACAATTGACATATCATTTATAACTTGGGCTTGATAATTAATTTAATTAGACTTCCACACTACTTGCCAACATAATTTAATTGGACTTATATTAATTACCTCTTTATAATTATCAACAAGACTTACAACAATTAAAATATTTGCTTGTCTTAATCCATTATTGGACTCTATACAACAATTTTATAATTAAGTTAATTACTTAATTAATTACTTCTTATTATCGCCATCCTAGGCAATCCTTCTAGCTTTTCTATAACTTTAACTCATAACTAATATAATTAATCTAATTAATTATATTTCATGACTTTCCTTCTTACTTCATATTTAAACTAATTAATTTATTATCTTAATTGAGTATTAATTTACTCACATTCTTATTTGGCTAACAAGCACACTTTAGGTATATATATATATATATATATATCAATATAACCACCTTTACTTCTCAATTGAATTTATTTCCTTAATAAATTCTCTACATGCATCGTTACAATATTCCCACATTTAATTTTTAATAAATAAATTATGTCAAAAAAAAATATTCACCCATTTTCTACACATCTCACTTCGATAACTCTAGGTTTTAAACCATAACCTTTAATTAATTATTTCAAATCTTATTTACTATTCTTGTAAATATCTGGTATATTACATTCACCCATTCTTATAAAAATTTCGTTCCCGAAATTTTATCATACTCATTTCTACCAATTTGCATCTCTAAGGATATCTCTTTACTCATCAAATTTTATGACCACCCTTTTCTAAAAAGTTCATACTTCTAACTTACAATTCAAGAACAATGGAATATCTTGCAGAAGAATAAATTAAAAATCAATATCTTGCAAAAGAATAAATTGAAAATCAAAATATTCATTAAAACTTTCATACTATGTTGAGGGGTCATAAAGACCGTGAACATACGAAAGGAATTATCAGTCATTCAACTGAATTCCAAATAAACAATATTTATCCTTGTAAATACTTATAAACAGAATGTTTATCAATCATAAAGACTGAAAATATTCCATAGGTGTACGCTAGGTGATCAGCCTATTGTACCATACGTCATGCAGAATGTCTTAGTTATTAGGCGTCAGTCGGAGCTATATGCCGACGAAAATATATCTACTTTAGCCGACAGAATATATTTATTTCTTGCACTTGTTCACCTCAGACTTACTACAAAATTCCGCACCAGAATAATTTGGATTGAAAATACAACTTGAACCATTTCTGACCAAAAGTGTCCAGTTAAAATAAATGACATAGACTCACGTCATTGAACAATTCGTATATTACGAACTATAAATCATTTTAGATTAGTTAAAATAACTAAAATTCATTTATAGGACTTCATGACACCGTATCATCTTGACAGTACGTTGAGGATTCCGTCATTAATTTATGACTTCATGATACCGCACATCTTGACAGTAAGTTGAGGATTCCGTTATTTTCATCCCCACACCATGGCTTTAATGGTGTGTGATAATTTCATAAATACATTTTGATATTTTCAAATCAATTTGTCTGGCCAAAACAATTAGTATAGACTCTTCTTTAAACGTTTTAAAATACTGAAAAATTATTTTATGACTTTGTCATACTACATCATACCATAGTGGGCTTAAAAATACATCCAACACTAGGTTACTCTGCATTGATGACTCCATCGTTTATCATCTCTGCACTAAATGTATTAATGATTACTAAAACACATTTTGACATTTTCAAAAGCACAAAAGTGCAAATTTAGCACGATTTTAAGAATTTCAAAGTCTAGCATAGCTAGAAGATTTGGAATATCCTAAAACCTCAAAATACCTCAAATTTCCCCTCCGCATTCTTTTCCAGCTTAATAACTACATATAGTATAACTCTAATCTTGCTAATTAACTCTACCCATACTCACTGTTTATCAAACTTACCACACATTAGGAGTTCAGGAACTTGCCACAACCATATGGGTCGAGGAACTTATCCTAGTCAGACCAATATCGTCCATTCGCTGAGGGGTTCCACCATACGATTATGAGTCACAAACTTACCATCAGTATGAGTTTTAATAACACGTACTTATCTTAATATTCTCTACCTATCCAATATATTATGAGAAAAGAATTACCTTCTCACTATATATACATCAAATAGCGTGACACCAAGTTCAAATCAATTATCACTATAGGAAGCTAAGTGGTTGTCCAACCAAACGCAATCTCCTGCCTATACAAGAAATTGGTCAACTCGGCCACTAATCAATATAGAAAGTTAAGCGGTCGTTAAACCAAGAACAAATCCCCTTCCCATACAAAGAACTGTTCAACTCAACTACTATATTAATATAGGAAGCTAAGTGGCTCTAAAACCAAGCACAACTTCCCCGCACATACAAGGAATTGTACAACTCAGCCACTACTATGAGTCCTCAATTAAAAACCCACAAACCTCTAATTTTTCTTTACTGAATACGAATTCTCTCAATTCATATTTTAGCACATCTGACTCATTACGAGTTCATCTCTCTAGATCATTTCATAACCTTGTTAGTATTTTCTTTCTACTTCTTAAAATCTTATTATAAGATATCTTCTATCACTTCTTCAACTTACGTACAACATGACCCTTTTTCATTTCTTTTATATCTTCTCAAATCCACATTTGGATAATCTTCTACATATGAATTTTCCAAATTCATTTTTATTACTGAAACTCTTCTTGAGTTTATTCATTTATCATTTTACTTATCTTCTACTACGGTTATAGCCTAAGGTACTCTTACCTAAGGTTTTGAACGTATCAGCTCTGATACCAAGTTGTGACAATCTCGAATCCGGGTCCCTCGAACCTCGAATCCGGTTCAACACTAGTACTACCTTTTCCTTATTGTTAATGAATTACAACAATATTATAATTGATAAATAATCATTTATTTACAATTTTACAACATCTCTTTCTATTTCAGAATCGCAATCTTTATGCATTCCTAGTATGTCTCAATATCATATATGATACGACATTCTATTATAATCAATTTGAGTATTTAACACTCATATTACATACCAACCAATTTTTATACTACACAATCATTTTACCTATCCAATTCGGACTGATATCTACAATGGTCATGCTAGACCTTCAGTGAATGTAATATGCATTCTTGTTTCTTGATCTTTAACAAAAATTTCGAATAACTTGCACCATCTGAAAATGTTGGTTTTAAGCAAAAGTGAGCACGACAGCTCAACAAGTTTAACAGTTACACGTAGCACATTACATGCTTCACATATTATACATACTCTGCATTTTATTCTTACATCATGCATTTTATGCTTTTCATTTTATGAATGTTTCATACTTCTGATGCATCACATACAATAAACAACTAGCATCTAGTCCAAACCTAATTGGACATGTCGGGTACACTTAACCATCTTACGCCTTCACGACACGTTCTTCTTACGACTTACGTTTAATTAAGTTGTCTAAATTAGTCACAAATTGACTATTTACATTTGTTTAATTCAATTAAACTTTCTTCCTTTACATAACTTAATGATTTGGACATTTAAAAATGTACCAAATACCTTAAAATATTATCTACCTTTGATAATATACAATTACGTTCAAATATTATTAACCATTTAATAATATTTTAATCACTTATTAATATTATTAACCATTTAATAATATTTTAATCTCTTACTAATAGTATTAACCATTTAATAATATTTTAATCACTTATTAATATTATTAATTATTTAATAATATTTTAATCTATTATTAATTTTATTAACCATTTAATAATATTTTAATCACTTATTAATATTATTAACCATCTAATAATATTTTAATCACTTACTAATATTATTCACCATTTGATAATATTTTAATCTCTTATTAATATTATTAACCATTTAATAATATTTTAATCAGTTCTTAATATTATTAACCATTTAATAATATTTTAATCAGTTATTAATATTATTAATCATTTAATAATATTTTAATCACTTATTAATGTCATTAATTATTTAATAACATTTTCATCATGTACTAATGTTATAAATCATTTAATAATTTTTTAAATTATTGATCATTTAATAACATTTTAATACTCTTCAATCAATACCAATAGTTAACTTTTAATTGTGTTAACTTTAGTCTTTATTTTAAATATTTAGATACCATTAAGTCACTAATAAACTCTTTTACAATAGTTTATCTTTATTTCAATTTTGTAATTACCTTTTGTTAAGTTTTACAATGTCCGACAAGCGAAACGTTCAGTTCCGAACAAGTCTGGACCAACAATCAAATTTTTCTACAAGCATGGGCGTAAAGACGTGGTGTGATGTCGCAAGCACCCAAAAATAAAATCTTACTTTGAAAAAAATATTAATGTAGTAGTGCAAGTAAGAATTGATCCCACATAGAATGATTATTTAATTTTATGTTTTCGCAAACAAAAATTGGGGGGTTTTTGAATCAAAGAAATAATTTAAATAAAACTAACTAAAATAAATATGCAAGTAATTTATTGAAATAAATGAGAAGAAAAAGTCTTGGTTTTAGTCAACATCCACCATCAAGAATTTACAACTGATCACTGATGCAAGAATAAATCAACTCATATTTTAAATATTTAACGTGGAATAATTACTCCCATTTGAATAATTTTCCTATCTCTCCTTAATTTTAGTTAAGTAGAAACAAGCGATCTAAATAACCCTTACTACTAAATAATCTCAGACAAGAGCTAAAGATTTAACCTAGTAGCAGCATAAAGATATAGAGAGATTGTTGAACTAAACAACACAATCCAAGCGTCTGCATTTAATTTAGATGAATATTTTTTCTAAGATATAACAATCTTTTGATAAGCAAAATAATTATTAATCTTAGTTGTTTCGCAAATTAAAGTGACCAAACAATTACAGATTTGATATTTAATTTAGCAGTAGATTTCAACGAATAATAAACTAGTATGCATCCTAGCAATTAAACAAATTAATCATAAAATTAAACACAGAAAAATATTCAATACTCAAAATATAAATTGAACAATTAAAATAAATTAGATCTCACAGTGTATAAATCTTGATGGCTTCAATCACTTAAACCAAGAAAAAGAATTTAGCTACTCATAATTGTAGAGAACACTAAATAATAGAAGAGAGAATTTTTTTTATTAGAAAAGTTGTCTCTTACAATGGGTCTCAAGCCCTCTATTTATAGGCTCTATAAATCTCCTAACCTTAAAAGGATTTACAATTTCTAAACCTTAATAGGATTTAAAATACAAAATAAAATAAATATAAAATATTATTTATTTTTTCTATTCCAAATTGCTTTTGGATTCGTTAATTTGCTTCTTTATTGGAAACCACGCGTGCATGCTAACCAAGAAAAAAGAACTGCCAGCTGACACGCGTAAAAAGAGAAAAAGGAAAGACAGCCACCACTCACGCGCCCACCGCAATTAATTTTTTTACGCAACACACGCGCATTGCGCGGTTTTTTTTTTTGTTTTTTTTTCGTCCGCCCGGGCATGGCGCAGATTCTGCTGCTGTTGCTGAAGCCAAACAGCGTCGTTCCCTGTGCACACCGGCTCCCATGTCATGCGCGCAACGTGCCGTCGCTTTTTTCCGGCACAAATTACGAAAATGCCATCAACTTTTTTCAGAATTTATAGATTTTTCCCCCAAGCTTATTTTTCCTACAAAATAAAATATAAAATAATAAAAAATAATATAAAAATAATAAAAACTCATAATAATTAATAAAACACCTAAAATACTAAAAATAAATAAAAACGCATAAATAAAAAGAAATATAAAAATACTATAAAATTACCTAAAACACTCAAAAAATACTTAAAAACTCACAAATAATTAAGTATAAAATACCTAATAAATTAACATAAAATCAACTTATCAAATACCCCCACACTTAACTCTTTGTTTGTTCTCAAGCAAAACAAGAACAAAAACTATAAAAATAAAAATAATAACCAAACAACTTACTCGAGCAACAAATCAATACAAATTTCAACCTTAGCCTCAAATTTTTTATTTTTTTTTTAAATGATAACTCAAAGAAAATTTCAAAATATGCAAAGATCAAAATTTTAACATATTTATTAATCTTACTCTACTCAAGACCTTTTGTGTGAGTGTGAATCCAAATGTATCAAACTAATCAAAACTCGGATAAGTTTAGGTTAGTAATTACCTTATAAAAAACATACAGCAAAACTCTAGATACCTATTTTTCACATTACTCTTTAGCTAATACAGACAAACATAAATCAGAAGATCAAAAGGTTTTTAATTAATGAAATACACTAGGATTATTAATATCAATTCTTCAAATATTTTTTTCATTTTTCTTTTTAATGGGTGCATTTTATGCTCCTTCCCATTTTCTTTTTTTCTTTTTTTTTTTCTTTTCTTTTTCAGTGAGTGCATTTTATGCTCTATCTCACCAGCAAGTGCATTTTACGTTTCATCTCGCTTTTTCATGTGTTTATGAGTGAGTGTGTTTTACGCTCCATTTCAACCCACCACAAGATTTTTCTTTTCAATTTAACAATCCTAGAAAAATTACCTAAATCATATCTTCTAAATTATATTTTGTCTTATATTTTACTTTAAATAATGATCAAATAAGATATAGAGTTCAAAAATATCTTTCATAAGCATTCAACCATTTAAACTTTCTCTTAATTAAAACTAGTTCAAACAAATGGATATAAGTGCATAAAAAGTTAAAGGATCTCAAACAAAGTAATTATCAATAAAAAGTCAAAATTCAGACTAAACAAAAATTTATTATTTTTCCAAGAGCTATTAAATAAAAATCAAGATTTTATCATTGGCTAAAAATTAAAAATCCAATTAACTCATTGCTCAAGTGATACATCCTAAAAATAAAATAAAAAACTACCACATTTTCGTAGGAAACACAGTTACACTTAGCATATGCAACAAGCCTTTAAACCCCAAGGTTACCCCAAGTGGACGAGTTGTGTCTCGTGAGGATTTGTAGTGAATTTACCCACAAAATTCAAAATTTCAAAATTTCAAAATTTTCTAAATTTTTTAAAATATGACCTAAAAATATCAAAAATCATAAATCCCTTCCCCCACACTTAAAATTTACATTGTCCCAAATGTAAAGTAAAATGCAAAGAAAAAGGCATAAATAACTAAACTATAAATGCAAAAATAAAAAGAAATAAAATTATATTCCCCTTAGGTTGGTTGCCTCCCAAGCAGCGCATTTGTTTATTGTCATTGGCTTGACAGCATGTTTAAATACTACGTTACTCCTTCCTCTTGAATTTTGACAATCTCATCCATCTTTACTCCATTTATCATGGACTTGTTCAAACTCCCTTGCAGTTGATATGAAGGTTCTACTCCTTCTTCAATGAACATACATTCGAGACGATGAGGGAGAGGCCTCAAATCTGGAATATAATCCTGCAAAACAAAAGGTAAAGATTTCTTGTTAGGAATTAGTAAGTCAAAATATGGATCATTACCTGTTTTCAGAGAACCATTCACAGCCGCAACAGTTTTCTTCAAATCAGCAGTCAAGACTAACTCCTCTTTCTCTTTCCCAAAACTTTGACTGCATGTCGTTTTCAATTCACCATTTCCATCATTTTTAGAAACTTTTGTTGCTAAAGAATCAATCACATCAACAGAGTAAATAGGATTATGACATTTCACGGCATCAAAAATATTAAACTTAACAACTTCGCCATCAAACTCCATTGTCAGTGTACCACTATGAACATCGATCTTAGTCTTGGAAGTCTTTAAGAAAGGTCTTCCTAACAAAATAGGAGCATTTTGATCACCGTTTTCCATATCAAGCACATAAAAATCAGCAGGAAAAATCAAATTATCTACTTGCACAAAAATATCCTCTACTATACCCTTAGGATAAGTGTTAGACCTATCAGCCAACTGAATCACAGTACCAGTTCTATTTAAAGGTTCAAGTTTCAAAGAAGCATAGATAGAATATGGCATAACATTAATAGATGCTCCTAAGTCTAATATAGCCTTTTTCAAATCTCGTGTCTCCTATCTTACAAGAGATAGTAAACATTCCTGGATCTTGACACTTTGTAGGGAGTTTTCTTTGAATTACGGCAGATACATTTTTTCCTACTTGTACCTTTTCATATCTTTTAAGTGCTTGTTTTCTCTTATGTGTACACAATTTTTTTAGAAATCTAGCAAAGCGAGGTACTTGTTTAATAACATCTAACAATGAAATTTTTACCTCTTATTGATGAAAAGTTTCATATAAATCTGAATCTCTTTCATATTTTCTTTTTTCTGTTAGAGCAAGAGGAAAAGGGGGTACCGATTTATACTCAGAGAGAGGTGGAAATTTATGCTTAGGAATACCATTTTTGCCTAGAACACTGTCGTCCTCTTTACTGTTGTATGCTTCTTTATTGTTCACTTCTGCTTTACTTTGTTCTTTTAGTGCAGACTCTGTATTCTTCGGAGTTTCTTTCTCTTTACCGCTTCTCAAAGTAATTGCACTAACATTTGCTTTTGGATACACCACTGTTGGAGAGGGTAATTTTTCAGAACCTTGTGCCTCTAGTCGACTGATTGTAGTTGCCATTTGTCCCATTTGCGTTTTCAAATTCTGCATATTTGCATTCGTTTCCTGTTGAAATTGCAAAGTGTTAGTGCCAAGTTGTTTAACTATATCCTCTAAAGACATATGAGAATTAGATGATTGACCCTGTTGTTTGTTAGGATATGGCTGCTTGTTGTTGGTAGCTTGAGAAATTTTGAGTCGCAGATGGACTCCCTTGGTGATTTCCATAGCCGAAATTAGGATGATCTCTCCAACCCGAGTTGTACGTGTTCGCATAAGGATCATATCTCCTTTGTTGGTGATCAGGGAAACCACCTACTGCATGCACTTGTTCATGGGACTCCTCTTGAAGAGTGGGGCACATATCCGTCGAATGTCCTATGACCGCACAAATTCCACAAGTTTTAACTTGTTGTGTATTACCTACAGCCATTTGACGAACAAGAGAAGTTAGACTAGCAATTTGTTCTTTGAGTGAAGAAATTTCTACCTCATTGACATTCTGGGATGTAAAATTAAGCCTAGTGCCGATTTATTGGGAATTAGCAGCCATGTTTGCAATTAAGTTCCTTGCAGCTTCGGGCGTTTTGTCCACCAAAGCTCCTCCACTGGCAGTATCGATCATACTCCTATCAGTAGACATGAGTCCTTCATAGAAGTATTGGATGAGGAGTTGCTCGCTGATTTGATGGTGGGGGCAGCTTGCACATAGTTTCTTGAAACGTTCCCAATACTCGTACAGGGATTCTCCATGATTCTGTCTCACACCACAAATGTCTTTTCTGATATTGGCTGCCCGTGAAGCGGGAAAATATTTTTCCAACAATAGTCTTTTCATCTCTTCCCATATGGTGATGCTTTTGGAGGGTAGGTAGTAGAGTCAATCTTTAGCCAAATCCTTCAAGCAAAATGAAAAAACTCTTAGATTGATTTGCTCTTCAGTCACTCCAGAAGGTTAAACCAGATTTTAATTCAAAGGAAGTGTTAGCATCTAAATTTGGAAAAGTTATGTTTAAAGGTTGTTGATTCAAATCAGGGGCTGCAAACTCTTTCAAAGTTCGATTTCTAGCCATGATTTCTATCTTTAACTTGCACAACTCAAATACAATATGAAACTAGAAAAATAAAAAAAAAACTAAGAATAATTACTAAATTAAATAAATATTTACAAAAGCATAAAATTAAATTAAAATCATTCCCTGGCAACGGCACCAAAATTTGGTGTGATGTCACAAGCACCCAAAAATAAAATTTTACTTTGGAAAAAATATTAATGTACTAGTGCAAGTAAGAATCGATCCCACATAGAATGATTATTTAATTTTATGTTTTCGCAAACAAAAATTGAGGGGGTTTTGAATCAAAGAAATAATTTAAATAAAACTAACTAAAATAAATATGCAAGTAATTTATTGAAATAAATGAGAAGAAAAAGCCTTGGTTTAAGTCAACATCCACAATCAAAAATTTACAATTGATCACTGATGCAAGAATAAATCAATTCATATTTTAAATATTTAACTAGGAATAATTACTCCCATTCGAATAATTTTCATATCTCTCCTTAATTTTAGTTAAGTAGAAACAAACGATCTAAATAACTCTTACTACTAAATAATCTCAGACAATCGCTAAATATTTAACCTAATAGTAGCATAAAGAAATAGAGAGATCGTTGAACTAAACAACACAATTCAAGCGTCTGCATTTAATTTAGATGAATATTTTTTCTAAGATATAACAATCTTTTGATAAGCAAAATAATTATTAATCTTAGTTACTTCGCAAATTAAAGTGACCAAACAATTACGGATTTGATATTTAATTTAGAAGTAGATTTCAACGAATAATAAACTAGTATGCATCCTAGTAATTAAATGAATTAATCATAAAATTAAACACAGAAAAATATTCAATACTCAAAATATAAATTGAACAATTAAAATAAATTAGATCTCACAGTGTATAAATCTTGATAGTTTCAATCACTTAAACCAAGAAAAAGAATTTAGCTACTCATAATTATAGAGAACACTAAATAATAGAAGAGAGAATTTTTTTTATTAGAAAAGTTGTATCTTACAATGGGTCTCAAGCCCTCTATTTATAGGCTCTATAAACCTCCTAACCCTAATAGGATTTACAATTTTCAAACTCTAATAGGATTTAAAATACAAAATAAAATAAATATAAAATATTATTTATTTTTCCTATTCCAAATTGCTTTTGGATTCTTTAATTTGCTTCTTTATTGGAAACCACACGTGCATGCTAACCAAGAAAAAAACTGTGACGACCCCAAATCCGGGTTCCATAACCTCGAGTTTGGTTCTCACTATTCAACACATTACTAACAATTAAATACATACATTGCATTTAAATATCGCGGAATAATACATATTGGTTCCCTTCAAAAGGTTACAATACCAGGGTCTATCAACCTTAACATAACAACAGTTCCTATCATAAGGAATTACAAAAGGTTTAACAACCGTAAATACATAAATAAAGATCTAACTAGCATGCATAAGCTACTTAAGCTTTGGCCTTTTCTTTTCCCTTATCCTTCCTGGAGCAATCAGGATTATCTGAAAAATGGTTCATGATATAGCAAGAATGAGCAACTAGTTTGCTCAGCAAGTTTATAACAATCATATAGATTTAATATATCATGAATGAATGGGAAAGATCATCAATGGTTCAACAATAGATATAACAATTGTGAATGAAACAGGATTCAAATTTTAATAAACAGAATATTTGAATCTTAAAATGCTGAGTGGTCACTAAGGACCCTGAACTAACTAGGGTATAATAGAGTTTCCTCTGACCCTTTGAGTTGTTTGGTTTTCAAGGGGATCAGCCTATTCAACCCGCTGTATATGCATTACATTTAGTCACTGGCGCCCAAAGTCGGTTTCCCGACACAAAATCCCCTAATTTAGGGTTGTTCAATTCTCAGACTTAATATAAGAAAATCCGCACCCAACAATGGTTTGGATAAGCTTTTAAAAGTATTCAAGTTATTGAATTTAGAAACGCAATGTCTAGCTGAACTATTAGCTTCAGACATTTTTAATACAGTTCATGAATCAAGAACTAACAAGCTTCAAATGCACTAAGTGCGATTTATAAACAATATGGATGTGGAATAATTTTAAATAATTAAACCACTTCAAGCTTTAACAATAAATACAAGTATGGAAACTTGTTCAACGATAATAATTGAGTAGGGTTAGAGAACTTGCCTGTTTGCTCAGCTACAATAATTGTCTAGCTTTAACTAACTTGCTTTGAAAGACCTAACATTAATAAAGTTGGTCTAATAATTAGTGCGGCGTATTTGCATAACTATACGCTTAATAACGAACTTATTTACCACACATAAGTACTAACACATAATTTACATTAGTCAAAACAATATTATTAACCTTATAGACACTTAATCATTTTAGGTTAATAATTTAATAAGTTAGAAAATATTTTTCTTAAGTGTTGGACACTTATTAAACCCTTAAACAACTTATTATAATTGTTTAATTCAATTCAATTTATTTTATTAACTCAATCTCTTTTTAATTACTATTCAATATTGATTAAATAGAAATTAATTAACTCTAGTTATTATTTAAAATCAATAATAACTAATTGTACTTACTTATTATTTAATTATAATTAAATAATAAATAATTATTAACTTAGTTTAAACCTTCTTTAATTTAATGTTAATCAACCAATAATTAACCAAGTAATTAACCTTACTTATTATTTAATTAAGGAAATTAAATAATAGTTTACTAATCTTAATCCTCTTTAATTATTATTTAATGTCAATTAAATAATAATTAATTATTTAATTAATTTTAATTATTATTTAAGGTTAAATAATAATCAACTCATTCTTATTTATTATTTAAATTAAATAATAAATTATTACTCTAATAACTTAATTTCCATTAATCGTTATTTAATGTTAATTAAATAATAATTAATTACTTAATTATCTTTATTTATTATTTAATAATATTTAAATAATAAATAATTAATTTATAAATTTTATCTCTCTTTAAATATTATTTAATAGGCATTAAATAATAATTGCTAATTTATCATCTTTATTTATTATTAACATTTAAAATAATAAATAAATAATAAATTTATTTAACCTAACCATGGTTTAGCTAACTAGATTAATATTTAAAATATTTAAATATTAAACTTAATGAAAAATATCCTCCCCAATATTATTTTTGAATTATTATTATTTTTGTTATAATTTTAAATTAATTTTTAAATATTTAAATTAATTAAAATTAACCCGAATGGCATTTTCGTAATTAAGTTGAAAAATCCGGACCGATGGCAATTCTGTAAATAATCAGAAAACTGATCGGAGGGCAAAAACGTAATTTTACCAAGAAAAACACGGAGGGGCATAAAAGTAATTTCCCCGGAAAAATTATTACCGCGCATTGCGCGCGTTTTAGTTTTTTACGGGTCAAAACGCTGTCGTTTTGTAACCCCGAACGCTGGCTTCCGCGCGTTACGCACGGAGTAAAATTTCCTTCTGCCAAAACGACGCCGTTTTGGCTCCGCGTTTTCTCGGTGAACAGTGGTCCGCGCATTGCGCGGAAACCCTTAAAATTTTTCTTCCGACAGAACGTGAACAGTGTTTCCGGCTACCCATTTTAAATAAAAATATACCTTCAATAAATCTTTAACTCTTCAATAAAAATCCAAAAAAATTACCAATCATCTTATATTAATTTATAACATGAAAAATTAATTTTTCATGATTTAATATCAATATTTTTTTATAAAATTTTTTACATCACATAAACTACCATAAATCATAACTTTTTGTATAAAACTCCATTTTGAGTGATTCAAACTTTGTTTTTCTCATGATTTAATGTTCTATAATATTAGAACATCAAATCTAAATATTATCAAAAATTATAGTTAATCATTATATTGAGATTTATTTTCACACAACCAAATACATGTTTTTCATTCAATAAAACTCATAACACATAAGTTAAACCCATGATCAACTATATAAACATACATAGCATGATATTAACCATAGAAATTATTACACTAATATTTATACTATAACTTGAAAGAAAAGCAAGATTAGGGTTTAAAAATAACTACCTTGTTTTGATAGCTATTCTCCTCTTCTTTCCAAAATATGTTGTGAAGGAGGATGGCATGAACTAACTTAGGATTTCTTCTTCTTACTTGATCTCTCAAATATTATGCTCTCACTTAAAATTTTCTCTCAACTCTCTCTAGCTTTCTTTTGCTTGAAAAATAAAATGAAGTATATCTCACATTTCAAGTATACTTGAAATATTACTAGATACATAAATTATATCTAATAATTTTTAGCCCATCATGCACCTATTGGATACTTACACAAGTTAGCTAACCCATACTAAGTTGGTGAGGATTTTGTGGGAAAAGACTTTCCCAAAAATCAAAACAAGCAACCTAATATTAAATAAATGAAAAATAAAAGAAAATAAAAAAAATCATTTTCTCTCTCCTCACTCACCTACACACGGCTGATGGACATTTGATTTGTCCCAAAATCAAGTCACTTTTCATTTTTTTTAAATAATAATAGTTAAATTAAGTATTTTCCAAGTGGGCCAATCATTGGGCTTTAATTTAAAATACCAATTGGGCTTCTATTAAATTGTTTGGGCTACTAAATTGTCAAATTTTATTATTCTACATTTGGGCTACTAATTGACCCATGTTGGGCTAATTTAATAATTTACACATTAATTATTCAATCCATGATTAAATAAATAATTATATTGAATAAATAATTAAATATTCTAACCCATAAGTATTAAATTACTAAATGGACTAATAAATATTATTATTAATATTTCACATTATTTACATTAATTAATAATCATATTAATTAATTTATTATATTTAATTCACTCATTATATTCAATTTAATTGAATATTTAATTAATAGGAAACTTATCAATTATTTTGATATTAAAACTTTAGGGTTTGTTCACTAATTTAATAACATATTAGTGACCCCCTTTAATTAATTTTAGTAATTAATTACATAATTATTTAATCACATAATTAATTAATCACATAAAAAGATTTAAATAATCTCATAAAACTAACTCGTTGGAAATTAAATTAATATTTTAATTAATAAAAATGTGGAAATTCTAGGACATTACATTCTCCCCTCCTTATAAAAATTCCGTTCTCGGAATTGTAAAAATAAGGTTACTCAAATAAAAACGGGTAATTTGCCCTCATTTCCTCCTCTAATTCCCACGTAGCTTCTTCAATGGCGTGATTCCTCCAAAGTACTTTGACAGAATGAATTATCTTATTTCTCAGTTTCTGTTCCTTCCTATCGAGTATCTGAACAGGAACTTCTTCATATGATAAATCCTTCCCGACTTGAATTGGTTCATAGGAGATAACGTGCTTGTAGTCTGGTTTGTATGGCCGCAATACCGACACGTGAAACACATTGTGAATATGTTCCAATTCAGGAGGTAAAGCTACCTCGTATGCTACTTCACCCACTCTTCTCAATATTTCGAACGGTCCTATGAACCTTGGACTCAATTTCCCCTTCTTTCCAAATCTGATCTTCCCTTTCCAGGGAGATACCTTAATGAACACAAAACTCCCCACCTCGAAGTCTCGTTTCTGTCGATGTAAATCGGCGTATTTCTTTTGACGGTCTTGAGCTGCTTCTAGCCGAGCTCTTATTACCTTGATAATTTCTACCGTCTGTTGAACCAACTCTGGCCCCAACAGTCGGCGTTCTCCTACCTCATCCCAACACAGAGGTGTTCTACATTTTCTGCCATATAAAGCTTCGTAAGGCGGCATACCTATGCTCGCATGATAACTGTTGTTGTATGCAAACTCAACTAGTGGTAGATGGATTTCCCAACTGCCCTTGAAATCCATTACGCAGGCCCTGAGCATATCTTCCAATGTCTGAATTGTTCTCTCACTTTGCCCATCGGTCTGCGGATGATACGCTGTACTCATTCTCAACTGTGTCCCCAATCTCTCCTGAAGACTTCTCCAAAATTTTGACGTGAAGCGCGGATCTCTGTCTGACACAATCGATACCGGCACCCCATGTCTTGAAACTATCTCTTTGATGTACAGGTTGGACAACTGATCCAAACTGAACCTAATCTTGATCGGCAAAAAGTGCGCTGACTTTGTTAGCCGATCCACAATCACCCAAATTGCGTCATATCCCTTCTGTGTTGCTGGAAGTCCTACCACAAAATCCATTGTGATATGCTCCCATTTCCACTCAGGAATTTCTAACGGCTGTAACAATCCACTTGGTCTCTGATGTTCGGCCTTTACCCTTTGACAAGTTAGGCATCGGCTGACACATTCTGCAACCTCCCTCTTTAAATTCGGCCACCAAAAATGCTGACGTAGATCTTGATACATCTTCGTACTCCCCGGATGTATCGAGTATCTCGTACTGTGGGCCTCTTGCAAAATTTCCTCTCGTAATTCAGGCACTAGCGGGACCCAAACACGATTTTCAAATCTCAGCAATCCCATGCTATCAATTTTAAACTTGACCTCTTCTCCATCGGTCATCCTCTTCCGGATTCTGTCACATTCCTCATCTTTGTCTTGAGCCTCTTTCACCCTATCTAACAAGGTTGGGCTCACCTCGACTTCTATTGACTCGTTTGGACTTCTCACTTCCAACTCCATTCGAGCCATCTCTTGAACCAATTGTTCTTGATCTGTCAATATGAACAATTTCTCCCTGCTCTTTCTACTCAGAGCATCCGCTACTACGTTGGCCTTGCCGGGATGATATAGAATTTCACAATCATAATCTTTGATCAATTCCAACCATCTCCGTTGCCTCATATTCAGCTCCTTCTGTGTGAAGATATACTTCAGACTCTTATGGTCTGTGAATATCTCACATTTTTCTCCGTACAGATAATGTCTCCAAATTTTAAGGGCAAATACTACCGCTGCCAATTCCAAGTCGTGGGTAGGATATCCCTTCTCATAATCTTTTAATTGCCTGGACGCATACGCAACGACTTTGCCATTTTGCATAAGCACACAGCCAAGTCCCTTGTGCGATGCATCACTGTAGACCGTAAAGCCTCCTGTATCGTCTGGTAAGGTCAATACAGGTGCTTCACTAAGTCTTTTCTTTAACTCCTGAAAACTTTCCTCACACTTCTCCGTCCACACGTATTTCACCGTCTTTCTTGTTAAGTTGGTCAACGGTGTTGCTATCTTTGAGAAGTCTTGAATGAACCTCCGATAGTAACCCGCTAACCCTAAGAAACTTCTTACTTCTGTCGGCGTCCTTGGTTGTTCCCAATTCATTACCGATTCAACCTTCGCCGGATCAACCGAAACTCCCTCCTTGTCAATAACATGACCTAAAAATTGAACTTTTTCCAACCAGAATTCACACTTTGAAAACTTAGCGTACAACCGCTCCTTCCGTAAAATCTCCAACACCAATCTTAGGTGTTCAGCATGCTCTTCCTTCATTTTGGAATACACCAAAATATCGTCAATGAACACGACTACAAATTTATCCAAGTATTGCTTGAATATTCTGTTCATCATGTCCATAAATGCGGCTGGCGCATTCGTTAGTCCAAACGACATCACCAGAAACTCATAATGCCCATATCGAGTTCTGAATGCCGTCTTGGGTATATCCTCCTTCCTGACTTTCAACTGATGATAACCAGTCCTTAAGTCAATCTTTGAAAAGTACTTCGCCCCTTTCAATTGATCGAAAAGATCGTCAATTCTTGGTAACGGGTACTTGTTCTTAATTGTCACCTTATTCAGCTCTCTATAATCCATACACAATCTCATCGATCCATCCTTCTTCTTTACAAACAGCACCGGTGCTCCCCATGGAGAAACACTTGGCTGAATGTACTTATTGTCTAACAACTCCTGCAATTGCACCATCAATTCCTTTAGTTCTACCGGAGCCATCCTATATGGTGCTTTCGATATCGGTGCTGTCCCCGGTACTAAATCAATCACAAATTCTATCTCCCTGTCCGGCGGTAAACCCGGCAGTACATCTGGAAAAACATCCGTAAACTCCCTAACTACTGGTATTTGCTCCATCTCGGGACTCACCACTTGTGTGTCAACCACATGAGCCAAATACCCTACACAACCTTTCTTCAATAATTTCTTGGCCTGCATCATCGTCAGACAAGAAGACTGTCTGGACGATTTGCTGCCATAAAATACGACCTTAGACTTATTTGGTGTCTTAAGGTGTATGCACTTCTTCTGACAATCAATTATCGCCCTGTGGTTAAACAACCAATCCATCCCAAGTATTACATCAAATTCCCCCAGACGTATTGGAATTAGATTCACATTTAATTTCTGACCCCTGATTTCAGCACAACAATTTCTATGTATGTACTCTACCGGAATCACTTCTTTATTAGCAACTTCTATGTTCATTGAGTTTTCTAGTTTGTCCCTAGGCAACTCTAATCGTCTAGCGAAATCATCAGACACAAATGAACAGGTAGCACCCGAATCAAACAATACATATGCATTTATATTATTGATCGGAATAATACCTGACACCACGTCTTTTGACCCCACGGCATCCTGTACCGTCATATTGAAAGTCCGGGCTGTCGGCTTGTTCTGTGGTACCGGTCCCCCGATAGCCAATTTGCTGTTATTGCCCCTGTAGCCGCTACCCCCGTCATTCTTCTTCTTAGGGCAATCCTTTATCAGGTGGTCAGATGCTCCGCAAGAAAAGCATCTCACTTTCTTTGGGAGGGGACAATTTGGAGAAATATGTCCCACCTGACCACAATTGTAGCATGTATTCTTCCCTTTCCTGCACTCTCCGAAGTGGTTCTTTCCACATATATTGCATGCTGGCTTTTTCTGAACACTTCCTTGTTGATTCCCCGAGCTCTTGTCGTTGCTGCTGTTGTCCCATTTGCGCTTGTTGTTATTATTGTTGTTATTATTGCCTCCACTGTTGCTGTTCTTGCTTCCCCCTTCACTTTTCTTCTTGTTTCTCTCCTGGTTGTACTTGGTTAACGCGTCACTTCCTCCTTCAGCAATGATTGACTTCTCTAGCAAAGTTGCGAACGAGTCAATCTGCAGTACTGCTACCTTGTTGAATATCCAAGATCTCAATCCATTCTCGAACCTCCTGGCCTTGCGTTCCTCCGTGTCTACCTGATGTGGAGCGAACCTGGCCAGCTCATTAAATTTTGCCGCGTACTCCGGTACCGACATGTTCTCCTGTTTCAGTTCTAAAAACCTTACCTCCATCCTACTTTTCATACTTTTCGGGAAATAATTCTCGTCGAATATTTCCTTAAATTTTGTCCAGGGCACCACACCATCCCCAGCCCTATTCTGATTGGCTTCCCACCAGAAATTGGCTTCGCCCTTCATCATGTAGGTAGCAAAAACTGTCTTTTGCTCCTCAGCTACTCTTGCGATAACGAACGCCTTCTCTATCTCCTTTATCCAAGACTGGGCCTCTATCGGGTCCGACGTTCCCCTAAACTCTGGCGGTCCCACCGCTTTAAAATCTTTGAAATTTGCCAACTGAGTTGGTGGTGGTGGTGGTGGATTTGCTACAACAGGATGTCTGTGTTGCATTGCCTCAGCTAGCATGTCGACGAAGTTTTGCATAGGGTCTACATTGTGACCCCCCGCGTCGTTGTTAACTGACTCTTCTACCCCCTGGTTCCTTGGTGGTTGTCTACGTGGCGGCATTTTCTGTTATAAACAAAAATTTACATTATTATACTTATTACATCTTTTTCATTTCATTATTTTGTATCTTAGGCAATGTTTAGCTAACATACAAGTAATTATTTCAACACGCATATAACATAAATTTGACTGCATTTATATTTATATGCTAAACCAGTAGTGCGTAGCACTTTACATCAAAAGCATACTGCTATAAATGCTTCTATCCCAGAGAAGCTACAAAAGATGGGATCTGACATATCCTACAACTTCCTAGAGTTGGGATTTAGTGACATATTAACCCTCTAATAAAACAAAAGTTGGGTTCTACTGCATCTATTTACATACGAAATTAGAAAACAACTACTACTACTACTGACTGCGCATCCCCCTACGGATCGCGTCGTCATACTCCTCATCCCCGATGGCCATCACCACGCTCCTGCTGATGGTGTGCATAGACTGACCCTCCTCAGCTGGGTAGTAGTGCACCCTGCTCTGAAGCCTACCATATGAAGATCGGTAGACGTAGCTAAGTCTATCTGTCCTCACCCGCTTCTCGCGGACCTCCTCCTCTAGCTCAATCATCTGACCATAAGCGGCATCCCGCTGTCTCTCCATCTCCATACGGTCCTCTATCGCCTCCTGCCAGTGTGCACGGATGGCGGCCTTCTCTGCCTGAACCTGCTGAACCTTCAGCTCAGCCTCTGCCAACCTAGTCTCAACCACTGCTAATTTAGCCTGCAGCTCTACATCCTGCTCTACCAGCTGATGAGTTAGCACCGCAAGGTGCTCCACTGAATCCTCGTACTCCTGTACCTGATCCTCCAGTCCTACAATCCTCTCCTTCAGCTCTGCGTTCTCGCCAGAGAACTGATAAGCCGCATCCCTATACTGATCCTCCATGTGCTGGTGGGTCAGATTCTGCTCCTCTAGATGCTGGACCCTTGCCTCCAGCCCCTCGTTCCTATCGGTCAGTCCCTCTATGATGTCAGCGGCAGTGGTGCCCATGCCATCAGCTGACTCCTCCTCCTCAGACTCCTCTGACTCTGCCTCATCCTCACTGTAAGGCCTCATGACTCCGCCCCAGACGGGCTCCACACGATCCCCCTCCTCAGGATCTGACTCTGGCTCCTCTACGGGTGCAGCCACCAGCGGCTGTGCAGTATCCATATGGATATCAATATAGTCCTCCTCAGCAGTGCGACTCGACTGTCCGATCTCTGCCATCCTATAACATAAAACAATAACACACGTTAGTACAGCAATAAAATATATTCATTGATGAAATGAAATGATATTTTATCATGTACATCTCGGCTCGATGGATTTTCTCAATCCATCTCCAAAAATACACAACATCATGAATCTCCCCGATTCATCCCCTAACGCACTCGATATGAGTTTAATACTAAGGTTATAACTTAGGTTTCGCAAATCCTAACGTTTCTAACCTACGGCTCTGATACCAACCTGTGACGACCCCAAATCCGGGTTCCATAACCTCGAGTTTGGTTTTCACTATTCAACACATTACTAACAATTAAATACATACATTGCATTTAAATATCGCGGAATAATACATATTGGTTCCCTTCAAAAGGTTACAATACCAGGGTCTATCAACCTTAACATAACAACAGTTCCTATCATAAGGAATTACAAAAGGTTTAACAACCGTAAATACATAAATAAAGATCTAACTAGCATGCATAAGCTACTTAAGCTTTGGCCTTTCCTTTTCCCTTATCCTTCCTGGAGCAATCAGGATTATCTGAAAAATGGTTCATGATATAGCAAGAATGAGCAACTAGTTTGCTCAGCAAGTTTATAACAATCATATAGATTTAATATATCATGAATGAATGGGAAAGATCATCAATGGTTCAACAATAGATATAACAATTGTGAATGAAACAGGATTCAAATTTTAATAAACAGAATATTTGAATCTTAAAATGCTGAGTGGTCACTAAGGACCCTGAACTAACTAGGGTATAATAGAGTTTCCTCTGACCCTTTGAGTTGTTTGGTTTTCAAGGGGATCAGCCTATTCAACCCGCTGTATATGCATTACATTTAGTCACTGGCGCCCAAAGTCGGTTTCCCGACACAAAATCCCCTAATTTAGGGTTGTTCAATTCTCAGACTTAATATAAGAAAATCCGCACCCAACAATGGTTTGGATAAGCTTTTAAAAGTATTCAAGTTATTGAATTTAGAAACGCAATGTCTAGCTGAACTATTAGCTTCAGACATTTTTAATACAGTTCATGAATCAAGAACTAACAAGCTTCAAATGCACTAAGTGCGATTTATAAACAATATGGATGTGGAATAATTTTAAATAATTAAACCACTTCAAGCTTTAACAATAAATACAAGTATGGAAACTTGTTCAACGATAATAATTGAGTAGGGTTAGAGAACTTGCCTGTTTGCTCAGCTACAATAATTGTCTAGCTTTAACTAACTTGCTTTGAAAGACCTAACATTAATAAAGTTGGTCTAATAATTAGTACGGCGTATTTGCATAACTATACGCTTAATAACGAACTTATTTACCACACATAAGTACTAACACATAATTTACATTAGTCAAAACAATATTATTAACCTTATAGACACTTAATCATTTTAGGTTAATAATTTAATAAGTTAGAAAATATTTTTCTTAAGTGTTGGACACTTATTAAACCCTTAAACAACTTATTATAATTGTTTAATTCAATTCAATTTATTTTATTAACTCAATCTCTTTTTAATTACTATTCAATATTGATTAAATAGAAATTAATTAACTCTAGTTATTATTTAAAATCAATAATAACTAATTGTACTTACTTATTATTTAATTATAATTAAATAATAAATAATTATTAACTTAGTTTAAACCTTCTTTAATTTAATGTTAATCAACCAATAATTAACCAAGTAATTAACCTTACTTATTATTTAATTAAGGAAATTAAATAATAGTTTACTAATCTTAATCCTCTTTAATTATTATTTAATGTCAATTAAATAATAATTAATTATTTAATTAATTTTAATTATTATTTAAGGTTAAATAATAATCAACTCATTCTTATTTATTATTTAAATTAAATAATAAATTATTACTCTAATAACTTAATTTCCATTAATCGTTATTTAATGTTAATTAAATAATAATTAATTACTTAATTATCTTTATTTATTATTTAATAATATTTAAATAATAAATAATTAATTTATAAATTTTATCTCTCTTTAAATATTATTTAATAGGCATTAAATAATAATTGCTAATTTATCATCTTTATTTATTATTAACATTTAAAATAATAAATAAATAATAAATTTATTTAACCTAACCATGGTTTAGCTAACTAGATTAATATTTAAAATATTTAAATATTAAACTTAATGAAAAATATCCTCCCCAATATTATTTTTGAATTATTATTATTTTTGTTATAATTTTAAATTAATTTTTAAATATTTAAATTAATTAAAATTAACCCGAATGGCATTTTCGTAATTAAGTTGAAAAATCCGGACCGATGGCAATTCTGTAAATAATCAGAAAACTGATCGGAGGGCAAAAACGTAATTTTACCAAGAAAAACACGGAGGGGCATAAAAGTAATTTCCCCGGAAAAATTATTACCGCGCATTGCGCGCGTTTTAGTTTTTTACGGGTCAAAACGCTGTCGTTTTGTAACCCCGAACGCTGGCTTCCGCGCGTTACGCGCGGAGTAAAATTTCCTTCTGCCAAAATGACGCCGTTTTGGCTCCGCGTTTTCTCGGTGAACAGTGGTCCGCGCATTGCGCGGAAACCCTTAAAATTTTTCTTCCGACAGAACGTGAACAGTGTTTCCGGCTACCCATTTTAAATAAAAATATACCTTCAATAAATCTTTAACTCTTCAATAAAAATCCAAAAAAATTACCAATCATCTTATATTAATTTATAACATGAAAAATTAATTTTTCATGATTTAATATCAATATTTTTTTATAAAATTTTTTACATCACATAAACTACCATAAATCATAACTTTTTGTATAAAACTCCATTTTGAGTGATTCAAACTTTGTTTTTCTCATGATTTAATGTTCTATAATATTAGAACATCAAATCTAAATATTATCAAAAATTATAGTTAATCATTATATTGAGATTTATTTTCACACAACCAAATACATGTTTTTCATTCAATAAAACTCATAACACATAAGTTAAACCCATGATCAACTATATAAACATACATAGCATGATATTAACCATAGAAATTATTACACTAATATTTATACTATAACTTGAAAGAAAAGCAAGATTAGGGTTTAAAAATAACTACCTTGTTTTGATAGCTATTCTCCTCTTCTTTCCAAAATATGTTGTGAAGGAGGATGGCATGAACTAACTTAGGATTTCTTCTTCTTACTTGATCTCTCAAATATTATGCTCTCACTTAAAATTTTCTCTCAACTCTCTCTAGCTTTCTTTTGCTTGAAAAATAAAATGAAGTATATCTCACATTTCAAGTATACTTGAAATATTACTAGATACATAAATTATATCTAATAATTTTTAGCCCATCATGCACCTATTGGATACTTACACAAGTTAGCTAACCCATACTAAGTTGGTGAGGATTTTGTGGGAAAAGACTTTCCCAAAAATCAAAACAAGCAACCTAATATTAAATAAATGAAAAATAAAAGAAAATAAAAAAAATCATTTTCTCTCTCCTCACTCACCTACACACGGCTGATGGACATTTGATTTGTCCCAAAATCAAGTCACTTTTCATTTTTTTTAAATAATAATAGTTAAATTAAGTATTTTCCAAGTGGGCCAATCATTGGGCTTTAATTTAAAATACCAATTGGGCTTCTATTAAATTGTTTGGGCTACTAAATTGTCAAATTTTATTATTCTACATTTGGGCTACTAATTGACCCATGTTGGGCTAATTTAATAATTTACACATTAATTATTCAATCCATGATTAAATAAATAATTATATTGAATAAATAATTAAATATTCTAACCCATAAGTATTAAATTACTAAATGGACTAATAAATATTATTATTAATATTTCACATTATTTACATTAATTAATAATCATATTAATTAATTTATTATATTTAATTCACTCATTATATTCAATTTAATTGAATATTTAATTAATAGGAAACTTATCAATTATTTTGATATTAAAACTTTAGGGTTTGTTCACTAATTTAATAACATATTAGTGACCCCCTTTAATTAATTTTAGTAATTAATTACATAATTATTTAATCACATAATTAATTAATCACATAAAAAGATTTAAATAATCTCATAAAACTAACTCGTTGGAAATTAAATTAATATTTTAATTAATAAAAATGTGGAAATTCTAGGACATTACAAAAGCACTGCCAGCTGACACGCATAAAAAGAGAAAAAGGAGAGACAACCGCCAACCGCCACTCACGCGCCCGCCACAATTAATTTTTTTACGCAACACCTGCGCATTGCGGGGGTTTTTTTTTTTTTGTTTTCGTCCGCCCAGGCATAGCGCGGATTCTGCTGCTACTGCTGAAAGCAAACGACGTCATTCCCTGTGCACACCGGCTCCCATGTCTTGCGCGCAATGCGCGGTCGCTTTGTTCCTGCACAAATTACAGAAATGCCATCAGCTTTTTGCATAATTTACAGATTTGTCCCCCAAGCTTATTTTTCCTACAAAATAAAATATAAAATAATTAAAAATAAATAAAAATAATATAAAAATAATAAAAACTCATAATAATTAATAAAACACCTAAAATACTAAAAATAAATAAAAACACATAAATAAAAAGAAATATAAAAATACTATAAAATTACCTAAAACACTCAAAAATACTTAAAAACTCACAAATAATTAAGTATAAAATACCTAATAAATTAACATAAAATCAACTTATCAAGACGCCGCCCCATGGCCTTTCTGGGGCGTATCTATGCCCATAGGCAGAAGACTGGGCGTACACTTGGGCGTCTAGACGCCGGAGTTTGGCTGTCGGAACCTCTCTCAGTAGTTTGACCATAACTTTGTCATACAAAAATATTTTATGGTGATTCTTGAGTCTAAATTCATTAGAATTTCATGATCTACAAATTCTCTTTAGATCACAAATCCTAATTCCGAACGGAACTGGACTAAAAACTGCTCACAAGGACAAAGTGAAAACTAAAATCACAAATACTTGGTTTTAATTGTTCAAACTTGAATAAAATAAACTCTACACATCCAAATGACACCAACTTAGCGTTATTGTCTTCTAACTTCTTGTTTTACAATATTTCATGGTTCGATCATATTTTTGAAAATGTTTTAACAAGAAATTTAAGATAGAACCGCTTAGGGTTTCAAAACGCCCTATTTTGCGGTAAAACTCATAACTTCCTTGTTTTTCCATGTTTTTGAAAGCTTCAAGTTGGGTTTTCTTAAAAACTCATATATGTAACTTTCTAGCTATATAAATTATTTTTTCAACTTATAGCTTTCAATCTACAACATTAAATAGAACATAGCTACCAAGATTTTTACCGGTAAATCTCTATATGCACCTTTCTTTTAATTCTTTGCATACCACCTATACAAATACATGTACTGACTATATCAAACCATGAATATACCTATATATCATAGTTTAAGACTTCTAGATCATCAAAATAACTTTTGATCTGTTAAAAATACTTTTTGACCGATTAAAACATATATAGGCTATAAAATTTTACTTAAAGAAAGATAGAACACTTTTCAACCTCTTGAATTTGAATGCTCTTCTTCTTCTTCTTGTATATCTTGCTAGGACTCTTCCCCTTCCTTATTCTTGATCTACCCAAAAATATGAGTAGCACCCTTAGTGATTGAACTCTCGACTCTCAATATTCTAACATCAAAGCTCTAGCTTCTCTCTAGAACCTCTCTCTCTATAAGTTAGTAAAAGGAAGCAAATGAGCAAAACTCTCTACATTGCACTAGGAGAGTCTTATATATAGGACAATCCTAATCCTACTTAAGCTCCCTAAACAACCAACACTAGTCAATTAGTGATCCTAAGCATGCTTACTATTGCAAGGATTGACTAGCTTGATTGACACTTGGATTGACATCTATCAAGATAGTTTACAAGCTATCAATGGAGTAACATATAAGCAACCTTTCTCCAACACTTAACCAAAGTGTGGTTAAGGCTCTTAGTCTTGTAACCTATGATAATTCAACTATTAACCATGGTTCAAGCTCATCAATTAAATATACACACGTCTTCTACCAAATAACCCAAGTAGGGTTCATTCTCTACAATCAATTATACATATATATCTAACATTGGTTAAGGTTCTATTTTATTTTTTATTACCACTTAGGGTTAACTAGTAACCCTACAATGGTTAGTTTTCTATAACATAAATTCATAAGAATTGACTATCTTCATTGACTAGGGTTGGTGACCAACCCATTAGTTAATTCATTTAACCAACATTGGTTAACTATCTACCATTTCATATACTTTCAACATATATATCTCTATATATTCACCAATAACCTTTTATTTAAATCACATCATAGCTTCAATTGACCAATTTAAAATGAATACAAGCACCATGTGTAACGCCCCCAAATTTCGATATCTATACCTCGAATCTGGTGCTTTACGATCTCACTCACTCAATAAACTAATATTATCTAAATGTAGAATAATAATAAATATTTACATTGAGATAACATAAATATTTGCGTCCCAAGTCTCGCAACCGTTACTAGTACATACATCACTTAAAATATTCAGTACAAATATAAGTCTTAATATAACACCAAATAAAATTGACTACCACGTCTAGATAAGGCAACTCAGCAACTTTGCCTTTGCCTTTGTCCTTTCCTGAACCAGTTCTTTGCTCAGGCTTAACTATAATTTTTAAGGGATGCAAGGGTGAGTAGCGAGTTTGCTCAGCAAGTATATAAAAAAAATAATAGTAAGCATTTATGTGTAGGGATTCATATATCAATGGATAAAACAATGGACTGAAGAATATATATGAAATCAAGAATTTCAATAATTCCAGACAAATAAATATATTATACTGAGAGGTCACTATGGACCATGAACACATGCTTGAATTAATAGTATTTCACTGAAAATTCACAATAATAAACAAGTACAATAGGTGATCAGCCTAAAGTACCCTATGTTATGCATAACACTTAGACATGCTATTCGCGCGCATGTCGGTTCCCCGACGTAAAATAATTGTTCATCTCAACATACTATAAGAGTCATTACCAAGGCAATTGGTTTGGATGGCTTTCTCAAAAATATGATTGATTAACAATCGATCTTATTATTGGTCTAGCCGATACAAATGACATAGACATGCATCTCAACACGACTAGGAACAATTGAAAATTTCAATGTTCGCAACTCAGGTTCGAATAATCGTTCAAGGATATAAACATGATATTATGTCAAGTTTCAGAGATAATAAATTTAATCTTTGAAATATAGATAAACAGGAATTAATCCATCAGATAATCGCAATGTTCGCAACTCAGGTTTGAATAATCGTTCAAGGATATAAACATGATATTATTATTATTTTTAATTATTATTATAATTAAAAATACTTTTTTTATTTTTTATTTTTTTCGTGACCGGGTCGGGTCGGACCGGGTTAACCCGGTCAACGGTTGACTCTGACCGGCGCTGCAGTGCCCGGTTTAATACTCTGGGCCGGCGCTGCAGCGCCCTTAAGCAAAATACCCTTTATCCATTTTTCCAGATTTTGATTTTCTACCCCTTTTGAATCAATCCTTCATATCTTGCTCATTTTAAATCCAAATTGGTCCAAATCAGTTTTGTTATTTTATAAACTCATAACTCTTCAACATTCTAATTTTTTTATTATTTTTAAAAATGTTTATCTAACCAAAAATATTGGTTTTTCAAGATAAAGTTTCATTTGAACATCCTTTACAAAAAAAATCACCATAAATCCATTATAGCTCCGTTTTTGTTCGTTCCACTTGGAAAATCTTCGTATTTTATAGAACTACAACTTACAATTTTTAGATCATGCAAATGAGTTACACATGTTATTCCATTTTTACCCAAATCACATATTTTCACTATGATAATTAGGGTTTTCATGCTTAACTATATTCCTTTTGCTCATTTAGGTATAAAACACATGTAAACACATACAATCATATATACACCTTCATAACTCCTCTCTCATGCATTTGGAATCCACAAAAATTTCTACACATAACAGTCTCTTACATCTAAACATAATTTTTTTACATATCTAGCTACAATATGCTATCAAAAAAAAAATAGTTAGGGTAAAAAAGTATTTATACCTTCTAATAGTTTTCCTTCTCCTAGAAATAAACTTGATCTAGCTTTCCACTTTCTCCTCTTTCCTAGATCACACTTGAACCAACAAAGTGCAAGAGTTTCCTTAGTTTCTCTTTTCTCTCTCGATTTCTCTCTATAGCTAACACTTAACCAAATTCTAGTAACCTTTGCAAATGAAATAAGATAATCCTATTTATAGGCAAAATTCTATATACATATACATGTATCAATACATGTACAAATACATGTATAAAATACACCTAATTGGTTATTACCCATCCACCAAGCTATTAACCAATGGATTAACAATAGTTGGTGAAATGTTGTCAAATTTTCCCTAATTTAGGGCTTAACACCATGCCTTCTATAATTATGCCATAACATGCATATTTATTACTCAAAATCAGCATTCTAGGCTTATAGAGAGGGGAGTGTTTGGACAAGACTCATGCATATATATATATATATATATATATATTCTTACATATATATATATATATTCATATACACACACATGTCAACACTAAACATAACACATTGGGCCAACTTAATCCAATTATTATTGGGCTACTAATTAAATTTAGTTTAGGCCATGCACATCTAACTTTATTGGGCTTAATAAAATAATTAAACCCATTCACTTTGAACTTTAATTTCTAACACATTGGACCATGCCAAATGATATTTATAATGTCCATATTGAACTCAAATATTAGATCTTAACAATCCATTTAATCATTTCATTAACCTACCATTAATTTAAACTAAATTAATTAATTAATCCACTTACCAATTATGCCACACGAGGCATATAACATAAACTTAAATTAATTAAGTTCATCATCATCATCACTTTCTTGATTATTTATCACATGTTGAATCATTAATACATACATAAACGTATGAGCACACAAGTAATTTTCCAAGAAATTAATTAATTTCATTAATATAAACATTTATAATTTCTCAGATATTACATTCTTCCCCCTTATAAAGATTCCATCCTCGGAATCAGTACAAAGTTACACAAACAAGTGGGGTTAATCCTTTTTCATTTTATTTTCTAACTCCCACGTAGCCTCCTCGGCATTATGGTTACGCCATATTACCTTTACAGAATGTATAACTTTATTCCTTAATATTTTTTCCTTTCTATCAACTATTTGTACCGGGATTTCCTCGTACATCAGATCTTTTTCTAGTTGAATGGGCTCATAGGATATCACGTGCTTACGATCAGGCTTATATGGTCGTAACACTGAACATGAAACACATTGTGAATATGCTCCAGTTCAGGAGGTAAAGTCATCTCGTACGCCACTTCGCCTATTCGCTTTAGTACCTCGAACGGTCTTATGAACCTTGGGCTTAATTTTCCCTTCTTCCCAAACCTTATCTTCCATTTCCAGGGAGATACCTTCAAGAACACGTAGATACCCGCTTCAGAATCTCGATTTTTGGCGATGTAGATCTGCGTATTTCTTTTGCCGATCCTGAGCTACAACTAGTCGAGCTCTTATTGTCTGCACTACCTCAGCTGTCTGTTGCACCAATTTTGGCCCCAAAAGTTGACGTTCTCCTACCTCGTCCTAACATAAGAGCGTTCTGCATTTCCTTCCATAGAGAGCTTCGAATGGTGGCATGCCAATGCTCGCATGGTAACTGTTGTTATAAGCAAATTCAACAACAGGTAGGTGGTCGTCCCAGCTTCTTTTGAAATCCATCACACATGCTCTGAGCATATCTTCCAAAATCTGAATAGTCCTTTCGCTCTGCCCATCAGTCTGCGGATGGTAAGTAGTACTCAACTTCAGCTGTGTTCCCATTTGCCCTTGTAAGTTTCTCCAAAATTTCGATGTGAAGCGCGAATCTCGATCGGAAACAATTGATACCGGTACCCCATGTCGTGACACAATCTCTTTTATATATAATTTCGCTAATTGATTTAGATGAAATCGGATCTTGATTGGCAGAAAGTGCGCTGACTTTGTCAATCTGTCCACGATGACCCATATCACATCATAACCCTTCTAAGTGACTGGAAGTCCAATCACGAAGTCCATCGTAATGTGCTCTCATTTTCATTCTGGTATCTCCAATGGTTGAAGTAAACCACTCGGCCTCTGATGTTTTGCCTTTATTCTTTGATAGGTTAAACATCAGCTGACATACTCTGCGACTTCCCGTTTCATATTAGGCCACCAAAAATGTTGGCCAAGATCTCGGTACATTTTCGTAATTCCTAGATGAATTGAGTACGACAAATTATGCGTCTCCTGTAAAATCTCCTCTTTTACCATGGGTTTTGCTGGCACCCACTCTTCCTTCAAACCTCAAAATTCCATCACTATCCAATTGAAATTTCTCTTCTTCTTTTTCTGCAATTCTTCTCTTTATTCGTTTACATTCTTCATCTCCTTCTTGAGCTTCCTTTATTCTGTCCAACAACGTTGGATGAGCTTCCATAACAAATAATTTTTCTTTTGACTCTTGCAGATCTCTTATTTCTATTTCTAACTTTGCCATCTCTCTTATAAGCTCCTCCTGAGCTGTCAGCATTAACAATTTCTCCCTTCCCTTCCTACTTAATGCATCTGCCACTATATTCGCTTTTCCCGGATGATAAATGATCTCACAATCATAATCCTTAATCAACTTTAACCACCTTCTTTGTCGCATGTTCAACTCCTTTTGTGTGAAGATATATTTTAGACTTTTATGGTCCGTATATATCTTACATTTCTCTCCATAAAGATAGTGCCTCCAAATTTTTAATGCAAAAACCACTACCGCTAACTCCAGGTCGTGAGTAAGGTATCTTTTCTCGTAATCCTTCAACTGACGTGACGCGTACGCAATGACCTTGCCATTTTGCATTAACACACAGCCAAGACCCTTATGTGACACATCACTGTACACCACAAAACCTCCTGTACTATCTGATAATGACAATACAGGCGCTTCGCTCAACCTCTTCTTCAACTCCCTAAAAATTTCTTCACATTTCTCTGTCCAAACAAACTTCACTGTCTTCCTTGTTAGATTGGTCAACGATGTTGCAATCTTCGAGAAGTCCTGAATGAATCTTCGGTAATACCCAGCTAATTCTAAGAAACTTCGTACTTCCGTCGGTGTCTTCGGCTGCTCCCAATTAATCACCGCCTCCACCTTTGCAGGATCTACCGATACTCCATCTTTATCGATCACATGTCCCAATAACTGTACCCTCTCCAACCAAAACTCACATTTAGAAAACTTTGCATATAACTTCTCTCTCCTTAATGTCTCCAACACCACTCTCAAATGTTCCTCGTGTTCCCCCTCTGTCTTTGAATAGATCAAAATATCGTCAAAGAAAACTACCACAAACTTATCCAAATATGGCTTGAAAACTCGATTCATTAGGTCCATAAATGCTGCTGACGCATTTGTCAGTTCGAAAGACATCACTAAAAACTCATAATGTCCATATCTGGTTCTAAATGCCGTCTTCGGTACATCTTCTGTTCTCACTTTTAATTGATGGCACCCCGTTCTCAAGTCAATCTTTGAAAAACACCTTGTTCCCTTCAACTAATCGAAAAGATTGTCGATTCTTGGCAATGGATATTTATTTTTTATCGTTACTTTGTTCAACTCTCGATAGTCGATACAAAGTCGTAACGATCCATCCTTCTTTTTAACAAATAAGACTGGTGCTCCCTACGGAGACACACTCGGCTGTATATATCCTTTATCTAGCAACTCTTGTAGTTGTATCATCAACTCCTTCATCTCAACTGGCACCATCTGATACGGAGCCTTCGAAATCAGTGCTGTCCCTGGCACTAAATCTATTATAAACTCAATTTCCCTAACTGGAGATAGACCGGGCAATTCATCTAGAAACACATCTGAAAATTATTTTACTACCGGTATATTATTCATCTCTGCTCCTACTTTCTGAGTATCTACAATATGGGCTAAGTAACCCACGCATCCCTTCCTCCGTAATTTCTTGGCCTACATCATCGTCAGACATCTATATTGTCTAGGCGATGTACTACCATAAAATACTACTTTAGACCGATTCGAGGTCTGAAGGTTCACACTTTTCTTCTGACAATCAATTACCGCTCCATGATTATATAACCAGTCCATTCGTAATATCACGTCAAACTCTCCCAATCTTATAGGGATTAGATCTATTGGCAGCTTATGTCCCCTAATTTCTGCACAATAATTTCTATGTACAAATTCTATAGGGATTACTTCTTTGTTAGCAACTTCTATATTTAAAGGATTTTCCAACTGTTCTCGGGGTAAATCTAAGCGTTGAGCAAATTCATCAAATACAAACGAACAGGTAACACCCAAATTAAATAATACGTAAGCATTTATGTTATTGATTGTGATAATACCTGACACCACGTCCTTGGATGTTACTGCATCCTGGACCGTCATATTGAATGTCCTGGCAGTTGGTCGGCTTTATTGAGTAGGTCCCCCAATCATCAGCTTACTCCCTCCACCTTTGTTGCCGCTTCCTCCACTGCTTCCTCTTTTTGGGCAGTCTTTGATTTGGTGGTCAGTTGCCCCATAAGCGAAACATCCTCGAATCTTCTTCTGGTTTGGGCAATTCGGTGAAATATGCCCCTTTTGGCCGCAATTGTAGTAGACATTACGTTCCTTCCAACATTCACCTTGGTGACTCTTTCCACATTTTGGACACGCCCCGTTTTTCTTCTTAAAACTTTCTTGCCTACTACTAGACTGATTGTTGTTACTGTTAGTATTGTTGTTGTTACCTTCCCACTTCCTCCGCTACTGCTTCCTCCTCCATTATCCACCCCACTTTTCTTGTTTTTCTTTTCCTTATTATACTGACTTAAGGCCTCACTTCTACCTTCAGCTATAATGGCCTTTTCTAACAAACTTCCAAACGAGTCAATTTGAAAAATAGATACCTTGCTATACAGCCACGGTTTCAACCCTTGCTTGAAACGTCGAGCCTTCCTCTCCTCAGTATCTACCTAATGCGGTGCAAAACGCGCGAGTTCGTTGAATTTGGCAGCATACTATTGCACCGTCATTTCTCCCTGCTTCAATTCTAAAAACTTAATCTCCATCCGGTTCTTCATGCTTTTGGGAAAGTAATTTTCATAAAATAACTCCTTAAACTTTTCCCACGTTGTGATCCCTTCTCCAGTTCTTTGCTGATTCGCCTCCCACCAGTAATCTGCTTCCCCCTTCATCATGTAAGTAGCAAACACCGTTTTCTGATCCTCTCCTACCCTTGCAATTTCGAACGCTTTTTTTATCTCTTTAACACAGAACTGGGCCTCGATCAGATAGTCGTCCCCTTAAATTCTGGGGGTCCTACATTCTTAAAATCTTTAAAACTAGTTACTGGAGCTACTGGGGGATTTGGATTCAGATTGACTGGTCCCTGGTTCCTCCCCTGAAAAGCACCTTCCAACAGTTATACCAATCTCTGCACCGGGTTTCACTGACCTCCTTCGTTGTTAACAGATTCTTCATGAATAGATTGTACTGGTCGTCTATGTCGTGACGGCATTTTCTGTATATTAAAGAAACTTAATATTATATCTCATCACATTCTCTTAAATTTATCTTTTAATGCACAATGCAAATAAAACATTTTAATAAGGACGTTTATATTCATATGCCAATAAGTAATACATCATACATGAAACACCTATAGCATACTGCTATAAACGTCAACATATATCCCCTAATATAAGAAAAGGTTGGGATATACAACATACTACCCCGTTAACAAATACAAAAGTTGGGGTTTACACACACTGTCCCACATAAGAGTTCGGGACTTACAATACATCATAAACAAAAGTAAAGACCACTGAATACAAAATACACTGAATGACTAGTCCATCAACGCATGCCACGCTCCATCGCACTCTCATGCTGAATCTGACCCATATAGATCACTAACTCCCAACTAATAGTATGATGAGTCTGTCCCTCCTCAGCTGGAAAATGACAAATACTGTCCATCCATCTCCCAAATGCGGTGCTAAAAGTATAACTCATCCTATTCATCTTCCTTCTTTTACCTCTCACCTCATCCTCAAGGTCACCAACTCTCTCTTTAAGATCCTCGAACATTTCCACCTTCTGAATCCGATCAGCCACTTCCTTTTCTAGCTGGGCTCGTAGAGCCTCCTTCTCTTCTCTCTCATTCTGTATCTGATGCTCTGCCTGCTCCAGTTTTCCTACCAACTCCCCATTACGGGCCCACAAATACTGTAACGTAGCCCCAATTTGTGCCCCGGCCTCCTGGCCCCCCTGCACTTCGACCTCAAGCTCCTAGATCCTTTCCTGGTGCTCTTGGGCCTCCTGCTCCAGCTCCTGTATCCTATGCTCCTGCTCTATGATGCGATCAGCATAATCTCCCATCAGATCATCCTCAAATATATGAAACACTAAGGATCCTCCATCTAACCCCTCTATCGGCACAACCAGTATAGCGGTATCACCTTCTGCAGACTGCTCCTCCGGGTCCTCCTCTGGATCCTCCTTCGGCTCTAACTTTGCCGCAACTATAGGCTCGGCTATGAGTAATGACTCCGGATCTACAGGGATGTCCCTCGGCTCGTCCTCCATCAACCTACCGGGCTCGCCTAACTCCGGCATCCTACAACCACATACATAAAATAACAAACTCTATCAGTATCTCAAAATAAAATATAATTTCATTGTATGGAATGAAAATATATTTCATGACACTACAGACTCTCTATTAATGCGCAAAACTCTACTTGAGTTTTATCTCCTTCTATTTTAGCTCTATTTTCTAGGGTTATAGCCTAAGGATTTTTTTCTTAAGGTTTATAACCTACAGCTTTGATACCAACTTGTAATACCCCCAAATTTAGATATATGTACCTCGAATCTGGTGCTTTATGATCCCACTCACACAATAAACTAATATTATCTAAATGCGGAATAATAATAAATATTTACATTGAGATAACATAAATATTTGCGTCCCAAGTCTCGCAACCGTTACTAGTACATACATCACTTAAAATATTCAGTACAAACATAATTCTTAATATAATATCAAATAAAATTGACTACCACGTCTAGACAAGGCTACTCAGCAACTTTGCCTTTGCCTTTGTCCTTTCCTGAACCAGTTTCTTGCTCAGGCTTAACTGTAATTTTTAAGGGATGCAAGGGTGAGTAGCGAGTTTGCTCAGCAAGTATATAAAAAAATAATATTAAGCATTTATGTGCAGGGATTCATATATCAATGGATATAACAATAATAAAAGCTCAGGAATTGAATAAATGAATTTTGAACAGTGAAGTGTCAAAAGTTCCAATTCATGTCATTTATATTACTGGAAAGTCACTATGGACTGAAGAATATATATGAAATCAAGAATTTCAATAATTCCAGACAAATAAATATATTATACTGAGAGGTCACTATGGACCATGAACACATGCTTGAATTAACAGTATTTCACTGAAAATTCACAATAATAAACAAGTACAATAGGTGATCAGCCTAAAGTACCCTAAGTTATGCATAACACTCAGACATGCTATTCGCGCGTGTGTTAGTTCCCCAACATAAAATAATTGTTCATCTCAGCATACTATAAGAGTCCTCACCAAGGCAATTGGTTTGGATGGCTTTCTCAAAAATATGATTAATTAACCATCGATCTTATTATTGGTCTAGCTAATACAAATGGCATAGACATGCATCTCAACACGACTAGGAACAATTAATAATTTCAATGTTCGCAACTCAGGTTCGAATAATCGTTCAAGGATATAAACATGATATTATGTTAAGTTTCAGAGATAATAAATTTAATCTTTGCAATATAGATAAACAGGAATTAATCCATTAAATAATTCTACTTGTACGAATTGATAAAAGTAAAAGTTAAAGTACTTGTCTGGATCGTCGACTCTATCGGACTGTAATTCCTTATCCTTTGAACAACCTATGTTCAACATATTCGTCTAACGGTTAAATTCTATTAACCTTCACATAATCATCTAATAGGCTTGACTTACAAATTCTATATAACTTGGACTCTTCAAATCGTTACCCATATAATTAAAAAAAAAGTATTTATGTATACCTTATTGATTCTCACATTCATTCATTAATTATTACAAATAAAAAAATAAAATTTCATATTATTCCATTTGTTTCATTATTCTCCATCATCTCTTAATGATTCACAGCAAAATGATCTCACCATATTTGTTTATGACTTATTATTACATTCTTTGAACACCCTTCAGTAATCCACATATAAAATAATTTAAGTTATCATTTTATTTGCTTAATTTTCAATTAGAGTAACATTTACCCTCATTTTATTTTAATTATGCTTCACAATTAAAATAATTCATAATATTATTTTAATTGTTCCTCCTTTAATAATTCACAATCAAAATAATTGTTAACAATATTTAATTACATTTGCTTTATTAATTTACAATTAAAATAATTCTTAATATTATTTTAATTATTTACTTTTATTAATTCACAATTAAAATAACTCATAATTTTATTTTAATTGCTTATGTATTATGAATCCACAATTAAAATAGTCTTTTATTACTATTTTAATTATGTAAATAATATTTATTATTAACTCACAATTAAAATTAATTTTCATTATTATTTTATTCGTTTAATGTTAACTCACAAATAAAATAATTTTTAAAGTTTTATTTTATTTGTTTAATATTATTTAATCAACTTACAAATAAAATAATTTTAAGGTATTATTTTATTTGTTTAATATTATTTAATCAACTTACAAGAAAATAAAATAATTATAAAGTATTATTTTATTTGTTTAATATTATTTAATTAACTCACAAATAAAATAACTATAGAGTATTATTTTATTTGTTTAATAAATAAAATAATTATAAAGTATTATTTTATTTGTTTAATAATATTTTAATTAAATTACAAATAAAATAATTTTTAATTATTTTATTTGTTTATTATTATTTATTATTATTTTTAAAAAGAAATTTATTTATTTATTTATTTTTCGCGACCGGGTCTGGTCGGACCGGGTTGACCGGTCAACTGACTTGGTTTGATCGGCCCGGTCAATGGTTGACTCTGACCATCGCTGCAGTGCCCGGTTTAATATTCTGGGTCGGCGCTGCAGTGCCCTTAAGCAAAATACCCTTTATCCATTTTTCCAGATTTTGATTTTCTACCCTTTTTGAATCAATCTTTCATATCTTGCTCATTTTAAATCCAAATTGGTCCAAATCAGTTTTGTTGTTTCATAAACTCATAACTCTTCAAAATTCCAATATTTTTATTATTTTTAAAAATGTTTATCTAACAAAAAATATTGGTTTTTCAAGATAAAGTTTCATTTGAACATCCTTTACAAAAAAAATCACCATAAATCCATTATAGCTCCGTTTTTGTTCGTTCCACTTGAAAAATCTTCGTATTTTATAGAACTACAACTTACAATTTTTAGATCATGCAAATAAGTTACACATTTTATTCCATTTTTACCCAAACCACATATTTTCACTATGATAATTAGGGTTTTCATGCTTAACTATATTCCTTTTGCTCATTTAGGTATAAAACACATGTAAACACATACAATCATATATACACCTTCACAACTCCTCTCTCATGCATTTGGAATCCACAAAAATTTCTACACATAACAGTCTCTTACATCTAAACATAATTTTTTTACATATCTAGCTACAATATGCTATCAAAAAAAAATAGTTAGGGTAAAAAATTATTTATACCTTTTAGTAGTTTTCCTTCTCCTAGAAATAAACTTGAGCTAGCTTTTCACCTTCTCCTCTTTGCTAGATCACACTTGAACCAACAAAGTGCAAGAGTTTCCTTAGTTTCTCCTTTTTCTCTCAATTTCTCTCTATAGCTAACACTTAACCAAATTCTAACAACCTTTGCAAATGAAATAAGATAAGCCTATTTATAGGCAAATTCTATATACATATACATATATCAATACATGTACAAATACATGTATAAAATATACCTAATTGGTTATTACCCATCCACCAAGCTATTAACCAATGGATTAACAATAGTTGGTGAAATGTTGTCAAATTTTCCCTAATTTAGGGCCTAACACCATGCCTTCTATAATTATGCCATCACATGTACATTTATTACTCAAAATCAGCATTCTAGGCTTATAGAGAGGGGAGTGTTCGGACAAGATTCATGCATATATATTATATATGCGACGACCCCAAATCCGAGTTACTTTACCTCGGATCCAGTTCAACATGAGTATTACATTTTCCTTATTGTTCATGAATTACAAAAATATTATAATTGCTAAATAATCATTTATTTACAATTTTACAACTTCTCTTTCTATTCCAGAATCGCAATCTTTATACATTCCTAGTATGTCTCAATATCATACATGATACGACATTCTATTACAATCATTTTGAGTATTTAACACTTATATTACATACCAACCAATTCTTATACTACACAATCGTTTTACCTGTCTAATTCAGACTGACATCTACAATGGTCGTGCTAGACCTTCAGTGAATGTAATATGCATTCCTGTTTCTTGATCTTTAACAAAATTTTGAATAACTTGCACTATCTAAAAATGTTGGTTTAAGCAAGAGTGAGCACGACGGCTCAGCAAGTTTAACATTTACACATAACACGTTACATGCTTCACATCATATACATGCTTTGCATCTTATTCTTACATCATGCTTTCCGTATTAAACATACTTCATACCTCTTATGCATTACATACAATAATCAACTAGCACTTAGCAAATCATGCTTCAATCTTGTACATAGTTTTCATGTAGTCATACCACATGTTGTTCATCTACCACAAACATCATCAATATAACTTCATATTATCAATTTAAATCATATTATAGCCTATTAATGCACATAGGAGCAAGTTATGAAAAACTTACCTGATTCGCTTCTACCATTTACGCTTATTTGCGTCTTTCGTTTAATCTACAATTTATATAGGAAATTGGCATAATCATTAGATACAATGACTATTACTTAGCCTTTATATAAGACTCTAATTTTAATTATTAACTCTTAAGATGTCCGACAAACGAACCCTTAAGTTATGGACAAAACCCTAGCCCAAACATAGTTGGACATGTCGGGTACGCTTAACCAACTTACACATTCACTACACGTTCATCGTACGACCTACTTTTAATAAGTTGTCTAAATTAGTCACAAATGGAATATTACTTTAGTTTAATTCGATTAAACTTTCTTCTCTTACATAACTTAATGATTTGGACATTTAATAATGTACCAAATACTTCAAAATATTATCTACCTTTGATAATATACAACTACGTTTAAATATTATTAATTATTTAATAATATTTTACTCACGTATTAATATTATTTACCATTTAATAATATTTTAATCACTTATTAATATTATTTATCATTTAATAATATTTTAATCACATATTAATATTATTAACCATTTAATAATATTTTAATCACATATTAATATTATTAACCATTTAATAATATTTTAACCACTTATTAATATTATTAACCATTTAATAATATTTTAATCTCTTACTAATATTATTCATCATTTACTAATATTTTAATCATTTGCAAATATTATTCACCATTTGATAATAATTTAATCATTTATAAATATTATTCACCATTTGATAATATTTTAATCTCTTATTAATATTATTAACCATTTAATAATATTTTATTCACTCATTAATATTATTAACCATTTAATAATATTTTAATCACTTATTAATGTTATTAATTATTTAATAACATTTTCATCATGTACTAATGTTATTAATCATTTAATAACTTTTTAATCATATACTAATATTATTGATCATTTAATAATATTTTAATAATCTTCAGACAATACCAATAGTTAACTTTTTAATTGTGTTAACTTTAGTCTTTATTTTAAACTTTTAGCTACCATTAATTCACTAATAAATTCTACATATATAGGTTTAGTATCCAAACACATTCATTTTACACTTATTTTACATTCATCTGACCCGACCCGGACTGACCCGACCCGAAACGCCCACAACCTGTTTGGCAGATTGTTTGGGCGTAGCTGCACCCACACCGAGAGCAGGTGCGCTCGACCAGTCAGTCCGAAAGTTAACTTTTTGACTGCTCGACCCTCCGACTCTCCGACAGCCATAACTTCCTCATTTTAAAACATTTTAAGGTGATTCTTGAGTCCATTCTCATAATAATTTCCCCCTCTACAATTTTGCTTTATATCACAAATCCAAATTCCAAACGGAACTAGACTAAAAATCGCTTACAAGGACAAAGTGAAAGCTAAAATCACAAATCCTTGGTTTTAATTGTTCAAACTTGAATAAAATAAACTCTACACATCCAATTGACACAACTTAGTGTTGTTGCCTTCCTAACTTCTTGTTTTACAACATTTCATGGTTCAATCACATTTTTGAAAATATTTTGACAAGAAATTTAAGATCGAACCATCTAGGGTTTTACCGGTAAATCGTTATATGGACTTTCCTTCTAATTCTTTACGTACCACCCATACAAATACATGTATTAACTATATCAAACCATGAATATACCTATATATCATAGTTTTAGACTTCTAGATCATCAAAATAACTTTTGATCGGTAAAAAATATATTTTTACTGTTTAAATCATATCTAAACTATAAAAATGAACTAAGGAAAAGATAGAGCACTTTTGAACCTCTTGGATATGGATGCTCTTCTTCTTCTTGATATGATCTTTCTAAGGACTCCTCCTTGACTATTCTCTAGCACTTTTTCTTGGTGTAATCATCAATCTCCTAAAGTTTGCTTGTTTTTCTCTAGAATGCTCTCTATTTTCTCTCTAGTTGCTCTAGAAATTGTCTAACCAACACAACACATAGATGAGGCACTCTATTTATAGCACTTCTCTAGACATACTTAACATTTCCTAATCAACTAATGTTAGTCAATTAGGAGCTTAATTCATGCTTACTATAGTAAGGAATGACTAGCTTGATGGACACTTGGATTGACATGTTACTTGCAAATTTTTCAATCTAGCAAAACAAGTAACCAATTGAGTATATAACACTCAATCGCCAAACTCACCAACATTTAACCTTAGTCACACAATACTCAACCTTGGTTAAGGCTCATCTTATTTATATAGACATACTTTTATATCTCACAACAAATAACCACAATGTGGTTAACTCTCTACATTAAAATGACCTAGGTTGGTCCACACACCCAACTATGGTCTAAACTCATCATATAAATAGATATACCTATTTTATCATTTCCTCAATTAACTAAGGTATGATTAATTCTCCACAACATCTAACCCAAGGTTACCTACCAATTCTACCTTGGTGAATTATATACATATATAATTGTATCAATAATATTCTTCCTGAAAGTAGTATGCCCTCAAGCCAATCACATTTGATGTGATAAACATATACTTTGTAATCTTGTTCATTTATTAATAAAAGTATCAAGGCATTTCTTTATTCATGATTAATTACTTGAATTAATCAAATGGATAAACTCATAGTTTTCGAGCAATGCTTTTAGAATCATGATGAGGATCATGCTAATGAGATCTAAATTCAAGATAGCTCAAAACTAAAATTGTTCCTAATCGTTGGATCACTAAAAAGGGGATTAGTAGATCCGGATAAATTGGTACATACTATGTTTGCTCTTATGAAGAGGATGATTGATCTCATAATTATTTGTGTAGAGACACTAAAGCAAGTATGTAGGTGCTTATTAGAGAATAAGTTCACTGAACGTGACTCGCTCAAGGAACACCTAATGGAGTTTTACTTGTCTGTCAATAGGAGTTCCTTATGTGATAGTCGTACAAGTGATCCTTGGACTTGAGATCATCATAGTATCTTGTGTGTACTAAGTTATACTTTGACATATTCCTTAAGACCTATTGGTATATCAAAGGATGTGCTTGGCTATAGTAAGGTACACATGGAGATAGGTGAATGGTCAACAAAGGATCTACCACTTCCAGTAAAGGGAGAGAATGTCCTATGCGATTCAATGAGTGACAATTCAGAAATCCCTGGCCGGGGTTGAATGAAATTAGAAAGGAGTTTCTAATTTACATTAACTAGAGTTGTGTCTTTGTGAATTGAAATGTATATGATCAAATAAATAAGACTTGACAGAAATTCCGTGTCTTATATTTGATTGGGACATTGTATGGTAGAAGGATTGAATTGTACGGTAACTATTTGCTGAAAGGTTCTTTTACGATTAAATGTTGAAATCTATATTATCTGGAAAGTCGACTAATCGCTAAGGGGGCTTACCCTTATTGTGGAATAATTATTTATTCTGAATTAAAGAGTTAATTCGTAATAAATGAATTAGAATTGTTCTAATTAATTTATTATACAACCGGTTTAATATGGAGAACCTAAAGGGTCACACCGCGAAAGAGTAATATTTATTTTAGAAGTTGATGGCATAATCGTAATAATAAATTAAGTATATTTAATTTATACTATGGTGATAGAATAAATTAAATAGCTTAATATTTATAATTTCGTATTTTAGAAATACTAATTATAAATTAATAAGAGGAGTCTTATTATTATTATTATTATTACTATTATTATTATTATTATTATTACTGCTAGTATTATTATTTAGTTCCTAAATGGTTTAGGAATTAATTAATAAGTAGTAATATTATTATTAAATAATTAAGTTCCTAAATAGTTTAGGAATTATAATTATAATAATTAATTAAGTTACTAAAAGGTTTAGTAATTAATTAATAAGAAGTACTCTCATTATTAAATAATTAAGTTCCTAAATGGTTTAGGAATTGTAATTAATTAATTTAGTTCTTAATTAAATTGGGAATTAAATTAAAACCCTAATCCTAAATAGTTTAGGAGGGTTGACTAGATCTATAAATAAGAGGAGTCTTATCATAGATCAAGGTTACACACTCTTTCATTAGAGAAAGAGCACTCCATAATTCTCTAGATCTAAAAGTTAGAGAGAGAGAGAGAATTAGGGATAGCCACCCATGGTTTAGAGAAACTATAGTCCACTTCTTTAATTCATAGATCTCTTGGTGGATCACCTCTAGAGGCTCAACACTTGGGGAACTAACATTGATCCGTGGAATCTAATCGGTGAATTTGAAGAAGAACGTGAAGGATTAAAGGGAGATGAACTTGTACCCGTGGAAGCTTGATTCTACAAAGGTATAAATTATTTTATCCTTCCTCAATTAATAATAGTCGCATAAGAAAGATTCGGGTTATTGGTTTGTACAAAAATTTTAAAATCTGATTTTTTGCTTCCGTTGCGCTTATATAATTTGATTATATGTATGCCTATACTTTTGCAAACCAACAGTGGCATCAAAGTCAAACTTATGCGAATTATTAATTGTTTTAATTTCATATATGTATGGGTATGTGTTTAGAACAATTTATTGGGCATAATTTGTTTTATAGAATTATGGGTATTGAAAATCAATTGCAAAAATCGTGTTTTAAAAAGAAAAAAAAAATTTTAAAAATTCCGGACTGCTACAGTACGCACATTGCTGCTACAGTACTGTAACTGGCGCGCATTGCGCGGTTGATGATTATGCGCGCATTGCGCGGGGTTTTCGCGCGCGGTGGCAATTCTGTAATTAAAATGGCGCTGTGGCAGTTTCGTAAATAACCCAACTTTCAGATTTTTAATTGGTTTTTGTATATTTTGAGCAGATTTTTGAAATTAAAAAATAAAAGGTTTATTTTGGATAATTTTAAAAATTCAAAAATTACAAAAATATAATAAAAATAAATAGTTTATTTTTACATGATTTTATAATTAAAATAAAAGGTTTATTTTAAATATGAAATTAGATTTCGTGCAACTTTAATTGCCCATTAAATGATACCAATACATGTATGGAATGATTTATTTAATTCATGAGATGAATATAATTTATTAATATATATGTTGATATATATGATAATAAATGGGATTGATTATGGACTATTGACCAATGTGATTGGATTTAATTTTAAATTAAATGCATGAATGAATGGGTTTTAATAAATGTGGTATGCGTACCTCGTCTTTTTAATTTTTCTTATGTATAATTCTATCTCCCTCCTATGTACTTCCCCTTGACTGTTGATCAAGGTTTTTATTTATTGTAAATAATTTGTAATAGGATTAGTTAGAATTATTTTGAAGAATTGGAGCAAAGAAGCAATGAGCGCATGAAGACCCGTTTGTAATGGAGACCGAATTTAAATGTAATAGTTACATTTAATTTAATTTATTTTTGCACCCTAGGTTTGACCAATTGGTTTATTTGGTGGCTCGAATAAACCAAACTAGAATAAAAGTCCATAATCAATTCAAGTAGAATATAGTATTCTATATGTGCATGCTTATTTATATATATTATATATTATCAAACATGTTTCGCATGTTAATTAATATGACGCGTATTTTATATATATATGTGCATGTGCGCTAAACAAGATGAGACAATTAATATTAATAAACCCCTCATGATGTAGAATAAATATTATTTATAAAATGAATTAAAATGTTTAATTCATGAATTAAAAGAGTTTAATTCAATTAAATAAAATTAGAATTGTTCTAATTTATTTATTCTACTACTCATAATATTAAGTTGTAACGTTCAAAGATATTTATTAAAAATATCGAACGTCGCCTTCTAGCATGATAAAACGATAGAGTATCAAATACTCGATATAGTTTGTTGTGCACACACAAGGCTCATATCGATTATTTGAGATGTTGTTTTATCACATTTGATGCTTATAAAGGAATTGAACATTACTGTTTTGTTGTGCACACACAAGGGCGGTATTTTTCTCTTCACTTATATGGAAGTGCTAGGTTTGACTTAACTTAGATAATTTTGATTTGGATGTGCACACACATGATCATAATAATCTAAGAGGCAAAATACAAAGGAGTTACATGTTGATGTAATTGACAAGGAGTTGTCTATCTATTGAATAAACTATAGTTTGTTGTGCACACACAAGGCTGTACTTATGTCGATAGGATTCTTTTCTCACTAGCAAATTTTTAACTAAATTTGCCGAACTATATAAGGAGGGTAATATAGTTTGATGAAAATAGTGGGAGACACCATTTTAAATAAAGACCTAATTTATTTTGGTAATTAATAAAACGAATGCATGTTAATGTTGTTATTAATTCACTTAAAGAATATTGCTATGTTTAATTCACTAACACTGCATAGCATATTAGATGCTAACAATTAATCAAACCAAATTGTTCGGATTGATTAAACAAATTTGAGAAAAGTTCTCAATGCTGAAAAACTAACAAATGTCCTTAATTTGCTTATTCCTATAAACGTTGTAGAGTAAGCCTCTGAGGAAAATATTGCTATTTTATGAAATGGCAAGATGATGCAAAGGTGGCTCAATGCATCATGCTCACATCCATAAATATCGAGTTACAGCGTCAACACGAGAAAATGGATGCACCTACTATATTGCTGCACATTCAATAGTTGTATGGTGAGCAAAGTAGGTCAACTAGATATAAGATATCTAAGGAGCTCTTCCGATCTATAATAATCAATGGCACTACAGTAAAAGACACATGTCCTAAAGATGATCGATTGGATTGATCAATTAGGACAACAAGTTTTGTCAAGGATGGAGAGTTGAGTAAAGATTCGATCTTGCAGTCACTCACTGACTCTAATTCACAATATGTTGTGAACTTCAAACATTAATAAGCTAGAAGTCAATTTAACTGATTTGCTTAAATATGTTGAAGACTGTTGAGAGTCACTTTCCTTCCTAGAAAAACCAAGTCTTACTTGTAGATGAATCTTCTAAGCGGAGGAAGATGGCCAAAGGTATTTCTGAGGAGTCAGAAAGAGTAGAAGGCAAAAGAAAGGCTAAACAAAGGACATAAATAAAAGTGATCCCGAGGGCAAAGGAGTTTGGAAGAAGTTTAGTGAAGCTTCAACTACAGATATAGATTTGTTCATAATGAAATAGAACTTTCTATAAGTCAAGTTCTACTTAGGTATTAGATACCGAATGGTGGTCTCACATATGCAAGTCGTTGCAGAGACTAAGCAGAAGTAGAAAGCTAAATAAATGATAAGTAATCATGTGCTGGGGAATGAAGTAAAGGTTGCTGCATTAGCCATGTGAACTTATAATTTAGCACTGCCTACGGGCAAGCCTATTAAGTTAGTAAGTTGTTACTATGTTCCAGTTATTAGAAACATTATTTTAGTTCCATGTGATGACAAAGAATGTTTTTTGACATCATTATAATGAACAATCGTTGTTCTGTTTATAATGATAATGTTTTATTTAGAACTGGTTGATTACTTAATAGATTTTGTATACTTGACTTACATGAAAAATATTTCAATTTGAAAAAAAAACTTAAGGCAAAGAGATGTTATGAATCATACCTTCATGCAATACTGTTAACTCGGTCATGTCAATGAAACAAGACTAAACAAGTTGTATAAAGATAGGCTTTTAGAGCTTTTGATTATGAATCAAATACAACTTGTGAATCTTGTATCATGGATAATATGACTAAATCTTCATTTAGTGGACATGGAGAGCGAGTTACGGAGTTGTTAGAGATGGTACACACAGTGGTGTGTGCGACCTATGACAACAAATGCAAGAGGAGGGTATTCATTCATTACTTTCACTAATGATTCTAGATTTTGATATATGTATTTAATGAAATATAAATCCAAATCGTTTGAAACGTTCAAAGAATTCAAAAGTGAAGTATAGAAACTAAATGCCAAAAGTATTAAAGTTCTTCGATTAGATCGAGAAGGGAATACTTAAAGCAGTAAGTTTCTAGATCATCTCAAGCGAAATGGTATTCTCACAATGGACATGGTGATGATCCATAATGAGTATTACCGATCTTCCAGTATCCTTCTAGGGTTATGCTCTAGAAACGATCGCATATCTACTAAATAAGATACCTTCAAATTCCGTCCCTAAGACTTCATATGAGTCATGGATAGGGAGGAAACCAAGTCTTAAGCATGTTAAGATTTGAATTGTTCAGCTTATGTCAAAAGGTTTGACAAAGATAAGCTAGGGACATGATCTGATAAGTGTAAACTTGTGGGATATCCTAAAGAAAGTTTAGGGTATCACTTCTATAATCCGACTAACTAAAAGGTGTTTGTTTGAAACACGCTGCCTTATAGGAAAAATGAGTTTTTCCTTAAAGGGTTAGTGGGAGTAAAATATCTCTTGAAGAAATTCAAGAACCACAAAACACTACAGATAAAATGAAGGAATCTGTACAAGTAGATAAACCTATTGTACCACAACCAAGTCGTAAATCTGGTTTAGTACCGAAGATACCTGAATGGTATGGATTCATCATAGATGATGATGATAAGGTACGCATCATAGTGGATGATGATCCAGATATATACGATGAGGTATGAGTATTAGATACTCAAGAGAAATGGCTGATGACCATAAAATCCGAAATGGGTCTTTGGAGAAAGACTAAAGCAGATGGCTAGGTGGAGACCTATAAGACCTAACTAGTGGTAAAAAGATTTCAAACAAAGTCAATGAGTTGACTAAGATAAAAAATTTCACTAGTGAAAATGCATATATCCATTCGGATTTTACTTGCATTTGCAGCTTACTATACAAAAGGATTTATCTCCATAGAGATGGAATAAATCAAGTATGAAAACTACTACGATCCAATTATGGATTGAAGCAAATTTCTCGAAGATGGAACATCCATTTTGATGAGACAATCAAAAGAGTTTGTTTTTATCAAAGACGAGGATAAACCAAGTGTGTACAAAGGTTAGTGGGAGCACTGTGACATTCCTAGTATTATATGTTGATATACTACCGATAAGGAATGACATACCAATGCTACAATCAGTAAAGATGTGGTTGTCTAAAAACTTCTCCATTAAGGACTTGGGAGAAGCATCCTAACATTCTATTTAGGATAAAGGTCTATAGAGATAGATCATAAAGGATGCTCGGCTTAACCCAAGGGACGTACATTGATTCGTTGAAATGTACTAGACTTGATATTGTTTATGTATAATAAGCAGATATCAGTTCAATTTTGGAGAAGAATATTTGAAAAGAGTTTCTAATGATGAGTCTGATATAAAACTAGAGGGTTTAACAAACTCAACTTTGTTCAGATTAACCAAGATAACAACATATCCGTTTCAGACAATATGATTACCATGAACGGTGTTGCAGTGAGTTGAAAAAGTTCCAAACAGCAAATAGTTGCTGATTTAGTGACAAAGACATAGTAAATAACTATAAGTGAAGCTGCAAAAGGTGATTGTTTGGTTAAACAAGTTCATTACAGAACTTATAATGGTTCCTAACATTAAAGGAGTTTAATTTGCCAAGGAACCTAGGTCTCATCTGAAATCCAAACATGTGTTGCGGCATTTTTATATGATTAGATGAATCATTGAAAAGGAGATGACACCATCAAGATGGTAGACTCTTAGAACAGCATTACAGATCCACTAACTAAAGCATTTACTAAGCAATTTGTACGCCACTTAGAGAAGAATGATATGAGGATACCAAAGGGCGATTGGCTTTAGTGCAAGTGGGAGATTGAAAGTAGTATGCCCTCAAGCCAATCACATTTGATGTGATAAACATATACTTTGTAATCTTGTTCATTTATTAATAAAAGTATCAAGGCATTTCTTTATTCATGATTAATTACTTGAATTAATCAAATGGATAAACTCATAGTTTTCGAGCAATGCTTTTAGAATCATGATGAGGATCATGCTAATGAGATCTAAATTCAAGATAGCTCAAAACTAAAATTGTTCCTAATCGTTGGATCACTAAAAAGGGGATTAGTAGATCCGGATAAATTGGTACATACTATGTTTGCTCTTATGAAGAGGATGATTGATCTCATAATTATTTGTGTAGAGACACTAAAGCAAGTATGTAGGTGCTTATTAGAGAATAAGTTCACTGAACGTGACTCGCTCAAGGAACACCTGATGGAGTTTTACTTGTCTGTCAATAGGAGTTCCTTATGTGATAGTCGTATAAGTGATCCTTGGACTTGAGATCATCATAGTATCTTGTGTGTACTAAGTTATACTTTGACATATTCCTTAAGACCTATTGGTATATCAAAGGATGTGCTTGGCTATAGTAAGGTACACATGGAGATAGGTGAATGGTCAACAAAGGATCTACCACTTCCAGTAAAGGGAGAGAATGTCCTATGCGATTCAATGAGTGACAATTCAGAAATCCCTGGCCGGGGTTGAATGAAATTAGAAAGGAGTTTCTAATTTACATTAACTAGAGTTGTGTATTTGTGAATTGAAATGCATATGATCAAATAAATAAGACTTGACAGAAATTCTGTGTCTTATATTTGATTGGGACATTGTATGGTAGAAGGATTGAATTGTACGGTAACTATTTGCTGAAAGGTTCTTTTACGATTAAATGTTAAAATCTATATTATCTGGAAAGTCGACTAATCGCTAAGGGGGCTTACCCTTATTGTGGAATAATTATTTATTCTGAATTAAAGAGTTAATTCGTAATAAATGAATTAGAATTGTTCTAATTAATTTATTATACAACCGGTTTAATATGGAGAACCTAAAGGGTCACACCGCAAAAGAGTAATATTTATTTTAGAAGTGGATGGCATAATCGTAATAATAAATTAAGTATATTTAATTTATACTATGGTGATAGAATAAATTAAATAGCTTAATATTTATAATTTAGTATTTTAGAAATACTAATTATAAATTAATAAGAGGAGTCTTATTATTATTATTATTACTATTATTATTATTATTATTATTACTGCTAGTATTATTATTTAGTTCCTAAATGGTTTAGGAATTAATTAATAAGTAGTAATATTATTATTAAATAATTAAGTTCCTAAATAGTTTAGGAATTATAATTATAATAATTAATTAAGTTACTAAAAGGTTTAGTAATTAATTAATAAGAAGTGTAATGACCACGAATTTCATTAGTCATTGTAAATATACTTAATAAATATTTAGCAATGAATTTAAATTTTTCTCATTAATTAATTGTGCATTAGATAATTAAATAAATGTACTTATGTGCTTGTATATTTATTTAAAGAATTAAAGCAAAGTGTATAATTAATTAAAGCAAATCTAATTGGATTATATTTTAAATCCAAATAAGTTGATAAACTAGGTTAAAGATATTAACCTAGTAGCCCATGTAATTAATTTAATTACTAGCCCATGTAATTAATTAAACAAGCCCAATGCTTGATTTAATTAAATGTAGCATAGTTATTTAAATGCTAGCCCAATGTGTTAATTAAATTGAGCCCAAACCAATTCAATGGATGAGCCCAATATATTAATTTCCTAAGTCCAACATGGAGCCCAATAGGAAGTCAAAATTGGTCAACAATTGAAACCATGTATATATATATATGTGTGTGTGTGTGTGTGTGTATAATTGAACATTTAAGCAATAAAAACAAAAGGAAAAATGGCCAATAAAGGGCCATTTGGCCGGCCAATGTGGGGCCCCTTGGGGGTGGCTTGTGAGCTTCATGTTGCTTCAAAATCAAGCCATGTCATAAGTTGCTCAACCACTCTAGTCAATCACCTAGTCAATCAACTAGTCAATCCATGAAATAGTAAGCTAGTTTAGCACTTAATTTGACCAACATGGGAGAATTAGTGAGTTAATGCTAGATTAGTGGTTGGCTATAAATAAGAGACTCCACATTGGGTCTAAGGTTGTTAGTTCATTTGCTAGACTTTTCTAGATAAAAGAGAGAGAACCTTTGTGAGCTAAAGAGAGAATACACACAAGTGTTGAGTGAAAAAAAAGCTAAGGAAGATCTTGGTGGATGTCCTCAAGCTTCATAACTTACTTTGGTAGGAGGAGAAGGAGAGCAAGCAAATCACTAAGGTTTAAAAGTTCTCTAAAAACCTTCTCATTTCATTTTTGTAGTCTAGAAAGCTTTTGATCGGTTAAAATCTATTTTTAACCGATCAAAACTCGTTTTGATGATCTAGATGTATTTAACTATGTAATATATGTATATTCATAGATCTATGTGTTTATAACATGATTTGGTAGGTTAGAAATGCATAGAAGTTAAAGGAATATGTGTAACATGATTTACCGGTAAACCCTAACCATGCATGCTATGTTTGATGTTGTATTTTGAAATGTACAAATCCAAAAATGGATTTTTATGGCTAGAAAGCTAGATCTATGAGTTTTAAAGATAAAACCTTTTGGAAGTTTTCAAAAATAATGAATAACAAGGAAGTTATAGCTTTTACCAAAAAGGATGTCGTTTTTCAACCCTATGTGGTTCGATCCGTAAATTTCGTGGAAAACGTTTTCAAAAAGACGATCAAACCATGGAATATTGTAAAACATTAAGTTAGGAACACATCAACACTAATTTGGTGTTATTTGGATGTGTAGATTTCATTTTATCAAGGTTTGATCAAAAGGTATCAAAATTGGAAAAAAATAAAAAGTTGAAAAATGTTTCTGTGAGTCAGCGCCGGGGCGCAGTCCACTGTTTTGGAAAAAAAATAAATACCCGAACCGGGTCGGGCCGGGTCAACCGGGTCGGGTCGGGTCTGGTTCGGGTCAGAAAATGAAAAATGTTCCAGGAATCATTTTAGTATTTTTGGACTTAATAAATATATTTTTAAATATATATATAATTGATTTATTGATTTAAAGGTGTATAAATATTATTATTGAAATAATAATATAATAAGGGTAATAAAATATTATTAAATAAATAATAATATTAGAAGATTATTAAAATATTATTAAGGGTATAATAATATTATAAAGTCAATAAAATATTATTAAATGATTAATAATATTAGATAATCTATAAAGTATTATTAAAGGAATAATAATATTAGATATATATTAAAATATTATTAAATAAATTAATAATATTAAATAATTAATAAAATATTATTAAATGATTAATAATATTAGATACTTAATAAAATATTATTAAATGATTAATAATATTAGAAACTTAATAAAATATTATTAAATGATTAATAATATTATATAATTAATAAAATATTATTAAAGGATTAATAATATTAGATAATTAATAAAATATTATTAAATGATTAATAATATTAGAAACTTAATAAAATATTATTAAATGATTAATAATATTATATAATTAATAAAATATTATTAAAGGATTAATAATATTAGATACTTAATAAAATATTATTAAATGATTAATAATATTAGCTACTTAATAAAATATTATTAAATGATTAATAATATTAGGTAACGAATAAAATATTATTAAATGATTAATAATATTAGATACTCAATAAGGTATTATTAAATGATTAATAATATTAGATATTTATTTTGAACTATAGTAAACAAGTAATATAAGTTCTTTGTGTTTGAAATATTATCAAATAATGATAATATTTCCTAAGTGTTTAATTACCCATAATTAATCAATTATGTGGATTCGTAAGGTTTATAAAGGTCATTATACTTACAAGTATATGATACTAATTTAAGATCAAATTGATTTAATTGTTAGGTCCGTTCAAGGATTGTTAGATTAATTTGATTAGCAGTAGACGACGCACGAGGCAAGTTTTCTAACTTTAACTTGTAATTCTTATTGCAAGTTTTCTACCCTTAACTTGTACTTATTGTTGCAATTATTATTCAACCATATTTACATTTCAACTATTGTCGAGCAAGTATTCTACACTCGTAGATATTTGACAGACCTTTAAGTGAATTAATTATCAAAAATTACTTCACATCGCTATTGATTATTGTATTCGCACATCGTGCTTTGCAAACTGTGTAAGAACGTCTAAACTAATTGTTTCGGCTAGACAAATGTATGTTAAATTCATTTAATTGAATATTATAAAAGCTTATCCAAACCATTGGCTGGTGCGGATTCTTACAGTAAGACTGAGATAGAACAACCCTAGTTAAAGGGGATTTTTATTTGTCGGAGACCCGACAGCGCGCAAGAAAACTAAATGTGATGCATATACATAGGACATGAGAGGACTGATCCCCTCAAGTGTCCCGTTATTTTAACAAGGAGTCAGACATTGTATGTCTGTTCTACCTTAGTAGCAGTTCATGGTCATTAAAGACCACTCAGCAGTAAAGAGTCAATTCCTTCTTTTATTGAACATTGATTCTTGTTATCTTTCACAATTGTTATTGTTGAAACCTTGAAGTTATTTCCCTTCATCATGATATATCGTATGATTGTTGTTTATAAACTTGTTGAGCCATTTAGGTGCTCATTCTTGCTATATCATGACTTTATTTCAGCCAATCCCGAAAACTCTAAATCGGATAAAGGCAAGGGGAAAACGAATGTTTAATTTTAGTAGTTGCATGCTAGTTTAGTTTACTGTTATGTAATTACTGTTGTAAATCTTTTGTATTTCTCTTAAGATATGTAATGTTTAAGATTAAGGTAATAGACCTTGGGAAGTGTAGCCTTTTGATTAAGGAACCTTTTGTATTATTCCGCGAAGTTTGAATACAATTTATGTATTTCATTATTGTTTAGTATTGTACAGTGAGAACCAAACCCGAGGTTAAAGAACCCGGATTTGGGGTCGTCACAAGAAGTACTCTCATTATTAAATAATTAAGTTCCTAAATGGTTTAGGAATTGTAATTAATTAATTTAGTTCTTAATTAAATTGGGAATTAAATTAAAACCCTAATCCTAAATAGTTTAGGAGGGTTGACTAGATCTATAAATAAGAGGAGTCTTATCATAGATCAAGGTTACACACTCTTTCATTAAAGAGAGAGCACTCCATAATTCTCTAGATCTAAAAGTTAGAGAGAGAGAGAGAATTAGGGATAGCCACCCATGGTTTAGAGAAACTATAATCCACTTCTTTAATTCATAGATCTCTTGGTGGATCACCTCTAGAGGCTCAACACTTGGGGAGCTAACATTGATCCGTGGAATCTAATCGGTGAATTTGAAGAAGAACGTGAAGGATTAAAGGGAGATGAACTTGTACCCGTGGAAGCTTGGTTCTACAAAGGTATAAATTATTTTATCCTTCCTCAATTCATAATAGTCGCATAAGAAAGATCCGGGTTATTGGTTTGTACAAAAATTTTAAAATCTGATTTTTTGCTTCCGTTGCGCTTATATAATTTGATTATATGTATGCCTATATTTTTGCAAACCAACACTTCCTACAACTAACCCATGCATAGTTAAATCTTTAATTTATTTACTACCTAGGGTTACTCAATTAACTTATCCATAGTTAATTCTCATCATCATATTTACTTACCTAGCAATTAACCAACGTTTGGTTAATCATCTCTCTTGTCTACTAACTAGGGTTATTCAATTAACCCTACATTAGTTAATTCTCTACACTCAACCAAATTTTCCAATACTTTGACCATCAATTGACTTTTTAAATGTTTGGGCTATATAGCTTATTTTGCATTGAGCTTTCTTATTTAATTATCCATATTCATGTAAGCATTCCCATATTGGGCTAACATCTATAATCATTTTGGGCTTGTCCAATAGTAATAATTAAATTACTTGGACTCTTCATGAGGCTAAATCCTTAAATTTATTTGGACCTCTTTATAATTGTTAACAAGACTTAAAATAACTAACATATAGGGCTTCTTTTAAATTCATCAATGGACTCTATATAACAACTTAATAATTAAGTTAATTACTTAATTAATTACCTCTTAATATTGTCGTTCTAGGCAATATTCCACTTCTCTAGTTGTTACTCATAACTTTAATTCATGACTCATATAATTAACTCAATTAATTATATTACATGACTCTCCTTTTTAATCTATACTTAAACTAATTAATTTATTAGTTTTATTGAGTATTAATTTACTCATCCTCTTATTTGGCTAACCATTACACTGTAGGTATATACATATTAATATAATTACCTCCACTTCTCAATTAAATTTATTTCCTTAATAAATTCTCTACATGCATCATTAAAATATTTTCACATTTAATTGCTAACAAATAAATTATGTTAAAAAAAATGTTTACCAATTTTCTACATATCTTACTTCTTAAATTCTAGGTTTTAAACCTTAACTTTTAATAAAATCAATTAAGATATTATTTAAAATCTTGAAAATATCTGAGATATTACGATATATATATATATATATATATATATATATATATATATATATATATATACTAATTTATATATCCTTACATATATATATTCACATACACACACATGTCAACATTAAACATAACACATTGGGCCAACTCAATCCAGTTATTATTGGGCTACTAATTAAATTTAGTTTAGGCCATGCACATCTAACTTTATTGGGCTCAATAAAATAATTAACCCCATTCACTTTGAACTTTAATTTCTAACACATTGGACTATGCCAAATGATATTTATAATGTCCATATTGAACTCAAATATTAGATCTTAACAATCCATTTAATTATTTCATTAACCTACCATTAATTTAAACTAAATTAATTAATTAGTCCATCTTACCAATTATGCCACACAAGGCATATAACATAAACTTAAATTAATTAAGTTCATCATCATCATCACTTTCTTGATTATTTATCACATGTTGAATCATTAATACATAAAAAACGTATGAGCACACAAGTAATTTTCCAATAAATTAATTAATTTCATTAATATAAACATTTACAATTTCTCGGATATTACAACATACATCTTTACTCAATTTCCAAGTGGGATACCATGTTTGGTCAACACTCCACCATTTTTTCTTTATTTTTATTATATATACATAGTACTTGCAATTTCTACTAACCATTAACCAAAGTATGGTTAATTCTCTACAACATGTAATCCATGGTTACCTACCAATTCTACATTGGTGAATCATATACATACATAATTGTATCTATAATATTCTTCTTACAACTAACCCATGCATGGTTAAATTTTTAATTTATTTACTACCTATGGTTACTCAATTAACTTATCCATAGTTAATTCTCATCATCAAATTCACTCACCTAGCATTTAACCAATGTTTGGTTAATGCTCTCTCTTGTCTACCAACTAAGGTTGTTCAATTAACCCTACATTAGTTAATTCTCAATACTTAACAATATTTCTCAACACTTTGACCAACATTGGACTTTTAAGTATTTGGGTTACATAACTTACTTTGCATTGGGCTCTCTTATTTAATTACTTGACTATCCAACACAATTCACATATCATTTATAACTTGGGCTTGATAATTAATTTAATTGGACTACCACACTACTTGCCAACATAATTTAATTGGACTTATATTAATTACCTCTTTATAATTATCAACAAGACTTACAACAATTAAAATATTTGTTTGTCTTAATCCATTTTTGGACTTTATACAACAATTTTATAATTAAGTTAATTACTTAATTAAGTACTTCTTATTATCGCCATCCTAGGCAATCCTTCTAGCTTTTCTATAACTTTAACTCGTAACTAATATAATTAATCTAATTAATTATATTTTATGACTTTCCTTCTTACTTAATATTTAAATTAATTAATTTATTAGCTTAATTGAGTATTAATTTACTCATATTCTTATTTGGCTGATAAGCACACTTTAGGTATATATGTATATCAATATAACCACCTTTACTTCTCAATTGAATTTATTTTCTTAATAAATTCTCTACATGCATCATTACAATATTCCCACATTTAATTTTTAACAAATAAATTATGTTAAAAAAAAAATGTTCACCCATTTTCTACACATCTCACTTCGACAACTCTAGGTTTTAAACCATAACCTTTAATTAATTATTTCAAATCTTATTTACAATTCTTGTAAATATCTGGGATATTACATGAACAGACATAAAAAGTGAGAAAAATGGACACTCCAACTTTCATATATATAAAAGACTTCACTCCTAATTAAGTGCATGTATTATTAGGAATTTTTTTTCTTGGCCTTTTTGGCTATTATGTTTTGGCTTTCTTGGAGGTTTTGTCTCCTTGAATCTCACTCTCGTATTTTTTTATGAAGTATTTTTTTATGAAATTATTTATCGTGACAAAAAAAAAATATATCTATTTGACTACAAATCACTAATTGAATTAAATTAACATCAATTAACATCAAGACAAGGCAGAAGTCATATATTCGGTAGTGTTTTTAAAATTGATATTAAATAAAAAGTGACCATATAATTAATCTAATTTTTTTATATTAAATTGTCTTGTTTATTGTTTAATCTTTTTTATTGGACGAGTAAGACATTTCATAAGTTTTTCTTGGTGATCAAATCATAATAATATTTATAATTTCTACATAATTAATGAAAATTTACCAATTCACCATAACTTACTAAAATATATATTTGAAACATGTATTTGACTTAAAATCTACCCAAATTATGTTCAATAGAAAATGAACATATAATTTATCTATAAATTTCATTCTTAATGCAAATAAATTATCAGGTAGTTTATTATTCAATAATTTTTATTGGACGTTCAAAATATTTTATAAATATTGTTTATGAGTGATAATACTAAAATACTATATAGAGTTTTTACATAATCAATCAAAATATATCAATTTATCATAAATCACTAAACTAAATGTTTATATAACAATGAATCATATCAAGAATTATGCAGTTAACAATTAACTACACTAATACTAATTAAAGAGATTATAATTTATTTGAAGTATTTATCAGATGTGTTTTTTTTTCCTCTTTGGTGTAACAAGAATACTATTTATTTTGATTAACGATAATTAAAATAACGAATAAATTAATTGTAGTAAATATAACTAAATTAATGTCGTTATTGATACACTAAATTAATCATTCATAATTCAAATAATTAGAGTTTAAAAATATTTTATTTTTTAAATAAAATTTAAAAAATAAATAAAAATATAAGGATATATAATATCTAATAGTTGACACCCTCATAATTAAAAATGTACTTGAATTTATTTATATATATTTAGGTATATAAAAAATTTAAATATAGGTATAGTGTAATATGAATTTTTTCTAGCAATTTGTTTAAAATAATTAACAAGAGAGATAGGTTGTACACATAGACTAATTAACAATTAATATAAACTGTAAGATATATTACAAGTATACAAAAATTTACTAAAATCTTGATAAAAAATCTATAAAAATCTTAAAAGTTATTTTTAAAAAGTCTTTAATTTTTTTTAAAAGTTATCAATATTCACGAATTTTATAAAAGTCTATTAAAAAAAATCTTTATAAATCTTAATTCAATATAACCCTTAAGTTGCTTTGCGCCGGTATTATAGCTTGTATATATTATTTTCCTTCTAATGGTTTGTTGGCGACTTTAGAAAAAAGGACAGGCATGACATGCCCAACTTTGAAAAAAAATCTGGTGAGCCCTCAAAATTCGAACATTGTCTTCACTTTGAAGCTAGTCGGGACCAATTTACGAAAGCAACTTGAAAACCGAAACCAAAATGTCAGATCCATTTTCTAAATTATTTTCCACTGTCTTACAAACAAAGATTGACCCTTCTTTCTGTAATTGTTACTCAACCCAATTTTCAAATCATCACTGTTACAAGGAGATATACATAGAGAGAGAAAGTGAAGAAGAAGAAGCAAATTGATAATGGCGGGAGCTGGGTCAGTTATTGGAGGAGAAGTATGGAAGGCTCATGTGGCAATGGCGATAGCTCAGCTCCTTAATGGAGGATACCATGTGATTACTAAAGTAGCTCTCAATGTTGGAATCAATCAGTTCGTTTTTTGCCTAATTCGGGATCTAATTGCCCTATCTATTCTCGCTCCTATCGCATATGTTCGTGAAAAGTCAGTTTTTGTCTCTCTGTCTATTGCACGTAAATATTTATTGTGGTGATGAATTGCTTTTAATTTATTATGGCTGTTCTTTACGAATGTTTGGGTTTCAAATTTTATGGGTTCGATTAGCATTTCTGAAAATACAATAAAATGGGCAAGGCCAAGTGTACCATCTATGTCTAAATGTTACCGATTTATAGTCTCGGATAGACTTTGAATAGAATTGCAGGAGGAAATGAGGAATAGAGAGAGAAAGAAGATAGAGTAGGAAAAAAGTTTAATTCATCATTCATTCCTTTCCAAAACAGGACTTTACATTCTATTAATACCATGGTAAAGAGCATAAAATACTATTTCTAATTCCTACCACTGGTCCTATTAACAGTCATAACATTTCCTACCCCTTCAGAGCATCCTTGTCCTCAAGGATAGTTGTAATGAGTGACAAAACACACTCAAAGATAATAAAACAAGTAAAAGAAAGGAAAAGAAAATCTCAGACTTCGACTGATGATCTATGTTAGGAACTTCTTGTGGTTAGCTGCATTATTCCTCCCAGATCAAATACAAATATCAAAAACTTGAATCGTGCTATTATCTCGGCCACATTGTCACCTTGAGCTTCAATGTAGATCTCCCATTTCCTCACTAGTCGTATTCCAAATCTAACTGCAGCAGCACTCAAATTTTGCCAAATGAATGTTCCTATATTGTATTTTTCTCCAACCAGATTTGCTTCTTCTAATAAATCTGCAGCCTCATTACACACGTAAAGTTGCATACAGGCAAGTCTCATTTGGCTAAGAGTAACAACAAACAGTGCAGAATTTTTTTCACCAATTTCAGCCGCCGTCGTCTTACCATAGTGCTCCCAGACATCCTGGTTAAATGGATCCTCAATTGACACAACAGGGTACTCAGTTACAAGTGTTTTTTCTTGAACATGGATAGAACTCCAATGTTCTGTGGAGCTGATAAAATCACAAAGGGATTCACCAAGTCCTATAAAAATTTACACTTCAATTGGATTCTTAAAGCTGGCCACTTTTTACCTGTTGATCAGCCCTGCATAGCATTAAACATGGCGAGTGGCATCACTATGGCAGTCAGTGCTATTGAAACCAACTTAAGGATTGGAATGTTGAGTATAAATGCACTAGTAGTAAGTATGCATGTAGCTTTTATCCTTGTCAATTGCAAACATTGAATTTTTGTACTGATGGAAGATGGGCATGTGGGACTTTTAGACTTGGGTAAGGATGAGGTGGTCACCTTGATAGAGCATTCTCATATTGTCCACAGTGTTTTCAACCACCATCTCTACTACCTTTTCAAGGTCCATAACATAGTATCCATCTCTCAATGAAAACACCATTTGTTACAGATTTTCTAGTCTCCGTATGAACTCTAGAAATTAGAGAGAAGAATTTGCAGATGAGAAAGAAGAAGAAGAGAGGTTTGGGAAAAAAGTTTTCATTTCATTCCTTAATCTGCAAAGAGGACTTTACATCCTATTAATACCATGGTAAAGGGCATAAAAGACTATTTCTAATTCCTACCAACTTTATCTTTGCTAAACAATAAACGAAAAATTGATATTAGAAACGACTAAACGATAAACTTTATCTTTGCTAAACGGTAAAGACTATACGATAGAGAGACTGAGGATTTATCTTTGCTTCTCTCGAGTCTTTCTCGTTATCACTTCCCTTAAAGAGGTGTGCCTGGACACTCCCAACTTTGGGAGTGAACTTCTCTAGCTGGTCACTCTTCTATTTTCTCGTTGGTATTCGATCTTCTTTTAGGTTACCTTTAGCTCTTGCACCTGGGAGGCAAAAGTTCTTAAAAAGTTGAGGGTTTCTGTTTGTGCCACGGTTCTTAAAAATCTCTAAAACATTTGAAGATCTTATTGTGATGTATGGAGGAAATGACAAATTCAATCTCTCTTTCATTCATTGTCCTGCTGCTAGGTGTTTATTTGGGGTGATTTAGAGAATTGAATTTGTCTTAGGTTTGTGGAGCGTTTTCTTAGTATTAGATTATGTTTCGTAGAGAAAAATTAATTCTTTGGAGGTGTGGGTGTTTTGAAATTATCTTAGGATTGTGTACTGTAAAAGAATACTCATATTTTTTTAAAATGTCATGTCTTTTCATTTATTGCGACATGACGAGACAAAGTGTCTTTTGTTTTCTATGGTGGTTGCCTTTTTGGAAGTAGCCATTTACATATTTAATTGGACTGGAGGGCAGTAGTTCTCTGAGGACTCTATTCTGTTTTGTTTGGAATGACCTTCTGTTTTCCTTGTTTTTCTAATGAAAATAATGAAATCTTCTTCTTCCAACTTCATTTTATTTTTAAGTTGAGCACAGAAACTGAATTCGAAGGTGAAATTCTCATTGACAAGAAGTAGTTGTCTCAATTTCCTTCCATATATTATCTCTTTTCTGCTGTTTGTTTTATTGATTTATTTTTATTTTTACATGTTCTTCAATTCTATCATCTTTTGCTATTAACAACGATGACATTGAGGGATTACTTTAAGGTCGGTGGTTACAATAAACTCACACTTCAAAAAAATAAAAAATAAAAGAAGTGTGTAGAGGCTAAAACAATAAATAAATAAAAAATATAAAACTTTTCAGAAATGGACTCATGATATTTTAGCATATCATGAATGAATTTTTCCTAATCAGTACCATGTGGTTCTAGCCAGGCTTCAGTTACTCTCCCAAGAGTTTAGTTTCTTGGAATGGATCAAGTAGATAAATATGAGTTTTTATTTTTTATTATTTTACATCTACAAGCAGAGCAATTAAGTTTTTCAGAATTTGGAAATTCGGTTTTTTTCCAATTTCCCAAAGAAACTTCATAATAAAATTCATCTTTTAAAATTCTTGGAAGCTACTTTGTCATGTTATGAACAAAAATGAGAACTTATTTTGTACATTTTCGGATTTTCCTGTTTTAACGTAGGAAACTAGTTGATGCTGAAGACAAGAATTCCAAACTTCAGCATACTTAAAATTGTGATGGCCCTTGGAGTCCCTTTAAACTGTGTTGGTAGCATGGAACGCATATTTGAAATCGGAATTGGAGTCCGTGCTAGTTCATATTTTAAGTTTCTGCTCCAACTTGGAGCCCATTCTCTCAGGCTTGATTAGTAGTTTGTTTCTGCACTATAACTTGAAGTAGAAAAATCCACTCATATTAAGGAGAGCTGGGTACTAGTTCTCTACTTGTCTCCTTTGCTGTGGTGTTGCTCTGTAAAAGTTGCATAGTTTACTGTGTTTTGACATTTTATTACCACTAGTCATCCATATGCGTGCGACAAAAAATTATAATATAATTTTTTTGTTATTTTTTGTCAAAATAAATCATATATTACTAATAATTATGTTAGTTTTATTTGAGGGTGGGGAGATACAGAAAATTTAGGAGATAAAATAGAAAGTAGAGATAGTGGGAGAGAAAAAAGTTGATGAAAGAGAACAAAAGAGAAGTGTAAAAAGGGAAAGTAAAAAGGCTTCAAAATATTGTTAACACCAAAGAAGCAGTTATATTTTCCTCCCGCTTTACTTTATATATAGAGATTTTGGTGTTATCCACCCTCTATGTAAGCTTCAACAGTGGAGGATTTGCCTTGGAAATTACAGAAAAGAATAATGAAACTAAAAAGCTTTGTGCTGCCTGGTAAAATAGTCTAAAATTGGCAATAATATCATTCTTTAACATTTTGGTCCTACTATATGATTGCATAGAGTACAGAATTGAGACTTGCTTTTTCTTTCCTGTTTGTAGAAGAACCAGACCACCAATGACTAGACACTTCCTCATGTTGTTCTTCTTTCTTGGGTTTACTGGGTAAGTTTCATCAATGCTTTTTTCATTTAGCATTTACTTATTTTATAGGTACGTATTGGTTCAAACTGAACTGACATGCTATTGATCACTTTATATGATTCCTATTTCTTCATATTAAAATAGGATATTTGGGAACCAGCTTTTGTTTCTTGTTGGTCTTGGCTACACGAATCCAACTTATGCTGCGGCCATACAACCTGCGATTCCTGTCTTTACATTTATATTAGCTGCACTTATGGGGTCAGTTCTATCTTGTTCTTTTTTTTTTTGATAAGTAGTTCATTCTAGTTATACCATTATCATATTAATTTATGATGCTATGTGTGTGTATCTGGTTGTGTACATTTGCATGTGTATTTGCGTAAACACAAACATGCTTTAATGTAAATGTGCATTATGCCATGTTTATATTGCTGCATGTTCTTCAAGGTCTTATGTTAGTAATGTTCATGCAGTACAGAAACAGTGCATTTACTCAGGACCGAAGGTCAGGCTAAAGTTGGAGGTACACTTGTTTGTGTTTTGGGTGCAATTTTAATGGTTATGTTCCGTGGCCCCACTGTTTTTGGCTACAAGGAACCGGATTTCACAGCACAAAGTGAAATAAGTGTCAGAGGCCAACCAGAGCCCGCTGGATGGATAATCTATTGTTTTTTCAACCTTGGACTGGATACCTGGCACCTTGGTGTCTTATGCTTGATAGGAAATTGTATGTGCATGGCAGCTTATCTAGCTATCCAGGTATTGAAATATATATTTCATTATAGTTGTTAGAATCTTACGATACACGATGATATGCAAACAATTCGATAATTATCGTAAGGTAAATTTAAAATGATATCGTATCTTACGATTTAATTACGATTCGATATGATAGATATAATGCACGATACTTTTTAAAAGCAACCAATTTGAATTTTTTTTCATGTAAATCTAAAAGACTAAAAACAAAACTTTTAAGCCTTTTAACATTTCAAATGAAGAGGTTTTTTAGTACAAACATATTCTATATTGTTTCATGAGTCTTTAATCATTTTTTAGAATATTATATCTAATTGAAAATGTCGTTCTATTTTTTCACGTCACTTTCTATAAGCAGATTTCCACTTATTAATTTCAATTATTCTCTTATGTTTTATAGATTAAAGGTGAATCTGAATTTTCGTTTTCCCTTATTACTATATAAAGATTGCTGAAATAATATCTTATAAATAAATTTAGAGTATTTTGGCTACTGTTTAACTTTAAAATTTATTTTTAATCTATAATAATATTTACTTGACTATTTTTATATATAGTCAAGCTTGTGATTTATATGTTTAAATATATATTACTATATTTTTATTTTGTTTCTGTATCTTACGATACGATTCACGATACGATATATGAAACACGATAACGGGGTTTTCACGATACGATTTGACAACTATGTATTTCATTTTTGCACCGTCAATGTGCTTCTACCAATTAAAAAGGGATACATATAACATATGTTTGGACATAATTGTTCAATCATATAAATACATGTATATTTGAATAACTATATTGTCTACACAAGATACATGCATATGTATATGTATATGGCTCTATGTACATGTATATATGGGAGTGAGCTATAGCCAACATTTGACATGACCCTATTATTAGTTAACCCATCTGTGGCTGTCCACACAAATTTCTCGCGGAGCATCCTTTTAGCTTAACACCCCCTAGTTACCATTCTACACCTTTCGCTCCAAAGTAGCGAAGCTGAAACTTTGACAACATATGCTTTTGACAACATATGCTATAGTGGTCCCAACAAACAATGCTCTTTCTTCATCTGTCAACCAAAATCAATCTCTCTCTCTCTTCCTTCAGTGGCACACTGACAAGAACAAGCCAATCATCATCTTCCCAACTCTGACAAAGCTACCCCGCCTAAACACCGAAATGGGTGTTCATCTTTCCAAACCTAAACATCAAAATGGGTGTTTGTTTTTTATTCCAATATATGCATGCTGAATCTATTTATACATAATGCTTTTTCTTTCAATTAATATTTTAAAAATGTTTTATTAACCAATGAAATTGGATATTTTAGTATTATACTCAACAACTACTTAAAATCCAAGCCTTTTCCCTAGGGCTATAAACAGATATATACGGATCCGGATACAGTGTAATCCGTATACGTATCCGGAAAACTAATACCCTATCCGTATTCATATCCAGTATTCGACGGATTTTAAAAATACTATCCGTATTCGGCATTCGAAATAATATCCAATTCCGTTTATTTTAATCGAACGAACAAATTATTCGAATATTCGGGTATTTGAATTTGTTTATCAGTTACCTAATAAAAATTTTATCCAAATTATTTACAAAAATTTTAAAAAAAATTTGAATAATTACTCATTACCATTTAAAATTTGTCAAACACATTATCATCCATCATTAATCATAAAAATCAGTCAAGATTTAAAAATCTTAGAGAAAGTATCAAATTAACCGCATTTTTAATGAAATTTTATCATTCACTCTTGTTCTCACACGTAAGTTTTGAAAATAAAATATTTGTAACAAACTATTAAACTATAATTTTGTTCTTGTAGTATATAATTTTCTTATTAAATGATACATTTTAAATATTTTACACTTTACAAGAGTAAAAATACATTAATTAAATGAATTTATTTCAGATTTTAATATTATATTTAAAAGTGTTATTTTCTAAAAGTGAAATGATATTTTTAAAATAATTTTCTTATGAATGTAAAAGCTAATTATTATATATGTAACGTTATTTGAAAAATTTATGTTTATTTAATATTTGATGATTGATAATTAAATTGTTAATACGCACACACGTTATTCGGATATGAATCCGAATATCAGATATCCGCTATTTGTCGGATATATTTACGGTTAGACGTTAAACGAATACGAATATACCTATATTCATATTCGTATCCATTAATTTACGGATACCTTAAAATCGAATACAGATATATTTGTTTTCTTTTGAATATGAATAATATTTGTTTTTTTCCGAATACGGATGCGGACGGATACAAATTTTTCGGTTACTATTTACAGCCATACTTTTTCCCATTCTGGGCATACATTGATATATTTCCTAACAATTCAGATCCGGAGGTCTTGTTCTTGCCAGTGTTGAAGCATGAAAGAATAGAGAGAGAGCATTTATTATGGTTTACAGACAGAGAGAGCATTTTATGTTGGGATTACTCCTCCCTGCATTTAACTCTATCACGTGTGGCTCACACTACAGTAAATATTGTCAACTGTTTGAGCTCTGCTATATTTTGTAGCTGAAGGTTTAGAATGGTAATTGTGCATTTGTGAGGGCATTATGGTAAAAAGGTGATCCACTAGAAAAAGTAGAGTCGTCCGCTACACTTTCTAGTGGATATTTTTTCATGTTATAAACTTTTGCCGTTAATGATTTGCGTGGATGGCTAGAAATGGCAGCACTTAAAATAGGCCATAGCCAGCGCTGGCTGATCATTCCCCTTTATATATAAGTGCATGTACAATTATTTACATATAATGTGGGCCTAAGATTAAAAGGTTCCAACATATTGGTGCTAATGAGTAAACTAAGCGAGTTTAGACAGTACCCTCGAAGCTATTAGCCAATGTAGTGGAATTCTACATAACCTCTACACCACTTAATGGGACAAAGTTAAAAAATACGTTCTCTACTTTCCATGGTGTTTAAGCCCCCTTAATGCATAGGGGGAATTAGATATTCTTGAGACACTAGATAGTTATTTACAGGTTCAGCCAAAAAGATTACATTTTTTTTTTAGGTGGTGGTAGATAAGAAACTACTGGTAACCATAAGCATACAAGAATACCTCTCTCCCTTGATTTTTGAGAAAATCATACAACTATTGAACATAATAGATGAATTCTCTTGGTATTCAAATATTTTGTGGTTTTCTTTGGGTGATATGTTTTCTTTGTGTCTTGTGTGTGAATGTTTTCATATTTCTCACTTGTTTTTTCATTTGAGCTCAATATTGTGGGCTTGTCATGTATGAAATTTTCAGTGAGATATGATATGATGCCTTTCTGATCTATTGTTTCACACAAAATGATGTAAGTTTCTATTTACTAATTTGAAGGTGAATAGGTAGAATTCTTCTAGAATTGTAGATCTGACTATGAAAACTTCTCCATCCTTTAATTTCTTATGGTCTTTGGCTTTACATGATGCTTCAGAATAGTTCTTCAGTCCATTGTATAAGTGGATGACCATTAAGGAAGTACTAGCTTGCTCTGCTCATCTGGATTTCCATTAGACGTCTTTGAAACAAAGCCTTTGAGAAAAATTTCCTTTTCCTTGATCTACTTTACCAGGATTGAGAATTCTGGTTTGCAAATTTTACACATGACAGAGTTGTTATTTCTTTGTGCCATTTTGTACTGCCACAAATGTGTTTCTTTTATGTTGGAAGATGTCTTTGCAGCATTCCCTGCTCCAAAGCTTGTGATTTTGTTTTCTTTTTAAAATGTTTCCCTGTTTTTTTTCTCCATTCCTTACAAGGCATACTTTATTTTTGACTGTTAACACCTAGAAGGTTGGTCACATATATAATTCACCATATCTGAATGATGTATATGGTTTGTTAGACTATTGCCAGTAATTAGTATAGTTTGTCATACTCCCTACTTCCCAATTTATAAGATCACTTTTTGGAAGTCAATTTGACTTCAAAATGAAAATTGATATGATTCATTTAGAATTTATAAAACAATAAATCTTATAATTAATAATACTTTTTAGATAGTTTATAATATTGATTGACTAAAATTAAATGTATCTATATAAATTATGAGTTTGAAAATATCTCAAATTGACTTTCAAAAAGTCAATAATAATCTTATATTTTGGAACAGAGGGAGTATGTGGGTTGACTTGACAGCTGATATTGATAATTGCATTTTGCTGCTGTAAAATAATTTCAGGCTCCAGTATTAGCAAAATATCCTGCAAGTATATCCGTGACAGCATATGCTTACACTTTTGGTGCTCTATTTATGGTAGTGATAGCATTCTTTATGACCAACAATTCAACAGACTGGAGTTTGACACGTTCAGAGGTTTTTGCAGTATGCTATGCTGTAAGTTTCTAGTAATTTGTTTGCTATTTTTGTTGTAGTTTTGCAGTCTGATGTTTGTTGTATACTGATGTGAAAATATTATGTATACTACAAGTTGACAGTGTCTAATTGAAAAATTGGCAAGTACAGGTTGAACCCACATAGACTAGATTAATTTTAAAACATCCTTAATATTTATATTAGGCGAATTAGAAATAAAGATGGAGAAATAATTAACTACAATTAAACACTAATTAAACTAATTAAAAGATAAAAATTAATAATAAGGAAGTAATCTAGGAATTTGAATCCGCTAAACAATAAGCATAACAAATAATCCAATTTCTTCTATTCTATAACTCAAATTACGTCACTAGTCTGGTGTACATAATTTGGAAAATAAAACAATTAAGTCTAATTAAAATTAACTATAGTTTTGATCTCTCCCTTCCCTTTAATTTAGTAATTTAATGATTAACTTGGTTAAGTATAGAATATGAAAATTTAAGGATTAACTATAACTCATCAAAACTTTTTGAGCAAGCATGGATTATGAAAAATTTATATCTTAACAATAATCTATCAAAACCTCTTTATTAATTTAAAATCACGTAAGAACTATAAAACGAAGGTATTTCAATAACTAACCATGAAGGCGAAAACAATTAAATGTTACAGCACAATTAATAGAAGAGATGGAGAATATTATCATGAATGATTATTTAATTTCATCGTCATCCTAGATTAAAGAATTATTTAAAGAAGTAAACAAATAAATTAAGTAAGATAAAGAAGAAGATTAAAAATAAAATAAAAAACTCCCTTTATTTCACGTTCCCTCAACGAGCATATAATAAAAAAGTAATTTAATCTACTCTCCAACCTAAACTAATGCATAAAACTATATCTAATCTAATACATCAAAATCTCGCTTGGTACTCCTCTATTTATAGGCACAAGGCTTCAATTAATTTTCTTGGAGGAATCAACACTTCAAGATAAACTTTCCTTTGACTTGCATACCAAGATTATTCCACCTCCTTCTTTTCCTTGTAGGAATCTTCTCGGCTCTTTCCTTCCATTATTAAATATTGCTTGATCATCAAGATTTTGACTTTTTGATAACAAAATATTAAATCCTACAAAATAAACTAAACATATTAATTAATTAAACTAATATAATAAAAGGCCAAAATTTGGGATAGTAAAATGTATGAATTATGTGTCTATCATACACCATGCTGCAAGTTACTTGCCAAATTTGTTAATCTTGGAACCAACCAAAAATTGCGTGGTTACGGCTTTCGTTTCTCAAATCTAGTGAAAAATATTCTATCTAAACAAGTATTTGACTTGGTGAAAAGCATGGTCATGTAAACAACTAATTCTGCTCCCCAACATGCTACTCCCCTCTTTTATGTAAATTTGTTTTACGAAACATGATTGATCCAATGATCTAGCCTCACTACTTAAGTACGTCACCATAAAATACTAAATTCATAACCACAAAGTAATTCAAACATATTTGAGTACTAGTTTTTAGGATTATGAATAATAGCATGTGAAAGTGTACAAGTCCTGTGATTCTGTGTGTGTGTCTTGTGCGCTTTGCTCGGTAATTCATTGACTTGGAACAAGTAAAGCGGTATTTTTGAGGAAGGAAGATGGGAATAACTGTAGCAAAGAAAAGGGGTGCTGTTTCTAGAACACATGAAACAATGAAAGCCACCGAGATTGAGAAACATTAATCAGATAAACTGGTACCCAGTGCAATATTGTTTGCTAATAAAACTATTTCTAATTGGCTAATTGTTGGGGAGGGTTCATCCTCTACAGTGATAAGGTGTGAGAGGAAGGAGTAGGAGAATCTTCTTATTCTTGGTTCTCTCTCCCCTTGGATGAGTAGCAATTGTATCTTTGTAAAATTTGAGAGTGGCTAAGCATATCTGGGAGAGGAGATAGTCAACGGCAATACATCATTAACACAACAATTTGCTACCAAGTCTTTGAGATGTATTACACTCCTAGTTGTCAGAATCTTATGATACGCGATACGTATCGTACGATACGACACGAAGACAATTCGATACGTATTGCAGTGTGAATCGAAAATGACATTGTATCATACGATTCAATTACGATTCGATACGATTCTTACGATACGATACAATGCACGATACTTTTTAAAAGCAATCAACTTGAAAAAGTTTTCATGTAGATTCAAAAGATTAAAAATAATTTTTTTAATGTTTTTACCATTTCAATTGAAGAGGTTTTCTAGTACAAACATGTTCTATATCGCTTAATGAGTCTTTAATAATTTTTTAGAGTATTATATCTTATTTAAAATGTTGCTCTATTTTTCTCACGTCACTTTCTATAAGTAGATGAATAAATCTCCACTTGTTTATTTGAATTATTCTCTTTCTTTTTTAAGATTAAAGGTGAATCTGAATTTTCGTTTTCTCCGGTAGTTACTATATAAAGATTACTAAAGTAATAGCTTATAAATCAATTTAGAGTATTTTGGCTACTGTTTAACTTTAATTTTTTTTTAGTCTATAATAATATTTACTTGACTACTTTTATTTATAGTCAAGCTAATATGCTTGATTATCCAATAAATTATGTTTTATATGTTTAAATATATAGTACTACATTTTTTATTTTATTTCTGTATCGTACAATACGATTTATGATACGATACATGAAACACGATACGAGGGTTTTTGATACACGATACAATTCACGATTTGACAAATATGATTACCCTTCTCTTATAGTATAGTAAAATTAGTATCCAATAAATTTGATGCTAGAGGAATATTCAAATTTTAGAAAGTTACTATGGCTGGTTATTGTTCATGTCACTGTAGCAACGTACTGCAGACTCACGTGGAATACTTTATATAGTTAGGGTCGTCATGTCTTTTTCTTAGCTTAATAGTTAATTTAATTTTTAATTTTTATGGCGGAGATTAGAGTTAATGAATGGTAGGATTTAGTGTCATGTGCTCCCGTAAATAGTGTCATGATGTGCTCCCGTAAATAGTGTCATGCCATGCGTTTGCACTTTGCATATATGAGTTGGTAACTTAGTACATCAACACCTGTCTCACTATGTTGATGAGTGGAAGGATATGAATAATGTATGTTATATTCAAGTACCTGTGCATATCTAAACTTGTTTTGGCATTATTAGTTACTTCACATATATTTAATATTAAATACTCTGTAAAATATGATATTTATTTACTACTTATATTATTATCTACTCCTCCATTCTAATTTATAAGATTATTATTGATTTTTTAAGAATCAATTTCAAACATTTTTTAACTCAAAATTAACATGAATTCATTTAGTTTATGTCAATACATTTATGAATATCATAAACTACCTAAAAAGTACTACTAGTTGTAAGGTATATTATTTTTAAAATTTAAATTAATCACGTCAATTTTAAATTGAAAATGTCTTAAATTGACTTTTACAAAGTCAATAGTGAACTTTTAATTTGGAAGGCATGGAGTATTTTATATTTTTATTATTCATGAAATTTAAATATTATTTAATATAATTGATAATAATTTGAACTTTTAATGTTTAATATTTTTATAAGTAATTTAATTTTAAAATTTTTACTTTGCTATTGGAGTTAAATTTGCCTATCCATCCACTTGGTATTTTTGTTTAGTATTTGTTTTGAGTCTGAATTGTAAGGTAGTACTAATTGTACTTGTGAGTAATTTGTTTTTAGTGTACTTGTGAAGTGGAATATATATTTCTTGTATAAAATGCACGTTATAAATAATCTATGGCTTAATGGACATCTAGTTGGGCGTCTAGTTGACTAGTCACTTAAGCTGTCCATTTATTCGCCTCAACTTAGCGCCTTAACAACTATAATTGTGCTGGGATGAGAGCTAATAAAGACGAGGAAAATTAAAGAGATGAGCATCCCTAATCCAAATATACTCCCTTTCATTCGTGGAAGTAGGTGAAAAATCAAATTATGTTATTCTCGTGTCTTATTCTCTTTTCTGTACCACGTATATTCTTGTATAAAGAAATTATTGTAACTGTCTAACACCCCCAAACAATCATGATAGAGATTGGGACCACCGCAAGCATTTTTATTTTGGTCTCACGTTAAAGTGGCGATAACCTAATCTTCACAACTGAGTAGTCTGGCCTAAATACCAATAATAACGAGTCCCAACTCCCTTTGACATAAGATGATTAGAAGCAGGTTTAGTCTTCAGCGGAATGGTCAGGATGCGAATCCTGCTCTTGATAGTCACTCGCTCCAGCCCTTAGAATTTCATTTCCTTGGGGATGTACTACTTACCTTGGATCGGTTATAAACTTGGAATGGGGTCACATTTGTTTTTGGGGGATGACCAACTCCATTACTTACAACTTTTTTCATAGACTATACCATCTCTTACCTCTTCATAATGCGCTGATTGCCAGTTTTATTATCAAGGCAGTGATTCACTGTTTGGAATTTTCTTTTTTTCCACAATTTGAATGATGCCATCGTTGATGCTTATGTTCTATTCTTGCCTCCTATCGTTGTCACTTTGCAGGAGGTTTTGGACTTTTGGATTTTGTACCTGGCTGAGACCTTTTCCTCAAGTCCTATGTTGTTCTATTTCCTAGTCAGTGTCCTAACAGGTTTCTTTTGGGCCTATCGCATTTGGAGTGCTAAGGTTTTTATTAAAATCAAGATTTCTATTACGTCTTTAGTTCTCAGTTGCTAGAACACCAATAACTTAACTACAGATTCAGAGACCATACAAGCACTTAACTATGAAGATTTCAGAATAAGAAGTATTTGTTTTTGCAATGCTCCTTGCCAGTGGTCGTAAAACTCTTATCTTTGAGGAAGCTTGGGAGTGTCGTTCATTTCTGTAATGCTTGCTACAAGTCACGTTTACGGGTTTTGGTAATCAGAGGACGAGAAAAACTCATGGCAATGTGCTTTCATTTTGGTTTGAAGTCTGAAAATTAAGGGACCTTACTTGAGCTTGATGTTATGTTAAGCTCCAGGTCAATGTTCTAAAAGGTGCTAGGCGGGAGGCGGGCGGACGGGGGTTAGCGCCTAGGCAAGATTTTTTATGTTAAGCTAATTTTAGTATTTTATTTTGCATTTATCCAAAATAAAAATAATAAAGGCATTTGCTTAAAGTTCAAACACATATTCATATTGTCAATGTCAAAGTTCAAATACAAACATGCAATTGTTCAAAGTTCAAACACAAACAAATAATAAAAAATACAAACTAATAGTCCTCATCTCCATTTCCTTCTATGTCTCTAACTCTTCTTCTCCATATCCCTTCAAGATAATGTCCCTATTGGACTCACACTCATACTTCTCATCTCCCTCTTCATCCGCGTCATCATCAGACAAAAAAATTCTTCATGGAGTTCTCTTACTCCAACATTTCTATTACTTCTCCTAGGCTCTAGCACACTATCTGCTCTGGATTTTTCATCAATCGCCTCCCAAGTAAGGCCCGAACAACTCTCAACTTCGTCATCCACTCTTACGACATCGTTTTGTAGCTTAGTTATTAAAATAAAATAAAAAAATTGCAATCCTAATTTCTCCACTTAGGCTCCGCCTAATTTTTCCGCCTTATCCTCCTAGTCCCGCCTAATTTTTCTGCCTTATCCTCCTAGTCCCGTCTAATTTTTTAGAGGGATTTTTTTCTACCTTGGGCCTAGGCGAGGCGCCAGGGGGGGCCTAGTGCCTAGGCGGGGCGCCAGGGGGGCGCCTAGGCAGGGATTAATCGGACCTAGGCGGGAATTTGTAGAACACTGCTCCAGGTAGAGATTTTTTTGAATGTAGCTCCAGGTAGAGATTGTCACCTGAGAACCCAAAATCCTTCCAAATTTCGTAAAAGCAAAGTTTCTTTCATTTACACAACAAGACTCGCCACATGTAACCAAGCAAGGTTGACATGTTACGCTACATCTGACCCAATACAAGAAATTTCTCCATTATGGATGCTGTGAGTCACATAGTTAATATCCAAACCATTTTTATGTGGGTAAATTGTTGAGATCCAATTTTTCACTTGCATATTAAGATTCACATTTGATGATACAAAATTACAATTAAAATGTTTGAATCTACTTATGTTTAGTTTTGGTGTTTGAATGTCAGAATCTATAGATAGATACAAGTACTAGTATAGTAACAAAATTCTCCCCTGCTGAAGTAGGCCGTATACTAATTTTATATACCGATTTTACAATTCACAATAGATTATCCTGACCTGAAATTGAAAAAGAATTAAATCAATAAATAAAGATGATATATGATTTCAATGAGAAATATTGATGAAGGGGAACTTTTGTAGCCCAACCTGTGAACCTAAGCTACAATTTTTGGTTTTAACCTACTAAACCGTGACACCTGTTTTAGTGAAATAGGCTCTTTATTATTTTCCTTCAAATGTAAAGGCCGGGGAGCTATACTTCTTGTTGTCTTCATTCTCTCTTGTATACACTGGGTGTTTTTTAATATATGGAGGGCCTGGGACGGATAGCTGGGTTGTTAAATGTCAGGAGAACACAAAAAACTTTGAGAACCAGAACTGATTTTTTCAAAGCTGATGGATAGTGTTCATTGATTTTCTGTTAATTTGCAACTCTTTGGTCAATAAGTCTCGTTGAGTGCGTTTAGTTGCTCCCGAGTAGGAAAATTCCTACCTTGATCTTTTTATGGAGTTTTGTAGATGTCATAAATGTGTGTTCTTGTTTTTTCCTTTCTTTTTTTCTATTTTGTTTTGATGGGTTTTCTTCTTCTTTTCCTTGTATATAAAAAGAAGGTTTATTAGTATAGGATTACAAACGGAAAGGAGGATGAGAAATCCTCCTAAACTTTTTTTTTTAATATGTAAATATATATTAAAAGAGCCAAAAAGAAGAGTGGTGGGTTCAACCAAGTACATGCATTGTATTCAAATGCAGGTGGATACTAAAACACAGTCTGCAGTAATAAAAGATCTATACACCCACTAAACAGAACTCAAAGATCCCCTATACTAAAGTCCCCTAAATAATCAATAAAAGAAACAATAGACCCTGGGAAATAGTCTCACTTGCAAAAAACAAATTACAAACTCAAGAATAAATATTTGATTTAAATAGTCGACTTTTCCTCATTTTTTGAAGTATCATCTGTTTCTCTCACCAGACGAACCACCATAAGTAATGGGTTATCAAAACCCACTTCTTCCTCCAGCTTTCTGGTATCCTAGCACCTTTCCAAGCTTACAAAAGTCAGTAACATACGTAACAGAACATGGCATCACAACACCACAGAACATGAAAACCATCCCCTAAAGCTGTCAAACAAACATTCATAAGAAGATGATCCTGCGACTCCCAATTCTTCCTGTACTTGTGGCACCAATTAATCACAACCTTCCTCTCATCCTATTTTATCTAGAGTAAAATAGCATCCAAACTGCAGTTCAAGAAAAGAAAGACAGCTTTTTCAAAGCTCCTACAATCCAAATGCTCTTCCAGGGGAAACTTGAAGTATAACAAACCCGAAAACTACAACAAAATGATCTCACAATAAACCCTTCCACTACTATGAAGGCACCACCTCAACGAATCTCCACCATTAAAATGACCTACTTCTTGTAGAGTAGACAATAACTCATAAACCTCCTCCAACTCCCAATCTGAAAATTCTTACAAACAATATGCTCCAGTCCCCCCCCCCCCCCTCCCCCCCCCCCCCCCCCCCCTTTTTTCTGAAATCACCACATAATCTTCGACCATGACCTCTTGATCCTAATCCAGTAAAGTGGAATATATATAGGTGATAAAGGCAAAAGACTGCAGGTGTCCTTCCAGGTATTTCTCAGTTTTCCTTGAGTGTTTGTTTTCAAAACTGATGGATGAGATATAACTATTTGTACTAATTTATTATCATTTTGGACTGTTTTATCCATGATTAGTCTGTTATTTACTCCCATGGACTATGTTTTTTCAATTCCAAGACCATTTGATGATAGATTGTAATCCCAAATGGAAAGGTGGTATTATATAATCCCCTTTGGAGATTGTCATTTTCTAAGGGTTTTCTATTGGTGGCAGTCATCTGGATCCCTCAGTTGTTCCTACTACAAGAAGTTGATTGAAAAATAAGAAACTTACTACACTTGTTTGCAAAAACAATAACTCTACGCAAACAGGAATATTGGACCGGAAAATTGGACATTTTCAATTTGTTTTTTCCAATCTTCTTTTGACTCCCAATTTTTTTATAATATTTATTTTGACTCAAATATTTATGGAATTCAATTATTTAGGTGTAATTTGGATGCATGTAAATAATCAGGGTACACCTAAATCACTGAATTATGTAAATATTTGGGTTAAAATAAATATTATAAAAAATTTGGGAGTCAAAAAAAGATTGAAAAAAAAAAAATTTAAAAATGTCTAATTTTCCGGTCCAATATTCCTGTCCGCATAAGACTCTTGCAAAAAGATGGGTGGGATATGACTATTTGTTTAATTTATTACAACTTCGGACTATTTTATCCATGATTGGTCCGATATTTACTCCCATGGACTATGTTTTGTCAATTGCAAGGCCATTTGATACCTTAGAAGGGGGATAATATAATACCACCTTTCCACTTGGGATTATAATTCATCATCAAATGGCTTTAGAAATGACAAAATATTGTTCTTGGGATTAAATAATGGACTAATAATGGAATAAAATAGTCTGAAGTGGTAATAAATAAAAACAAAGTCCTATCCCACCTATCATTTTTGCAACAAGCGTAGTAAGTTTCTTGTTTTTCAATCAACTTGCTATTGTAGGAATCCAGATGGCTGCCACCAATAGAAAACCTTATGCGGAAAGGAAGAAGAAAATAGAGAAATTTATTATTAATTTTATATTGTTATTTAGGAATAAATATTGGATTATTAAAGTAACTATTTAGTAGGATAATCTAGGAGAATTTTATTTTAATTAGAAGAGTTTTTATTATAGTAGTAGATTTTAATTAGGAGATTGTTTTTTTTTTTAAATTAGGGTTTTTACTTAGTCCCAAAGTATTGAGTTTTCTATTTAAGTATTGTAATATCTCATTATTATTCAGATTATGAAATATGAATTGATTTGAGATTAAAGTTTTGTACTTGTGTTTTTTTTCTTTTTTCGATTCTCTGTGGGGATAGATATCTTATTCCTTTTTTCTACCTTGTCTTACATCATTTTGGTATTAAGAGCCAAAATCTTTTGATTTCAACTAATTCCTTCCTACCCTAATTTTGTGATCTTCATCAATTGTCGAAGTTTGCTACAGAATCGACACAAATATCTGAGGTGGTAATGTTGTTTTTGATAAATTACAGGTTGCTACCCCAGGGTTTCTACATTTTTCCAGTTTAGTCCCCAAAGTTTTAGAATTTTTTAAAATAGCCCCTAAACTTTTAACTTTTAACTTTTTACATATTAGACCCTGTACTTTTATTTTTTTACAATTTAGCCCCTGAAGTTTCATTAGTTTCATATCAGTCCCTATACTTTCATTTTCTTCAATTTTAGCCCCTGAAGTTTTACTAGTTTTCAATTTAGTCCCTATAAAAAAAAAGAGAATATATATTATAGTAGTTATGGTGACTTATAATTAGGAGGATCGTCTTAGAAGAATTGAAGACTGTTGTAATACCTATAGCAAAGCAGGCAAATATTTTAAAATTATCGCCGCAATTCCAACACGTGGTCAAGGAATCAACACAAATATTAAACCTATGTGGTTGGATCCTACAAATAAAATACAAGGCAGCGTCAGTGAAACTATTCAAGAACAAAAACTTTGGCATATTGGGACTCGTGAGAATCTTAAAGTAACTGAAGTAGAGGATGTATTAATTGAAGATTCAGAAGTGGTTTGCATTAAAGAAAGTGCAGTGCAAGAGGTGAACCATGTTGACCATGAAAGGAAAGACACAATTGAGGCAGAACACGTTGACTTTGTTTTGCCAAATTTGTATTCAAGTTCAAAGTTGCATCTAATTTTGTGCTTGTGTCAAAGCTATTCCCACAAATTTTGCTCAAGAAATATTGGATGCGCATGTTTTGTTGGAATGTATCGACTGAACTATCGTTTATTATTCTTCGATATTTTAAAAACTTGAGGACGAGTTTTGTTTAAAGGCAAGGAGAATGATGCGGAAAGGAAGAAGAAAATACAGAAATTTATTATTAATTTTATATTGTTATTTAGGAATAAATATTGGATTATTAATGTAATTATTTAGTAGGATATTCTAAAAGAGTTCTATTATAATAGTAGATTTTAATTAGGAGATCGTTTCATTTTTTAAATTAGGGTTTGTACTTGGTCCTCAAGTATTGTGTTTTCTATTTAAGTATTGTAATACCTCATTATTATTCAGATTATGAAATATAAATTAATTTGAGATTAAAGTTTTGTACTTGTGTATGTTTCTTTACCGATTATCTGTGAGAATAGGTATTTTATTTCTTCTTTCCACCTTATTGTACATCAAAACCCTTAGAAAAGGACAACCTCCAGCAGCCCCTTGAAAATCTAAACACAATCCTGCCAAAAGCACCAATCTTTGAAGACCACAAAGAAGCAACAAACATATCCCTGTCCCAAAGGTGATGGAAAGACGTACTGGAGACTAAAATCTGAGCATTTTTAAGTTTCTTAAAGTGTTTGTACATTGTAGGTTCTTTTTTAAGTAACAAAAGTACTGTGAAATTTATTGTTTGACAGCCAGTTTATAATTAGTTGTATATTATTTGTTGAATGTAAAGCCTTGTCTGTAAACTTGTATGGCATTCTCGCTTTATGACTGTTGAATAATAGGATTAGCATTGATGGTTTCCTGTTCAATAAGAATAATAGGAAATTAGGAATATATTTGAACGGTATCTGAGGTTTATTATCACAGGGAATTGTTGCATCGGCCCTCAACTACGGACTTTTGACGTGGTGTAATAAGATCCTGGGACCTGCTTTAGTGGCTCTTTATTTTCCACTTCAACCCGCTGCATCTGCTTTTCTTTCAAGGATTTTCCTGGGAAGCCCTATTTATTTGGGAAGGTTAGGCCTGACTACAACCACATTTAAAACTCATTCCTTTTGCTTGTTATTGTCTCATTTTCCCGACTGTATCTTGTTATAACTGTTTCTTTCAAATTTGAACATGCAAACTTGGTTGGTTTTGGGGACTAAAATCTTTGTCTTTTTTTCATGTTAAAACAGCATTATAGGAGGATTTTCAATTATAGCTGGGCTTTATTTGGTTACTTGGGTGTCCTATCGGGAAAAACAGGCGGCCATGGGGGTTATTCCTCATGCTTCTCGGCCATCAGATCTTCTCAGTCCCAAGGACTCTTATGGTAAGATTCCTTAGCAGGTGGGGCAAATTTTGCCTGGGCCATCCACCTAAATACTTAAGATCCCAACATGAGGGAGTAATTATACTCTTAGGCTACGCTTGTTTGCAAAGATGATAGATAAGATAAGACTATCTGTATTAATCTATCACTATAGACTATTTTTTTCCATGATTAGCCCATTATTGAATCCCATGGACTTTTTTTTTTTTAATTTTTTTAATTTATCTTTTCTAAGATCATTTGATACCTCAAAGGGGATTGTTTAATATCACATTTTTACTTGGGATTATAATCCATCATCAAATGACATTACAAATGAAAAAGATGGTCTATAGACTATTTTTTCCCATGATTAACTTTTTTTTTATAATTTTTTTAATTTATCATTTCTAAGATCATTTGATACCTCAAAGGGGATTGTTTAATATCACTTTTCCATTTGGAATTATAATCCATCATCAAATGACATTACAAATGAAAAAAGATAGTCTATGAGATTAAGTAAAAGACTAATCATGAGGTAAAATAGTCGTGAATGCTGTTAAATTGGTACAAATATCACATTCATTATTTTTGCAAATAAACATGGCCTTAATATTTCGTATGAAAAAGTAATTTAGAATATCAATAACATTAACAGAGGTTTCTCGTGTGGAATTTCATGAGTGTTTTTTTATTTTTTATTTTAATTTTTACATTTTATGATCACTTGTTATATTCTAGTGTTGAACTCTTCATCATGTAGTTCTTGGGTTCTTATCATTTCTCATGAACTCAACTGTGTACAACATTGTTTGACGACTTTGACATAGATAGATCTCTACCTTGACTGACAATCAGCCGCTTTGTCTAATATCATTTAATTTGTTATATATTTTTTTAAAAAATTTATTTTTACTTGGTCATATCCAATAAATGTGCATTTGTACCTGAGAAACTAAATTTTCTCATACAGAGTTGGCGACCAGAACCAAGTGATGGAAAGCTGTATTCAGATATTTGAGTTGGAGCAAAATCAGAATGAAGAAAAGACATCTCGTTATACTAAACCTTGTGTTCCCTATTGTAGAGTTTCTCTGATCTTGTTAATTGTAGGAATGGAAATTGTATTTGTATCCCCTGAAAATGCAATGCCAAACTCCATATATGTCAAATATAGAATAATGAAAAATCATCACTTCCGTGCGCTCAATTTCAAGATTGTACTGAATTCCTTCTTTTATGACTTGTTTGATTCAAAATTTACTAATTAGAATACTTATACTATGTTTGGTTCCCATTCCTTGGCACGTAAGGAATGAAATGTATTAAGGAATGGAATGAGAATGGAACATGGAATGGTCATTCTTCATTTTTATGTTTGGTTTATTCATTCATTCCATCAAGAATAGAATCACCATGAATGAAATGTAAAATGATCTTTTTCATTTTTTATATACTATGAACTTATAAAATAAATGAAAAAAATAAATAAAATAGAACTAAAAGAACATCTTCACTAATAATAAGAATAATAATAATAATAATAACAACAACAACAACAACAACAACAACAACAACAACAACAACAACAATAATAATAATGATGATAATAATAATGGTAATAATAATAGTAATAATAACAATGATAATAATAACAATGATAATAATAATAATAATAATGATAATAATAATAATAATGATAACTTCTCTTTTTCTCTATTTTATTTTATGGCAGTGCTGGACACACTTCTCCAGGTACATACTTATGACTCAGATCCGAGTAAATTATGCAACGGATAAACTTTACCACTGCACATTTATGAAATTCTCAAACAAGCCCTTCACATAATTATATATATATATATAAATAATTTAAAGCACATCTTAGATTAACATTTTTTCTATATATATACTTAAAAAAATATTTTTTTAAGTAAATTTATTAATTTCACAATGTTTTTGTGTATTTTTTTATTGGTCCAAATTGGTATAAGATCAACAATTTTACGATGTCTTAGTTGTTTTAAATTAATGCGTGCAAAAGTAATACATGTGTGTGAATATATTTGTGATCACATTTTGATTTGTAGCTATCTTGATTTATCTGTATTTTGTTTTAAAAAACAAAAAAAAAAGAAAAATAAATCTTAGAAAATTTATTACGGTTTCATTAGCCCTGGACTCAAAATGAGATATAATCTTACTTTTTATTTTTTGATTACTTTTTTAACGAAATAATTTTATTTTAGAAAGTTTTTGACTGCTTTTTTATTTTTATGAAATAATTATAGATTAAAAATTATAGAGTAGTAAAAACTATATAATGTGAAAATAGTGTAGTAACTAGTAAGTGACAGAGAACTCATAAGTAGCGTAGAGAGTTTTTTAACTAAGCTGAAATGAATGAAATAAACTCACCTATTTAGAAGGGAATGAAAAATAGCATTAAGATAAGTATGAGAATAACTAAAGGAATGGAATGCCCATTCCAACTAACTAACCAAACATATTTTTAGTCATTCCGGAAGGAATGGTCATTCCATTCCCAGCCCATTCCATTCCATTCCCACCAACTAAACACACCATTAGGTTTGATAATGAATAATTGTGATGGTCTAATTTTGTTTGACTAGCTTGTCCTTTGGAGTTTGGATGATCAGTTGTAATATTTAAATAGTGTTTGCTATGTTTTTGTTTGGATTAGTACTGGGATCCTAGTAATTATTGTACAACTTTTGATCCATGCGAAAATTCATATTGAAGTTAGGATTATATTGTATTGTTTTTCTAGTTGTAATTGTGGTGCCAATTGTATCTGGGAAGCACTTGAAGCATAACTTCTCTTGGAGCTTTAACCGAAAAGTATTAAGAGAATAGCAGTCAAAAAAAGCAAGGACAAGAGTCGAGCGTCGATCGCATAGAAGCTTAGGACAAAGCGTCAATCCACATAATCTGCGCGGAGTCTACAGTAGGAGTCAAGGTCACTCTACATCGAGTAGAAGGCTGAAGCTGTGACACTCCATGATTTTATAAGAATTCCAAATAAGGATTTTGATTAATTAAATAAAGGTTATTAGATAAAATCTAGTTTGAATGACATAATATATTAATGAATGATTAAATATGAACTATTATGCGATTAATGTGCTAACAAGGACTTATGTGGTTGACTGAATTTGCGTATATGTGTATTTGATATAATAAGGAAAGAAAAATAAAAAATGGAGAGAATAATGAAAATAAGGAAATAATATATGATTTAAACTTTGATTATAAATATTAATAACTGACTCGATAGAGAGGTCGTGTGAGGCTAGATTTCGAGAATGGAATGTAATACTCTCGAGCATGATTAGAAGGAATGTAGAATGTAAGTATGACTCAAATTGGTATTTAGGTGTTAAGTAAACAAGCGAAAGAACGTAAAAGTTGTAAAACGTCGATATGAGCGAAAAATGATAAATGATGATAGGTTTTGGTAATCTGGTCGAGGTTCGCTTCTCGAGAAAACGATTTATGAAAAAAGTGAGTATCTCGACTAATTGAGATGTCGGTAATTGGAATTTGATTAATTATGGGACCGAGAAGGTTCGTAGAGAATTAGAAGTTGTATTTCTAGTAAAAAAGAAGTTGGGTAATCGAATTGCGATTAATTAGCTAATGTAGCTATAAAATGAGACTACGTGGATGTAGCGTGACGAAAAACAAACGACTTAGTCGGTTGATTGAAAGAAGAATCGATTTAAATGAGCGTGAAACGAATTAAAGAGAATGAGGTATAAATGTTTGCTTAGAATGAAAAATGACATGAAATTGGAATTCTAGCAAAAGTGGCAAAAGACCAAAATGCCCCTCAACAATTTAAATAATGACCATTGTGTCCTAAAGGGTAAAATGACCAAAATATCCTTGACAAATTAAGTAATGACCTATGTATCCCAAGTGATGGAATGATGAAAATGCCCCTCACTTATAATGTGAAATGACTAAAATGCCCTTGAATGGTTTAACTATGGTTGTTATGCTTAACCAAGCCTAGTTGAGCTTTATTTAACCAAACCAAGCAAGTTAGAGCTTTCATTTTACTACACTTTGCTGGAAATAATAACCCTTTGCAAAGCTATGATGGTCGAATGATGAAGGAGCAAGAAGAAAAGAGGAAGAGCTTGTCAAGACCAAGCTTTCTATGTAAAAAAGTTGGGCATACAAGAAGGTATAATTGTAATGAATATGATTTTTATGTTTTATTAAATGTTTATTGAGTTAAATAAATATTTATTATAATGAATTTATTTATTGTGTATGAATGTAATTTAATTAATTATGTGTGGAAAATATTTTTAAAAGATGTGACTATATTTTTATATCATATAATAAGGAAGATATGAAATATGTACTGGTTGTTCAAGCCAAACGTGGCCTTAGCATTTTAAAGCCCTGTAACTGCCAATGTGGGCATTGATGTATAACTGATGAAATTGAATTATAGTAAATGCCAATTCATGGTGGTAGTGGATGGGAAGTTACGGGAATAACTGATGGGAGTGAAACTCATATATGTATATATGGGTTATCAGTTTCCTTTAAAGGAGTTCATCTCTAAGTTTGTGAAGAGAGAGAATATTAAGAGAGAGTATCAAAATCAGAAAATAGAGAGAAGAAATCCACGACAATTAAAGAGAAAGAGAGTTCACTGTAAGAATCAAGAAGGTTTTCAAACATCAACATTCTGCTAATCAAGGGTAAAACTCTTATTTTAAAGTTTTGGGTTGTGTTGCTATAATTTTCTGAAAACTGTTTTATGGTTCTGTAATTGAAGTCTTATGGCTGAATTTGAGGAAAGGGTGTTTATAACAGTTAGCAAGCATGCATAGTATAATATATGTTGTTTAGAAATGATTTTCAGTAATCAAATTTGTCAAAATCTGTTTTGAAAGGAAGAACATGAATTCGGTTATTGTGTTTTCAATATGATTGTGGTTAGTCTGTATTGTGTGCTGTTATAAGTATTAGTTCATGTAGTCAGTCTTGTATGTTTATCAAACTGTTAACAAGCATGAATATTGCATTATATGTGATTCATTGATTAAAATAGTCAAAGATCTGTTTTTGAAATAAAGAACATGAGTTCTGTTTTAAACTGGTTTTCTGTGAGTAGTCACTGTATATGCTTACCAAGTTGTTAACAAAATGACTAAAAGAATCAGTTTTTGTCAAACTATTGCAAAATGAATTGCTTTTCAAAATCAGAAGTTCATTAAGTAATGTATCACTGGTCTTTAAATGAAACAATGAAAAATATACAGTCTGGTATGTTGCAGAAGAGTGTTTACACTACGATCGTAGAGCATACTCGACAGGCTATATGTGTTGCATGTCCAAGTCAGTCTCACTCATGCAGTTCGTCGAGTAACTCTCGGAGTCGTAGAGTACTTTCGGCAGCTCGTAGAGTGACTGTCTCGGAGTCGTAGAGTGCTCTCGACAGTTCGTCGAGTACTCGAGATCGTAGAGTGGATTCCACTCGACGATCGTCGATCAGACTTGACCAATCGTCGAGCAGTCCTGACCAACTTGAGAAATCGTAGAGCAGCATAGCAGAATATGTTTTTGACAGTTCAGTTTGAATGTTTCAGTCCATAGCATGTTTTTCTGTGATAATAGATTGTTAATTTATATGTGACATGTATATGTGATGTGTTGTTTAAAGAGCTGATTAGTGTGGTAATGATAAATAATAAATGTAGGATATTGGAAATCAAGTTTTAATTGTGTAGCTCACAAACAAGGCAAGTTTCCTATTCCTGCTCAATTTTAATTCGAGCAGGTTGATAATTATTAAGCAAGTTTATATTCGTTAAACTTCAATTATTACATTGCTAGTTTCCTAAATTCAATCTTGTGTTATATTGCAAGTTTTGCGCTCGTTCTTTATTTGAGCATGGTCTTAAGTCTTATTTCATGTTGAGTAAGTTTCTAACCTTAGCTTATTATTCAAGTAAGGTAGCAAAGTTTCCATAATGTCAATTATTGTGAACTTATCTTGAAATGATTCATCAATTGATTATCGTTGTTGTTGAACTTTGATATGGCTAGTTAAACCTTATTGATTCAACTAGTCCATAGTTGATGAGCGTTCTAAATTATAGAACTACCTTTGAAGCTTATCCAAACCAAACTTCCTTTGGTGCGGATTCTTATGTCAAACTGAGACGAACAACCCTATTATAGGGGATTTTATTACGCTTAGCGTTAAGATGTTTGTGCACATACATGGTACAAAGGGCTGATCCCCCTAAGTACGAGAAGGAAGGTCCATATAGTCTTACGACTGTTAAAGGTTGAAATTAGAAATACTTGATAACCTGGGACAAAGTTCATGGTCTTGTGACCCTAAGATGAAATCATGTTCTTATTGTTGATTCTCTAATCAAAAGTTGAATTCTAATATTCTTTATTCATTGAATAACTCTATAAGATTCCTATTATTGTTATTATTATCTTGGTGGGCAATTGTTTGCTCACCCTTGCATAACCATTGCAGATAAATCAATAAGGATAGAAGAGCCGACCTCTAGTAAGGGCAAGGGCAAGATGGACAAGTGTTGAAGACTTGTTAATATGTTTCTTTTATGATATTTAGAGTTTTGTAATAGTACTTGATGTTTTATTTGTTTATTTCCGCATTTGATGTAATAAAGGTTAGACGACCTGGGAATTGTTCTTGAGACGTTGTAACCCTTTAATGGGAGATTGGTTTTTATCTATGTCATAAGTTTGGTTTATATCTTGTGATAATGGGTAGACAGTGTTTGGATCGTGAGCACCAAATTCCAAGGAGGGAATGAAGTACCCGAATTTGGGGGTGTCACAATAATCATGTTCTTGTGTTAAAGTTTGAAGTTTATGTGTGTAAATGTAAGAACAAGAGTAGCCATGCATGAATCCTTGAATTATAAGGGTTGATTGTAAAGTTTTTGTAAGTTTTTGTGAGTTTATGTGTGTTATGTTTGAAATTTGATGGAACCCTAGGCTTGAAAGTTGTAAGATCCCGACTTTTATGAAATACAATTTAAAATTTTCTTCATATTTTTTCCCCTTAAACGGTAAATGGATAATTTAACAAAAGTTAAAGTTAAAAATATTTTATACAAATTTTATCTTGTCGGAGAATATTCATTTTGTCGGGGAATATTCGTTCTGTCGGAAAATATTCGATTCGTACGACGACGCCGAAATAACCAAACATTAATGGACCCCCCCACAACGAATTATTGTCGGATATAGAAAACAACAACATTAACCTTTCTAAATAAAAATGGTCAATGATACTATCATTCTTAACTGTTAATAAATCCGGTGGTAAAGGAATAGTAACATACGGTATTACATAATAACACACAGTATTGCACAATAGCACACGGTATTTCACAGTAACACACGGTATTGCACAGTGTTTCATATTATTGAACTGATAAAGTGGCTATTGTACTTTATTGACTTTATTGAACCAATAATTGTCACATGCATAATAATTTATATTTTTGAGCTGATAATTGTCATAGTAGTATATGCACAGTAATTCACATTACTGAATCAATAATTGTCATTACACAGTAACGTGCTATTTTCTTATTTATTTTCAGCATTGTTGTTATCTATTTTATGATGTTGATTAAACTGTTGTATTCTATTATTAGTTGATTTTTCTGCTTATCTAACTCAGAAAGCCAACTACACTGCATTTATAGCAATTAGTCATAATAATGAATAATTGTGAATTATTGTTGAATAGTTGAATTTATAAAATTATTTATTTTTATTATAATAAATTATATAAAGCTATTCGTTTTTATTATAATAATTTATATAAAGTTAATTACTTTATATAAATTATGTAAAGTAAATTATTTTATTATGATAAATTATATAAAATTATTTATTTTTATATATAAAGTTAATTGATTTATATAAAGTTAGTTGTTTTATATATACAGTTAGTTGATTTATAAAGTTAGTTATTTTATATATAAATTTAATTGAATGATATAGATTAAAGAAGATCTGAAATGAATGGTATAGATTAAAGATAATGTAATAATTATAGAATTTAAAAGGAATGGTGTAGATTAAAGATGATCTTTAAATGAATGGTTTAGATTAAGGAAATCTTAAAAGATAAAATGAGTGGTATGGATTAAATATTATCTTGAAATATACGGTTTAAATTAAATTAGGAAATCTTGGTTTATGATAAGATTTTTGGCTATAAATAGAGGCCTTAAGTTAAGGATTTTTCATAAAAACTTCATTTCTTATTCTTTGTTTCACTCTCTAAATATTATTTTGTGTAAGTTTTCTTTGAGTGCGCTAAAGCCATCTTGGGTATTTGTGAAGATTTATAACTGTACAAGTACTGTTCAAGTAAGTTTTTTTTTATAAAGGTTATATAAACAACCATACACGTCACACGGTGTTTATAAATCTTCCTTTAGAAGACTCTTCCTTTAGAAGATTCATTTTGAAAAGCTTCATTTGGAAGATTTATTTTGAAATATTACTTTATTCAAAAACTATATTGAAGTTATTCTACTTTATTCTATTAAATAACTTTTGATGATTTCATACGAATTGGTATACATCATGAAATTATATATGGTAGTTACTAATTAAATTATAAAAATATAGGTTGATCAACTTCATATCCAGTCACGTGTTAAGGTAAGGTACCATATTTTTCATCTTTCATTATTCAAACTTACTACGGTAAGGGATTATCATTCTTTGATTCTCGAAAATAATATCGTTTCTTTCTTACTCGTAAGAGGTGTCATTTATTTCCATGTATTAATTTGTGGGAATAACCTGAATACGCGGACTACCACATGTTTGGTGAATAACCTTTCATATTCATTCCTTATTAATTTGTGGGAAAAACCTGACTACGCGGACTACCGCATGTTTGGTGAATAACCTTTCATATTCATTCTTTATTAATCTCTGAGAAGAAACTGACTACGCGGACTACCGCATGTTTGGTGAATTACTCTTCGTATTCATTTCTTATTTGTCTCTTATTAGTAAAATTTCTTGAAATAATTATATATTCTTTAATAGTTTGCGCTTCGTCTAATATCATTTCAATTGCACCTTCCTATTTTTCTAAATCTTTCTATTGAATCTTAACCGTTATTCTGAACTGTGGATCTTAAATATCGTTCTTGAATTTGAGTCCACATTATGTTGACAATTTGGACATTATTTGAATCTGTACAAAGTAAAATAATAAAATTTCGATATTTATTGATAATTTTGTTTCTTCTGTTCATGATTTATATCATTGTTGTTATTTTAATCATCAAAAATCATTTTGTTGTGAATATCTGTGGCCTGGGGTATAGATGATAGGATAAAGGCGATATAATTGTTGTGTCTTTTAGGGCACGCGGTGAATGTTCTCTTTGGCCAGGGAAAAAGAAGAACTGTTGTTTGGTATGATTATGATCAAAGGCTGAATACTGGTATAATCATGATCGTTGGTGATATTTTGAATATCTTTGGCCTATAGTGCAAAGATGAACTGTTGACTTGCATGATTATGACCAAATGTTGAATACTGGTATAATCATGACCGTTAGTGATATATTGAATATCTTTGGCCCGTAGTGCAAAGATGAATTGTTGACTTGCATGATTATGACCAGGAACTGTGAATTTGTATCATCATGACCAGTGGTGTTTCAGATGATAAAAGTTGATGATATTTTTCTTAAAAAGAAAAGCGAGTGGACATCATAGTCTACATTATTTTTCTAATGGATTGCTCATTTCGCTGTTATCATTGATTTAAACTTTATTCAAGAATTTAACTGCAGTTTTTGATATAAAGCTTATTGTCTATTATATTCAATTAAGAACTCAACTGTTAAAGGCTAATGATAATTTATTTGTCATTATCTTAGTCATGATATTTTTTTACTGGCTATTTGAGCTCACCCTTTCTTTTGTTCCATTATTTTTCAGAAAATGAGAGAATAGCTGGGTCTAGCAGGGGAATGGAGTGACGGTCCGAGAGATAACTATTGTAGTCTTCACATGTTATATATAGTGTGACAATAATAGTGAAAACATAGTTGTGTATTATTGAGTTATGTATTTCTGTTCTATGTACTGTTCGTATTAGAAATCATGTATTTTATGGTGTCTCAAATTGGGCTATGTAGGCCTAGAATTAGGGGTGTCACAAAAGTTGTGTTACAAAGTTGATGGACTATTCATGCATGTTTTTGGAGCTAGAACTCATGATTTAAGGAAGAATGTGTGTTAAATGTTGTTGGTTTTGATGAAAACCTAGATGAAGAGGATGAACATATTTAAAGTATGTGAAATTTTCATGTTAAATAGCATTAAAGATGCATTGAAGGTTCAAGAGTATGACTTGTTATGGAAATATACAATATTAGGCTATATTTCTTGTGTAAACCAAATTGTAATTTGTAAAGTGCATTAGAAGGTACGTATAGAAGTTATACAAATTTACAAAGTTGTTAAATGTGCATGTGTTAAGGTATATGTGCGTGAGTGCAAAGATTCAAAGAGGGTTCAAGAGTTGCATTTTATTAAGTTAGCAAAAGTGCCACCAATATGGGATTTTTGGCCATTTTGTATAAATAAAGGTCAAATGAGACCAAATAGCTAATTTGTATGTAAATACATGTGTTTGAGTTGATTTGAAAGTCGTTTGGCATTTATGGCGACAATTATGGATTTTAAACGTTTTAAAACGTTCGCCGACGCCTAAAAAGAGTTATTTGAAAAAATGAATTCATTTGAAAAGTTTTAAACGTTTTGAGGGCCCATGTAAGTCAAATATGTGTTATGCGTGTTAAATGAGGTGTTAGAATCAAGTTTTGTAAAAAGGGGCAAAGAATAACATAAGTTTTGGAAATGAAAAGTTCATGAAATTTGATGAAAATGCAACTAAGAGGCATCTGCGGCTGCCTGCTGAAGCCTATATGCGGCCATTTTTTCCACCCGAGACCAGAAGAAGAAGAAAAAGAAAGGAAATAGAGAGAGAGAGAGCGCGCGGGAGCGAGAGAAAAGAGAGAAAAAGAAGAGAAGAGTTTTGAAGGTTTTAGAGAGAGAAAAATGGCGGAAATAGAGAGAGAAAGCCTTCGGGTTAGGGAAAAAATGTGAGGATTCATCTTGTTTTGTCCAATCTCTACACCACATATGTTATCCTACATTAGATTTGGGTGCTAGTGTGTTATTTTCCATCAATATCAAGGCAAAAATTCGATCTCTCTTTGTATTGGTGCTTGTTTTATAGATCTATTAGATGTAATATTTTATCTTGCTTTAGTAGTGTAATCGATAAATATTTGTGTATTTGTGCATTTGTTGGGTGGATCTACTGTTAGATCCGAAAATATTTGGTGCATTGCTATTTAAGTAGTTTGATTCGGTTTATTTTGAAGTTAGATCCAATGTAGTCAATATATTGTAGATCTATGGATTAGGGACGGTTAGAGAGGATTTATGGCGGATGAAATCTCCTCCTAACCTCCCGATGACATCCTTTTAGTTTATTTGTTAGCATTTACGTATGTAGCGATGGCGATGCATTTGTACGCTTAAATATGTAAATTTTGGGCCTTAAAGCGATGTCGGATCGAAAATCGGGTTTACGGCCCCGTAATAATGAAATGTGCGATTGTGGGCGTTTGGGGTTATTTGAATGGCTCACATGCCCATGAATAACTCCAACGCCATTTTAATGCTTGATTTTCTCTTTCGACACGGAAAAGAATTTTGGAATGAAAAGATGAAGATTTTCATAAAATCAATCAAATTAGGATATTAGACACACGAGGTTTAAAATCAAGGGTTTTTGGCAAACTTTAATTCATGGTTGATGAAAAGGCTTTAGTTGGTTTTAAAATGTCACAAAAAATGATTTTGTAAAATAAATAAACGTTTTCATTAAACTTTGTGCATAGGGTTAAAGAGTTCTAGAAGTTGCCTTCATTTTATTATATTTACTGTTAGAGGGCAATGTATAGTCTCGATTCCTATTTGGCAAACGTTTAAAAATATTGTTTTCTAAAAATGACATCTAAATAAAAAACCTCATCGTTTTCGAAATTAAAATTAATATTTATTATGAAGCAAAGCCTTGTCAATGGGGTCAAAGGACGTCTAAAACGCTTTTCAGATAAAACACATTTGCCATATAAAATCAAAGCAACTCTTATGCAAAAAGTCACCACAAATATTCATTTAAGCACACACGCACACGCATACACACACACACACACACACACACACACACACACACACACACATGTTTTAGTATTTAAAAGGATAGGAAAACATCGAGATTGCGGTAACCGTGTTTCACGGAAGTCGGGGGGTGCCTAACACCTTCCCCTCGCTTAAGCAAGCCCCCAAACTCTATGAATCTCGGTTTGCGGACCAATTAACTCGGAGTCACATATGAGCCAGCGATTACGAAAACTAAATCCGGATGAGTTGGTACATCCATTTCAAATATACCAACTGGCGACTCTGGTCAATTGGCTCATAAAAAATCGACACTTCAAAACCCCGTCGACATTTAAGCCGACCCTTTTCAAAAGTCGCATCTTAAACCCAAGGCTAAAATTGGAAAGGGACATTTTAATATTAAAAAACGAGACGACGAAAATCCCGGCGTCGACAAGTACCTTAGGCTATGACCTTTGTGGGAAAGAAGGAAATAGTATAAAAAGGGACTCTAGAGGAGTTAAGTAATAAAGAAATCAATTTTGGGAATTCAGGATTAAGAAATGATAAATGATATCTTAAGATAAGATATTGAAAAATAGTAAAAGGGCTATGAGATCATAAATGATCAAAGATAAGGGATTGTTGATGAGTCGTAAATGGTAAGATAAGAGTAAGGGATTTTTGATGAGTTGTAAATTGTCAAATATGAATAAAAAGGGATTCTTGATGAGTTGTGAACAGTAAGATATGAATTATGAAATTCATATCAGAGTAAGGAAAAGCTAAGTTAAGAAAATGTTAGGGTATGTGAGTTTTTTCATTTAGGACTCATGATAGTGGCTAAGTTGTACACTTCCTTGTGTGGGTGAGGATTTGTACTTACCTAGCTTTCTATAATGATAATCAGTGGAGATCCAACGTCACGGTATCGGTTATGTATGTTGAGAAGGTAATTCTTTTCTTCTACATGTACCTGATACATAGGAAGTGAGAAGGATTAAGTGAGAAAGATTAAGATTAGTTGTGTGTTTTAAAAATCCAAACGTATGGTAAGTTCGTGAGTCATGATCATGTGGTGGAGCCCCTCAGCGAATGGGCGACTTTGGCCTGACTAGGATAAGCTCCTCAAACCATATGATTGTGGTAAGTTCCTGAGCCTAAATGCATGGCAAGTTTGATAAACATGGGTGGGTTATAGAAGAAAGCCATAAGTTGAGAGAAATAGTTCTTAGAGGTTGGCTAAGGTTAAGAAAATAGGGAAGAGATAAAAATGTTAAGAAAGGAAAGGAAAGCTGATTAAGATTGAGTATGCAATCCGCTCTTATAGCTATGCTAGACCATTAATATTTTTAAAATGTGCTTATTCTCGCACGTTGGTGCATTAAAAATATTTTGCTTAAGTATCAAAAAGTTTTTAAAATTTCATGATTCAGGGTCTATGCTAATTGATTCGGCTAGACAAAGTTATTTGAAAACTTCAAAATGTATTTATGAAATCATTGTCACACCATTGAATATGGTGTGTAATGATAAAATGGCAGAATTCTCAACGTACTTATATGACGGTACGGTATTAAGAGGTATTGGATGACTGAATTCTCAACGTACTGCTGAGATAGTGCGGTCTTATGAAGCCTTTTTAGAAGATTTTCTTGGGTTCAAGTTTTGAGCCAATGACAGAATTCTCAGAGCATGGTAACAAAGATGTGGAGGTGAGATTATGAAACACTGATACATCATTACGTAATGTAATGTGATGAAGTCGTGGTGAAGGTGAATTTTTGAAAAGTTTCAAGTTGCAGTGTATGAGCAGTTTAATGATGTGAGTCTATGCCGTTTGTTTCGGCTAGACCATTCTGCTAAAGAAATGAGTAAATGTTTTTGGAATCCAGAAAATGGATAAAAGGGAAATATTTTTTTTAAAAAGTCTGAGGTGAACAACCCTAAAAAAGGGGATATGATATGTGGGTTGGTTAACGTGGTTCAATTCAAAAAAAAGAAAAAAAAAAGGAAAATAGGGTACAATAGGCTGATCACCTAGCGTACCAATGGGCCAAGGAAATAGAGTGACGTGGTTGCGTGGTTGCGTTGTCCTAGTCTTTATGACCCATGGATATTCTCAGTCTATGTGATTGTTAATATTCTTAATATGCACATGGTCTTTATACCCCCACAACAAAAGGAAAAATTTGTTTTGAAAAGAAAAAGTTTTATGGGAAGACTATTCTTATTTATTCATACTGCTTCACAATTATTGAACAATTGTGAAGATTCCTGAAAGACATTCCAATCTTCTGGATTGAATGATAGAAAGGGGTAAGATGGGTAGAGAGAGGAGAGAATGTAAAGGTTAGTTGAAAACCTAGTTGAGATTAAATGAATGCAAAAAGATGTGTATATTACAAATGAATAAGGAATGAGTACGTAGCAATTTCGAGGACGATATTTTTTGAAGGAGGGATGAATGTGACACCCTAGGATTTTATAAGAATTCCAAATAAGGATTCTGATTAATTAAATAAAGGTTATCAGATAAAACCTAGTTTGAATGACATAATGTATTAAGAAATGATTAAATATGAACTATTATGCGATCAATGTGCTAGCAAGAACCTATGTGGTTGACTGAATATGCGTATGTGTATTTGATATGATATGGAAAGAAAAGTCGAAAATGGAGAGAATAATGGAAATAAGAAAATAATATATGATTTAAGCTTTGATTATAAATATTAATAACTGGCTCGATGGATAGGCCGTGTGAGGCTAGATTTCGAGAATGGAATGTAATACTCTCGAGCATGATTAGAAGGAATGTAGAATGTAAGTACGACTCAAATTGGTATTTAGGTGTTAAATAAACAAGCGAAAGAATGTAAAAGTTGTAAAACATCGATATGAGTAAAAAATGATAAAGGATGATGGATTTTGGTAATTCGGTCGAGATTCGTTTCTCGAGGAAGTAGTTTATGGTAAAAGTGAATATCTCGACTAATTGAGATGTCGGTAATTAGAATTTGATTAATTATGGGACCGAGAAGGTTCGTAGAGAATTAGAAGTTGTATTTTTGGTAAAAAGGAAGTTGAGTAATCGAATAACGATTAATTAGCTAATGAAGCTATAAAATGAGACTATATGGACGTAGCATGACGGAAAACGAACAACCTAGCCGGTCGATTGAAAGAAGAATCGATTTAAATGAGCGTGAAACGAATTAAAGCGAATAAGGTCTAAATGTTTGCTTAGAATGAAAAATGACATGAAATTGGAATTCTACTAAAAGTGGCAAAAGACCAAAATGCCCCTTAACAATTGAAATAATGAACATTGTGTTCTAAAGGGTAAAATGACCAAAATATCCTTGACAAATTAAGTAATGACCTATGTATCCCAAGTGGTGGAATGACGAAAATGCCCCTCACTTATAATGTGAAATGACCAAAATGCCCTTGAATGGGTTAACTATGGTTATTATGCTTAACCAAGCCTAGTTGAGCTTTATTTAACCAAACCAAGCGAGTAAGAGCTCTCATTTTACTACACTTTATTGAAAATAATAACCCTACGAGAGAGAAAGGGAGAAAAGCCATGGAAGCTAAGGAAAAAGCTTGATGATTTGTAAAGCTATGATGGTCGGATAATGAAGTAACAAGAAGAAAAGAGGAAGAGCTTGTCAAGACCAAGCTTTTTATATAAAGAAGTTGGGCATACAAGAAGGTATAATCATGTTCTTGTATTAAAATTTGAAGTTTATGTGTGTAAATATAAGAAGAAGAGTAGCCATGCATGAATCCTTGAATTATAAGGGTTGATTGTGAAGTTTTTGTGAGTTTATTTGTGTTATGTTTGAAATTTGATCCCTAGGCTTGAAAGTTGTGTTACAAAGTTGATGGACTATTTATGTATGTCTTTGAAGCTAGAACTCATGATTTAAGGAAGAATGTGTGTTAAATGTTGTTGGTTTGATGAAAACCTAGATGAAGAGGATGAACATGTTTAAAGTATGTGAAATTTCATGTTAAATAGCATTAAAGATGCATTGAAGGTTCAAGAGTATGACTTGTTATGGAAATATACAATATTAGGCTATATTTCTTGTGTAAACCAAATTGTAATCTGTAAAGTGCATTAGAAGGTACGTATAGAAGTTATACGAATTTACAAAGTTGTTAAATGTGTATGTGTTAAGGTATATGTGCGTGAGTGCAAAGATTCAAAGAGGGTTCAAGAGTTGCATTTTATTAAGTTAGCAAAAGTGCCACTAATATGGGATTTTTGGCCATTTTGTATAAATAAAGGTCAAATGAGACCAAATAGCTACGTTGTATATACATACATGTGTTTGAGTTGATTTGGGAGTCGTTTGGCATTTATAGAGACAATTGTGGATTTTAAACGTTTTAAAACGTTCGCCGACGCCTAGAAAGAGTTAGTTGAAAAAATGAATTCATTTGAAAAGTTTTAAACGTTTTGAAGGCCCATGTAAGTCAAATATGTGTTATGTGTGTTGAATGAGGTGTTAGAATCAAGTTTTGGAAATGAAAAGTTCATGAAATTTGTTAAAAATGCAACTAAGAGGTTATTTTTGGCAATTTTGAGGAATTAAAGGTGAAATGAAGTCAAATGACTTAGTTTTATATTATTACACGTGTCTAAGTTGATTTGGTAATCAACGGATGGAAGTTAGAATGAAAAGGCGATTCGAACGATCAAAATCGATCATTTCGACTCGAAATGGATTTTTAAGGACATAACCCATCTCGAGTATAATTTAATGATTTAAAAAGTCTAGACACGTCCTATATGACGTATGTGAACTATGTCAAGTGTTGGAATTGAGTTTTGAAGCTTCTGGATAAAAATCACAAAGTTGGAAAATTGGATTTTAAAGTTAGAATTTTTTTTGAAGTGTTGAACAAGTTGAACAACCCTCCTATGGGCTAGTTTTTCTCTGATTTTGAGAAGCCAAATGAGGCAAGTAATTTTTTTTTAAAATACTATGTAGTAAGGTCTAGCACTGTTTCAAATTTGGACTGAATTGGATATGTAGCTAAGAAGTTAAAAATATGCAAAGCAGAGGCAAAAATCACAGAATTCTGCACCAGCAGACTGCGTCGGGGCTCAATGATTAACACTGAACACTGCGTCGGGGCGTAGTGTACTGTTCACGGCTGCAAGGAATGTGCGGCCAGTGAGATTAGGAAGAAGAAACACTGCGCCGGGGCGCAGTGTTCTGAAACCTGAAATTTTTTTAAAGGTCCAAAATGTGACGTCTTGACATGATATGATAAAAATGAGTTATGTAAACTCTAGAGGGATAGAGAATGGCCAAAATAAAGGGTGTCAAGGTAAAATGAGATAATGAATGACATTATATAACATGTCTAAAGCTAAGCCAAACCATGTTAGGAGTTATGTAAAGGTCGGGAATGAGCTAGGATGTATTATTAACCTATGTAAGATATAATACATCAAATGTGATATGAAACGAGATTAATGGTTAAGAGATTTTGGTTTAAGTCTAATAAATCATATAGAATTATATGATCCTATAATGATGCATATAGTGCAATGTTTACAGATAGCGCTTCTTGTAGCAAGCCAACAAGACGGATATAAAAGGATGACTGAGGAAGTAAATGTTAAGTAAATAAATACAGATCAGACAAGTTTTTTAAACTTAAACATGATAATTATTCTACGTGAACTATATGACATTAAATGTTCAGATGTGCACTTCGTGCAACTACGTGTGCTAACTATTAAGTGAAATGTGTGACATTAAGCATAACATGATAAAGTAAAGATGCATGATGCATATTATAAACTGCGAGCATGTAATGTGTTATCTGATTAACTTGCTGAGCTTTATGCTCACTTTTGCCATGAACTAACATTTCAGGTAAAAGTACAAGAAGGTCGGAGGTTTTGGTGCGGCTAAGGGAAAGATTGATGAAGGCATAGATAATTGTGAAAGGGAATTGTTATGTGTATCTATGTAATGTGGCTATTCAGATAGTTAAATGTAAATCTACAATGATAATAAGAGTTATATGATTTGTAAATCCATAGAGATAAATGTATAGGTATGTATTAATTAGAGAAATGTTGTAAAAGGATAAGGTGAAGGTATTATTGTTGGATGAGTTTTATACGTAATAAACTCACATGTACGGTACGTAATTAGCAGACAGGATTATGTATGGATAGTTCAATGGTGGAATGTATGCACAAGGTATGCTATGTAAAATCATTATATGTATATAATTATAAAATATAGCAGACTACGTCATAACTTATTTGTATATGATCTAAGTTCTAGTTAAATGAATGTTACAATCCTGAGGCAGTTATTGATAGTAAGTTTTTAAAAAATAAAATAAAAATATGGACCGTATTATGGTCAACTGAATGGTTTCAAAGATTAAATGTTAAGTTTTAACCCACGAGATTGCAGTTAATGTGGTTTAAAGTAATGATTATCTTATCCAGACATAATTAGACTTAATTAAGGGAATGTGGGATCTCGGTGCATTACAGATGCTTTGAACGGTATCCTCTACGCAGAGTAAACAATTAAGAGTAGAGTAAGTTACTTAGAACTTGCGTAGCGTAGATTAACTCAAAGAAGATCAATCTAAGTTTTGAGTAGAGCCCCTTGGAACCTTCAGTGCTCAGAGTTGCCCAAGCTACTTAGAACTGTCTTGTTCCACCCAAAGCATTTTTGTACTAAAGCTCAGATCCGAAGTGCTCTTTAGTCAACATTAAGAAATCCTAAATAAATGACAACTTTTATGTAACTGCTCAGTACTAGGTATGATGTTTCAGAAGGTCAATAAAAGGAATGATGACATGTGGGAGGTATCAATTAGAGTCCATTGTTGTAAACAAAAGAGAAGAAACGACTAAAGCAATAGTACTTTTCAATATGATGCATGCAGTTGATGGGGACGTCTACCTACTCGTCTTAACGATCAAATCCTCCAATGGATAAAAGATTGAGTAACTGGTATTTAAGCAAGTCCTTAACATAAAGAGTATGTAACGCCCCCAAATCTAGGCCTACATAGCCCAATTTGAGATGTCATAAAATATGCGATTTCTAATACAAACAGTACATAGAACAGAAATACAGAACTAAGTCTTCACTATTATTGCCATATACTATATACAACATGTGAACACTACAATATTTATCTCTCAGACCGTCACTCCATTCCCCTGCTAGACCTAGCTATTCTCTCATTTTCTAAAAACAATGGAACAAAAGAAAGGGTGAGCTCAAATAGCCCAGTAAGAAAATACCATGACTAAGAAAATGACCAATAAATTATCATTAGCCTTCAACAGTTGAGTTCTTAATTGAATATAATAGACAATAAGCTTTATATCAAGAATTGCAGTTAAATTCTTGAATAAAGTTCAGATCAATGATAGCAGCAGAATGAGTAATACATTAGAAAAAAATAATGTAGACTATGATGTCCACTCGCTTCTCTTTTTAAGAAAAATATCATCTGAAAAATCACTGGTCATGATGAAACAAATTCACAGTTCCTGGTCATAATCTTGCAAGTCAACAGTTCATCTTTGCACTACGTGCCAAATATATTCAATATATCACCAACGATCATGATTATATCAGTATTCAGCCTGTGGTAATAATCATACCAAACAATATTTCTTCTTTGCTCCCGGTCAAAGAGAACATTTACCACATGCCCTAAAAGACACAACAATTATATCACCTTTACCCTATCATCTATGCCCAGGCTAAAGATATTCACAACAACATGGTTCTTGATGATTAGAATAACAACAGTGATATAGATAATGAATCAGAAGAAACAGTATGATCAATAAATATCGAAAGTCTATGATTTTTCTTTGTGTAGATTCAAATAATATCCAAATTGTTAACATGATGTGGACTCAAATTCAAGAATGATATTCAAGATCCACAGTTCAGAATAACGGTTAAGGTTCAATAGAAAGATTTAGAAAAATAGGAAGGCTCAATTAAAATGATATTAGATGAAGCGCAAACTATTAAAGAATATATAATCATTTCAGGAAACTTTACCAACAAGAGACAAATAAGAAATGAATATGGAGAGTAATTCACCAAACATGACTAATTGTTATGAATGTAATGTAGTTGACTTTCTGAGTTAGATAAGTAGAGAAATTAATTAATAATAGAATACAACAGTTTAATCAACATCATAAAAGAGATAACAATAATGCTGAAAATAAATAAGCACGTTACTGTGTAATGACAATTATTGATTCAGTAATGTGAATTACTGTGCATATGCTACTGTGACAATTATCAGCTCAATAATATAAATTATTATGCATGTGACAATTATCAGTTCAATAATATGAAATACTGTGCAATACTGTGTGTTGTGCAATACCGTGTGCTACTGTGCAATACCGTATGTTACTATTCTTTTACCACCGGTTATTTTAATAGTTAAAAGTGATAGTACCGTTGACTATATTTATTTAGAAAGGTTACGTATGTCGCTTTCTATATCCGACAATAATTCGTTGTGGGGGTCCACCAATATTTGGTTATTTCGGCGCCGTTGTAGGAATCGAATATTCCCCGACATAACGAATATTCTCCGACAAAACGAATATTCTCTGACTAGATAAAATTTGTACAAATATTTCTTAATTTTTACTTTTGTGAATTTATTCATTTACCGTTTTCAGAAGAAAATATATAAAGAAAAATTTAATTTGTATTTCATAAAAGTCGGGGTCTTATAACCTCCCCTACTTATGAAATTTCGTCCCCGAAATTGACGTACCTGGTATTTTGAAGAGATAAGGATACTTAAATTTCATTTCAGATTCTAGCTCCCAGGTCATTTCCTCAGTATCTTGGTTTCTCCATAAAACCTTGACTTGAGGTATAGCCTTTGAGCGTAGGATCTACTCTTTCTTATCTAAGATCTTGACAGGTACCTCTTCGTACGTTAAATCCTCTGCTATAACGTCTGGCTCTAACTCAATGATGTGATTCAAATCTTTCACGTATTTAAGTAGCATGGATATGTAAAAAACATTATGAATGCGAGACATGCTTGGTGGTAAGGCTAGTCTGTAGGCCACGATTCCTACTCGGTCTAGAATTTTAAATGGGCCAATAAATCGAGGGTTGAGTTTTCCTCTACTTTCGAATCTCATAACTCCTTTCCATGGAGAAACACGTAAAAATACATGGTCTCCGACATTGAAACTTTCATCAATTCGATGAAGATCAACATAGCTCTTTTGTCGTTGTTGTGCGGTTTGTATTCATTGTCGAATTGTTTGGATCTTTTCTGTTGTTAAACGTACCAACTCAGGTCCCAAAAATTTTGCTTCTCCTACCTCATTCCAACATACTAGAGAGCGACACTTTCGTCCATACAAAGCCTCAAATAGAGCCATGCCTATGCTTGCTTGGTAACTGTTGTTGTAGGAGAATTCAACCAATGGCAAGTACTTGTCCCAACTTCCTTTGAAGTCTATCACGCAAAGTCTCAAAAGATCTTCGAGAGTCTAAATCGTCTTTTCAGATTGTCCGTCCGTTTGAGGATGATATGCAGAACTAAATCATAGCTCGGTGCCCATAATTTTTGTAGACTGATCCAAAAGCGTGAAGTGAATCTAGGATCTCGATCAGAAACTATGTAAACTGGCATGCCATGCAATCTTACAATATCATTTACGTACATACCGGCCAGACGCTCGAGTGAAAAGTTTTCTCTTATAGGCAAGAAATGAGCGGACTTGGTCAATCTATCTACGATGACCCAAATCGCATCAAAGCCTTGAGAAACTTTTGAAAGACCCGTCACGAAGTCCATAATGATGTGTTCCCACTTCTATTTTGGAATTTCGAGTGATTGCAATGGACCCTTAGACACTTGATGCTCTGTCTTGACACGTTGACAAGTTAAGCACCTTGAGATAAACTCTGCAATCTCCCTCTTCATATTGTTCCACCAAAATGTATGTCGAAGATACGATACATTTTGGTACTTCCTGGGTGGATTACAAATGGAGTGTTGTGTGCCTCCATCATAATTTTATGCTTCAATTCAGGATCGTTAGGAGCACAAAGTCGAGAGTTGACTCGAAGTATTCCTTTCTTCTCGATTCTGGAATAACACCTTCTTGTACTTTCTTCATCATGTTCATCATTTTCGGATCAGTAGCTTGAGCAGTTTTAATTTTATCGATTAAAGCTGGTTTTACTTATACGTACGCAATCTTCATGTGGGTCCCTGGTGGCTTTAACTCTATCTCCATATTTTGTAAGTCGTACAAAATACATTTCTGCGTAGTCAGCATTGCACTTGTACTCGCATAAGATTTTCTACTTAATGCATCAGCTACAACGTTTGCTTTTCTTGGGTGATACTATGTGGTGTGGTCGTAATCTTTTAACAGCTTAAGCCAACGTTGTTGCCGCATGTAGAGTTCCTTCTGGGTGAAGAAATACTTGAGGCTTTTGTGATCCGTAAAGATTTCCATTTTCTCCCCGTACAAATAGTGCCTCCAGATCTTCAATACGAAAACGACCGCTGCCAACTCTAAATTATGAGTAGGATAATTTTTCTCATAATCTTTGATTTGCTCTTTTGGGAGAAAATTAGATTTAGAAGTAACTAGTGGCGAAATAATAAATTAAGTATATTTAATTTGGACTATAGTGGAATAAAATAAATTAAATAACTTAATATTTATGATTAGTATTTGAAAAATACTAATTATAAATTAATAAAAAAAGTCATTATTACTATTATTATTATTAGTTATAGTAATCTTAAATGGTTTAGGAAATGAGTATGGCCTATAAACATGGGTGGATCTAGGATAACAAGTCAAAATAGGCCATTTTTTGAAATTCATAAAACAATACTACCCCATTCCAAAGTATAATATGATTATCGACTTTTTAAAGTCAATTTGAGAAATTTTTAAAATTAAAATTAAGATGAATCTATATAATATATAAAGGTCATAAAAGAGAAATTATTATCACAAAATAAAGTATTTTCATAGTCTCCAATACTTTTAAACTTTTTCTACCAATACAATAATAATAATAATAATAATAATAATAATAATAATAATAATAATAATAATAATAATAATAATAATAATAATAAAAATAATAAATATACCTAAAACGAATAAATTTCGTCCTTTTCGCCTTTATCTTTCCATATTATGTGGAATCTGTAATATCATAGGTTTTCAAATGATGTAAAAGAGATTGTAAATGTAAACAAAGTAATGTAAATTGAAAATTTAATACAAAATGAAAATCGAATTTCAATTAGAAATGTAAACTAATAGTTGATTATAATGAAGATTAAAATGTCAAAAATAAATGAAGATAACATGGGAATGTAATGTACATATTGTAATAGATTAGTTAGATTAATAATATAATTGGTAGATAGTGTGTAGAGTAGTAGATAGTAAGCACAATATCTGATATAACGAGTATACAGGGGAATTACAGGTTGATATCAAAATTGAAGGTTATAAACCCTACGTGAGAGTATCTTAGGATATAACCCTAGAGAAATTGATGAAGATAATAAGAAATAAATTCATATAGAGTTTTAAGAGATAAATTGAGAAAATTTATTAAAAATATAATACCCTAAAAAGTTTCAAATAATAAAATGTACATTAGAAGTGAAAATAAAGAGATTATATATATGGAAAGGTATGAAGTGATGTATGTATACATGTATTGGTCAAACATTCAATGATGGATTAAAGAAAGAAAAGAAAAGTAAAGGAAAGAAAGCTATATCAAATCAAAAACTCAAGTTGGAGTTCAGAAAGGAATTTTAAGAAATGGACTACACTATTGCGTCCAGAACATTGAATTTAGCAAGTAAAGATTGTAAACCCGATATGGTGTCAGGGTTGAGTTTTTGGTAAAAGTCAATAGTTGACTTTTATGAGAAAAAGTCAAACTTGGAGTTCAGAGATGACTTTGAAGAAAGGGACGGTGCCATGATGATTAGGACGTCGATTTTAGTAAGAAACGACTATAAACATGGAAAAAAATTGACTTTTCGGGTCAAAAAATAAGACGAACCAAAGAAATAAACATGCAAAACGAGAGTAGCTAAAGTGGGGTCCACCTGGACCTAGAATCTGCTGGAGGCTACTGTGACGCCCCCAAATTCGGGTTACCTTTAATCCCGGATATGGTGCTCACGATACTACACTACCATTCACATTCACATCTAATTATAACTTAAAAACATAACATAAGTACAATAGTTGCCCTTAAGGCATTACAATAATCTCAGGTTCTCTAATCCTTTAAACTTACAAAACATAATACCATAAAGTCATACAACTTAATAACATTAAAGTTCAACACAAATAGTAAACATAACAACTTCTAATTAGTAGTTTTTTTCCTTCCCCTTGTCCCTACTGGATCCTTCGATTTTCTCTTGCTTAGATGAAACAGTTATGCTAAGCAAGGGTGCGCAACTATTTTGCTCAAAAAGTAATAAAGCAATTAAGTACAAAGAATATCACAATTAGAATGATAATTTTCTGAAACCTTCAACAATTGAAGCAAAAATTGAGAAGTAGTTTAAATGAACTAATATAAAATAAGTTTTCTTTAGTTTAAACATTGTTCATGAATATACCAAGTGTCATCAATATCTTGAACTACAACTAGGTTTAACAGGTATTTCTATTGCAACCTATTACCGTAAGACATGTTTAACAATCACAAAGACTGTAAACACCATCTGCTAGTACTCTAGGGGATCAATCTATTGTACCGAATATTGTGCACAATATATTATCGTTTAGACGACACAGGTGTCCATACGGGATTTAGAACTATAACGTTCGCTAACAAAATACCCCCTTTTTATCCCGGTTGTTCAGCTCAATTTTACGTAAGAGTCTGCACCAACAATTTGTTTTGGATACATTTCAAGAAATTTTATTGACTTAATAAATCATAGAATTTCAAAAGACAGCCGAAACAATTGGCATCGACTTATATCTTAAAGTAGTTCATAATACATGGAACTTTAAAAGATTTAATAGTTCGATAATTGAACGATTTCATTTGCAAAAGCACATAAGTGCGAAAATAGGCATACGACTTTAATAATTTCAAGAAGCATTTTAATTATCAATTTAGTACTTTTTCTCAAAGTGAGAGAAACTTATTACGAAATAAATAACATGCAACAAGTTAGGAAACTTGTCTGGATTAGTTACGACGTCCTTAAATACGCTAATACCTTCTTTTAAACAATTACCTACAATATCCGTAGGGACTTATTTAATAGCTTATTTACTAACTATTAAAACACATTGTCGGTAGTTAACCGTAACTTAAGCCGGTAATAATTTCTTTAATTGTAATTCCACTCAATCGATACGTTACATCGTTATTATAATATAAATGTGAAAATGATCATTTTACCCTTACGTAGTCTCGTTCATCCATTTTTATCGCGTATAAGTTGAAAAATTCATTTTATATAACTTTCTAATTAATCATTTAATTAACTTTGTTAATTTCATTAGCTCAACTTATTTATTAAAAATAGCTAAACACTTTATTATTCTCCTCCCTTATGACATTGTTTAGTATATTATTTCATGCATAAAATATTTTCCTCTTAATTTTTCAGTATTAAATATTATTTTTACAAGGGCCATATATGCTTAAAATTGCAACATTTTTCATAAATTGAATTTTTATTCAAAAATCTCAAAATTTAAACTAGAACTACCTTATAATAGTGTGTACTTCCAATTAAATTTTTAGCTCCATTGGAGTTACAGAACTCCATATTTAGCCGTTTTAATTTTTAAAACTCAAATATTCGAACGACTATAACTCACTCATCCGAAATCGGATCAAGCTCATTTTTGGATTGGAACCTCGTTATAAAGTATACTATCATAATCCAAAAGGGCTTAATTTTAAAACAAGTTAACTAACTCGAAACAGTGGTCAAAAGTTTTGGACAAATTGTTATAACTTTTGTCGGTAGCTGGACTGTTTTGGTAGAAAAATTATCATAAATTGAAAACTTAACATTTTTCATCCATTCAACTTGAAATTGTTTGAAAAATCATAGATCTATCATTTAGAACTTATGTAACATCCCCAAATCCGGGTACCTTGAACCTTAGACTTGGTATGTCACGATATATCATCTTCATACATGTTCTATAACTAATGCGGAATATATAAACATAAATTGTTTATTCTACAACATTTCCCAAGGTTTCTAACATTAACTTACATATATACCTTTAGATTCATAAAAAGGTTTACACAATTACTTACATCATATAACAATTTAGTTATCATGCATAACACTATAATCTTGTGTTTTGCTTCTGTAATGACCACGAATTTCATTAGTCATTGTAAATATACTTAATAAATATTTAGCAATAAATTTAAATTTTTCTCATTAATTAATTGTGCATTAGATAATTAAATAAATGTACTTATGTGCTTGTATATTTATTTAAAGAATTAAAACAAAGTGTATAATTAATTAAAGCAAATCTAATTGGATTATATTTTATATCCAAATAAGTTGATAAACTAGGTTAAAGATATTAACCTAGTAGCCCATGTAATTAATTTAATTACTAGCCCATGTAATTAATTAAACAAGCTCAATGCTTGATTTAATTAAATGTAACCTAGACTATTTAATATAAGCCCAATGTGTTATTTAAATTGAGCCCAAACAATTTAATTGAATGAGCCCAATAGAAGTTATTACCAAGCCCAATGTGAAGTCCAATAAGGGTCAAACTTTGGTCAATATATATATATATATATATATATATATATATATATGTATATATATATATATAGATGTATATATGCACATTTTTGCATTAAAAATAAAGGAAAAATGGCTTGGATAATCCAATTTGCTGAATTCTTGGGGGCCCCACATGGATAACTTGACTTCTTAGATTGCTTGGAAATCCATCCATGTCATATAGTGGTTGAACAACCCTAGTCATTCCATGAGTCAATCAAATGGTCATTCAATCAAATAGTAAGCATGATTAGTAATTAAATTGACCAACATGGGTGAATTAGTGAGTTAATGGTGTGTTAGTGGTTGGCTATAAAAGAAGCACTCCACACTTGTTCAATGTTTGTTAGTTCATTTGAAGTTGCTAGAAAGAAAAAGAGAGAGAGCATTTGAGAGCATTTGAGAGCAAAACACCTAAGTGTTGAGAGAAAAAGCTAAGGAAGGTCTTGGTGGATGTCCAATAGCTACACAACCTAGTTTGGTATAAGGAGAAGGAGAGCCAACAAATCACAAAGGTTTAAAAGTTCTCTAAACTCCATCTTATTTCATTTTTGTAGTCTAGAAAGCTTTTGATCGGTTACAATCTATTTTTAACCGATCAAAACTCGTTTTGATGATCTAGAAGTGTTTATATATGTAATATATGTATATTCATGGTATGAAGTGTTTACATCATGATTTGGTAGGTGTATTTTGCATAAAAACATAAGAAATGTTCATATTGTATTTTACCGGTAAAACCCTATGTAGCTATGTAATATATTTTGTATCATTTCGAAATGTACAAGTTAAATACTTGATTTATATGGCTAGAAAGTTTTATGTATGAGTTTGTAAGAAAACCCAACTTGAAGCTTTCAAAAATATTGAAAAACAAAGAAGTTATGGCTTTTACCGCAAAGGATGTTGATTTTAAAACCTTATGTTGCATTGTGAGCCATTTTGAGTCTAGTTACGTTTGGAATTTGGATTTGTGATCTAAAGAGAAATTGTAGAGGGGGAAATTCTGATGAGAATGGACTCAAGAATCACCCCAACATGTTTTCGTATGAAGAAGTTATGGCTGTCGGAGCGTCGGAGGGTCGAGCAGTCAAACTGTTGACTTTCGGACAAAATGGCTGACGCAGCCGCGTCAGGACTGACGCAGCTGCGTCAGAACAATCTGTTAAGCAGATTTTTGGTGCTCCGGGTCGGGTCGGTCCGGGTCGGGTCGGGTCGGGTCGATCCGGGTTAAGTTTTCTTTGAAAAATTAAGTTGAAATAGGTGTAAAATGAATATATTTGGGTATTAAATAAATTTATATGGAGTCTATTTTTAAATCAATGCTATCTAATGTTTAAATTAAATACTAAGGTTAACCCAATTTAAAAGTTAACTTTTGGTATTATTTAAAGAGTATTAAAATATTACTACATGGTTAATAATATTAATAAGTAATTAAATATTATGAAATGATTGATAATATTTGTAAGAGATTAAAATATTATTAAATGAGCAATAACATTAATAAGTCAATAAAATATTATTAAATAAATAATAATATTAGTAAATAAATAAAATATTATTTAATGATTAATAATATTAGATAATTAAATAAAATATTATTAAATGGTTAATAATATTAGATAATAAATAAAATATTACTAAATGATTAATAATATTAGATAATGATTTAAAATATTATTAGATGATTAATAATATTAATAAGATAATAAAATATTATTAAATGATTAATAATATTGGATATTAAATAAAATATTATTAAATAATTAATAATATTAGATAATGTTTAAAATATTATTAAATGGTTAATAATATTAATGAGGTAATAAAATATTATTAAATGATTAATAATATTAGATAATTAATAAAATATTATTAAATAATTAATAATATTAGATAATGATTTAAAATATTATTAAATAGTTAATAATATTAAATAATAAATAAAATATTATTAAAGGATTAATAATATTATGAGGTGAATAAAATATTATTAAATAATTAATAATATTATAAGGACAATAAAATGTTATTAATGGATTAATAATGTTAAGTGATTGATAGAATATTATTAAAAGATTAATAATATTAGAAGACTAATAATGTATTATTAAACGATTAATAATACTACAAGACTAATAAAATATTATTAAATTGTTAATAATATTATATAAGTGTATGAACTATATTAAATAATTAATATAGGTTCTTTGTGTTTGAAATATTATCAAGTAATTAATGATAATGTTTCCTATGTGATTATATACCCATAATTATATAATTATGTGGTTCGTAAGAGTTATAAAAGTCATTATACTAATGTGTATATGATACTAATTTAAGATCAAACTGATTTAATTGTTAGGTCCGTTCAAGAATTATTAAATTAAGTTGGTTAGCCGTAGACGACGCACGAGGCAAGTCTTCTACCCTTAACTTGTACTTATTGTTGCAATTATTATTCAACTTTAATTACTTTGAGCAATTCAATTATTGTTGAGCAAGTATCTACACTCATAGATATTTGACAGACCTTTGAGTGAATTAATTATCGAAAATTACTTCACATCGTTATTGATTATTCTATTCACACATAGTGCTTTTGCAAACTGTTTAAGAACGTCTAAGCTAATTGTTTCGGCTAGACAAATGCACGTTAAATTCATTTAGTTGAATATTATAAAAGCTTATCCAAACCATTGGCTGGTGCGGATTCTTACAGTAAGACTGAGATAGAACAACCCTAGTTAAAGGGGAATTTTTATTTGTCGGAGACCCGACAGCGCGCAAGAAAACTAAATGTGATGCATATACATAGGACATGAGAGGACTGATCCCCTCAAGTGTCCCGTTATTTTAACAAGGAGTCAGACATTGTATGTCTGTTCTACCTTAGTAGCAGTTCATGGTCATTAAAGACCACTCAGCAGTAAAGAGTCAATTCCTTCTTTTATTGAACATTGATTCTTGTTATCTTTCACAATTGTTATTGTTGAAACCTTGAAGTTATTTCCCTTCATCATGATATATCGTATGATTGTTGTTTATAAACTTGTTGAGCCATTTAGGTGCTCATTCTTGCTATATCATGACTTTATTTCAGCCAATCCCGAAAGCTCTAAATCGGATAAAGGCAAGAGGAAAGCGAATGTTTAATTTTAGTAGTTGCATGCTAGTTTAGTTTACTGTTATGTAATTACTGTTGTAAATCTTTTGTATTTCCCTTAAGATAAGTAATGTTTAAGATTAAGGTAATAGACCTTGGGAAGTGTAGCCTTTTGATTAATGAACCTTTTGTATTATTCCGCGAAGTTTGAATACAATTTATGTATTTCATTATTGCTTAGTATTGTACAGTGAGAACCAAACCCGAGGTTAAAGAACTCGGATTTGGGGTCGTCACAGGTTGGTATCAGAGCTGTAGGTTAGAAACGCTAGGATTTGCGAAACCTAGGTTATAACCTTAGTACTAAACTCTTATCGAGTGTGTTAGGAGATGAATCGGGGAGATTCATCATGATGTGTATTTTTGGAGATGGATTGAGAAAATCCATCGAGCCGAGATGTACATAATAAAATATCATTTCATTTCATCAATGAATATATTTTATTGTTGTACTAACATGTGTTATTTATGTTATTATAGGATGACAGAGATAGGACAGACGAGCACTGCTGTAGAGGAGGTGATTTTTACTGATATCCACATGGATACAGTACAGCCACGGGTGGCTGCACCTGTCGAGGAGCCAGAGACGGATCCCGAGGAGGGAAATAGAGAGGACGCTGTCTGGGGCGGAGTTATGGGGCAGTACAGTGAGGAGGAGGCTGATACTGATGATGATGAGGACGAGGAGCCAGCTGAGTATGTTGATGGCATGGGCACTGTCGCCAGTGACATCATCGATACTCTCACTACGGCTAACGATGAGCTAGAGGAGAGGGTTCAGCACTTGGAGGAGCAGAACCAGATCCACCAGCAGACAGAGCAGCAGTACAGAGATACAGCTTATATGTTCTCCGGCGAGAACATAGAGCTGAAGGCGAGGATGGCCGAGATGGAGGCCAAGTTAGTAGCCGCTGAGCTGAAGATTCAGCAGACACAGGCAGAGAGGGAGGCCATGAGGGGCCAGATGCAGCAGGCCGTTGAGGCGAGGTTAGATATGGAGTTTCAGCGTGATGCAGCTCACGGGGAGATGATGGAGCTGGAGGAGGAGGTTAGGGAGAAGAAGGTGAGGATAGATAGACTCAGTTACGTCTATCACTCATCAGTTGGTAGGATCCAGAGTAGGGTGCACTATTACCCTGCCGAGGAAGGCCAGACCTTGCACACCATCAGTAGGGGTGTGGTCAGGGCTATTGGAGATGAGGAGTACGACGATGCGGTTCGTCGAGGGATGCGCCGTTAGTTGTATTTTCTTTATTTATGATGTATGTACATAGATGCAGTAGAAACCAAACTTTTGTTTTGATAGAGGGTTAGTATGTTGTAAATCCCAACTCTATGAAGTTGTGGGATATGTTAGATCCCGTCTTTTGTTTTAACTATCGGGGTTAACGGCGTTTATAGCAGTATGCTTATGATGTAAAAGTGCTACGCACTGTGTTTTAGCATATGAATATAAATGCATTTTCGTTTATGTTTATATGTGTCAAGATGATTATTTGTGCTTTAGTTTAAAATACCTAAGCTACAAAACGAAAGTAAAAAGATTGAAACAACTTTAATAAATTAAATTTTCTTTATACAGAAAATGCCGCCACAGAGAAGAAATCAACGACTACCCCCACCACCACCCGAAGAGTCAGTAAATGTCGGAGGGGTACCACCCAACCCTGTCCAAGAGTTCGTGGAAATGCTAATGGGAGCATTCCGCGGACGCAACGCAGAGGCTACTGGAGCAACAAACCCTGCCGCTCCACTAGCAACCTTTAAGGATTTCAAATTAATAGGACCACCCGAGTTCAAAGGAACCACGGATCCTATAGAAGCACAGACCTGGATAGAGGAGATAGAAAAAGTCTTCGAGGTTGCACGAGTTAGGGAGGAGCAAATGACCTCATTTGCTACCTTCATGATGAAAGGAGAGGCCAGCCACTGGTGGAAGGCCAATAAGAGTAGAGCAGGGGAGGGAACGATCGCATGGGCGCGATTCAAAGAGGTATTCTTGGAAAACTACTTTCCAGAGAGTACAAAGGCTAGGATGGAAATCAAATTCCTAGAACTTAAGCAGGGTAACTTGTCTGTATCCGAATATGCCGCCAAGTTCAATGAATTGGCAAGATTTGCTACACATCAGGTGGACACGGAGGCAAGACGCGCCAGACGATTCGAACAGGGGCTGAAACCATGGGTTTATAGTCGGGTAGCTGTTCTCCAGATCACAAATTTTGCAACACTGCTGGAGAAAACTATCATAGCTGAGGGTGGAAATGAAGCTTTGAATAAGCACAATCAAGAACGGAACAAGAAGAGAAGCGATGGGGGAAACAGAGAGGGTAGCAGCGGGGGCAGCAACTCGAACAAACGCAAGTGGAATAACAACAGCAGTTCGGGGACACCCCAGGGCAGTGAGTCAAAGAAAGCAAGCAAATGCAGTCAATGCGGGAAGAATCACTCAGGGGAGTGCATGAAGGGAAGGAATGTCTGTTACAACTGTGGGCAAGAGGGGCACATCGCTCCTAATTGTCCCACACCAAAGAGAAAGGGTTGTTTCGCCTGCGGGGCCATGGACCATCAATTTAAAGATTGTCTGAAGAAGAAGAACACCGGAGGGAGTTCGGGCTATAGGGGAAGCAACAACAACAGCAACAAACTGACCATTGGAGGGCCGGTGCCACAGAACAAACCAACGGCACGGACTTTCAACATGACGGTGCAGGACGCCATTGAATCAAAAGACGTGGTGTCAGGTATTATTCCGATCAATGATATAAATGCTTATGTATTATTTGATTCGGGTGCTACCTGTTCATTTGTGTCTGATGAATTCGCTAGACGGTTAGAATTGCCTAGACAGAAACTAGAGAACCCAATGAACATAGAAGTTGCTAATAAAGAAGTGATTCCTGTAGAGTATGTACATAGAAACTGTTGTGCTGAAATCAGGGGTCAGAAGTTGAGTGTAGATTTAATTCCAATACGTTTGGGGGAGTTTGACGTTATACTTGGAATGGATTGGTTGTTTAACCATGGAGCTATAATTGATTGTCAAAAGAAGTGTATACACCTTAAGACACCGAATAGGTCTAAGGTCGTATTTTATGGCAGCAAGTTGTCTAGACAATCGGCATGTCTGACGATGATGCAGGCCAAGAAACTGTTGAATAAAGGTTGTGAAGGGTATTTAGCTCACATAGTGGACACACAGATGGTGAATCCCGAGATGGAGCAAATACCAGTAGTGAGGGAGTTCATGGACGTGTTTCCAGATGTACTGCCAGGTTTACCGCCAGATAGGGAGATAGAGTTTGTAATTGATTTGGTACCGGGGACAACACCAATATCAAAGGCACCATATAGGATGGCACCGGTAGAAATGAAGGAGTTAATGATCCAACTACAGGAGTTGTTGGATAACAAGTACATTCAGCCAAGTGTTTCTCCATGGGGAGCACCTGTGTTGTTTGTAAAGAAGAAGGATGGATCAATGAGGTTGTGTATGGATTATAGAGAGCTGAATAAGGTGACAATTAAGAACAAGTACCCGTTGCCACGAATTGACAATCTTTTCGATCAATTGAAAGGGGCGAAGTACTTTTCAAAGATTGACTTGAGGACTGGTTATCATCAGTTGAAAGTCAGGAAGGAGGATGTACCCAAGACGGCATTCAGAACTCGATATGGGCATTATGAGTTTCTGGTGATGTCGTTTGGACTGACGAATGCGCCACCCGCATTTATGGACATGATGAACAGAATATTCAAGCAGTACTTGGATAAATTTGTTGTTGTGTTCATTGACGATATTTTGGTTTATTCCAAGACGAAGGAGGAGCATGATGAACACCTAAGAGTGGTATTGGAGATTTTACGAAAGGAGCAGTTGTATGCTAAATTTTCGAAGTGTGAATTCTGGTTGGAGAGAGTTCAATTTTTAGGTCATGTCATTGACAAGGAGGGAGTTTCAGTAGATCCAGCAAAGGTGGAAGCGGTGATGAATTGGGAACAACCAAGGACGCCGACGGAGGTAAGAAGTTTCTTGGGGTTAGCGGGTTACTATCGGAGATTCATTCAAGATTTTTCAAAGATAGCAACATCGCTGACAAATTTAACGAGGAAGACGGTGAAATACGTATGGACGGAGAAGTGTGAGGAGAGTTTTCAGGAGCTAAAGAAGAGACTTAGTGAAGCACCTGTATTGACTTTACCGGACGATACGGGAGGTTTTACGGTCTACAGTGATGCATCGCACAAGGGACTTGGCTGTGTGCTTATGCAAAACGGCAAGGTCGTTGCGTATGCATCCAGACAGTTGAAGGATTACGAGAAGGGATACCCTACCCACGACTTGGAGCTGGCTGCGGTAGTGTTTGCCCTTAAAATCTGGAGACATTATTTATATGGAGAGAAATGTGAGATATTCACGGACCACAAGAGTCTGAAGTATATCTTCACACAGAAGGAGTTAAATATGAGGCAACGGAGATGGTTAGAATTGATCAAAGACTATGATTGTGAAATTCTATATCATCCCGGCAAGGCCAACGTAGTAGCAGATGCTCTAAACAGAAAGAGCAGGGAGAAATTGTTCATCTTGACAGATCAGGAACAATTGGTTCAAGAGATGGCTCGAATGGAGTTGGAGGTAAGAAATCCAAATGAGTCAATGGAAGTGGAAGCGAGCCCAACCCTGTTAGATCGGGTAAAAGAGGCTCAAGACAAAGATGAAGAATGTGTCAGAATAAGGATGAGAATGACCGAAGGGGAAGAGGTCAAGTTCAAGGAAGATAGCATGGGATTGCTAAGATTTGAAAATCGTGTTTGGGTGCCGCTAGTGCCCGAACTACGAGAAGAGATCTTGCAAGAGGCCCACAGTATGAGATACTCGATACATCCGGGAAGTACGAAGATGTATCAAGATCTGCGTCAGCACTTTTGGTGGCCGAATTTAAAAAGGGAGGTCGCAGAATGTGTCAGCCGATGTCTAACTTGTCAAAGGGTAAAGGCTGAACATCAGAGACCAAATGGATTACTACAGCCGTTAGAGATTCCTGAGTGGAAATGGGAGCATATCACAATGGATTTTGTGGTAGGACTTCCAGCAACACAGAAGGGATTTGACGCAATATGGGTGATTGTAGATCGACTAACAAAGTCAGCGCACTTTTTGCCGATCAAGATTAAGTTCAGTTTGGATCAGTTAGCTAAACTATACATCAAGGAGATAGTTTCGAGACATGGGGTGCCGGTATCGATTGTGTCAGACAGAGATCCGCGCTTCACGTCAAAATTTTGGAGAAGTCTTCAGGAGAGATTGGGGACACAGTTGAGAATGAGTACAGCATATCATCCACAGACCGATGGGCAAAGTGAAAGAACAATACAGACATTGGAAGATATGCTCAGGGCCTGTGTGATGGATTTCAAGGGCAGTTGGGAGAACCATCTACCATTAGTTGAGTTTGCATACAACAATAGTTATCATGCAAGCATAGGCATGCCGCCTTACGAAGCATTATACGGAAGAAAGTGCAGAACACCTCTATGTTGGGATGAGGTAGGAGAACGCCGATTGTTGGGGCCGGAATTGGTTCAACAAACGGTACAAATTATCAAGGTAATAAGAGCTCGGCTAGTAGCAGCTCAGGACCGTCAGAAGAAGTATGCCGATTTACATCGACAGAAGCGAGACTTCGAGGTTGGGAGTTTTGTGTTCATGAAGGTATCTCCCTGGAAAGGGAAGATCCGATTTGGAAAGAAAGGGAAGCTGAGTCCGAGGTTCATAGGACCGTTCGAGATATTGAAGAGAGTGGGTGAAGTAGCGTACGAGGTAGCTTTACCTCCTGAACTGGAACATATTCACAATGTGTTTCATGTGTCAGTGCTGCGACCATACAAGCCAGATCACAAACATGTTATATCCTATGAGCCAATACAAGTCGAGAAAGACTTATCGTACGAAGAAATTCCTGTCCAGATACTAGATAGGAAAGAGCAGAGATTACGGAATAAGGTTATACATTCTGTCAAAGTCCTTTGGACGAACCACAACGCTGAGGAAGCTACGTGAGAGCTTGAAGAAAAGATGAGGGCTAACTATCCGCATCTGTTTGAGTAGTTTAAATTTGTAATTCCGGGGACGGAATTCTTATAAGGGGGGGGGGGGGAGAATGTAATGACCACGAATTTCATTAGTCATTGTAAATATACTTAATAAATATTTAGCAATGAATTTAAATTTTTCTCATTAATTAATTGTGCATTAGATAATTAAATAAATGTACTTATGTGCTTGTATATTTATTTAAAGAATTAAAACAAAGTGTATAATTAATTAAAGCAAATCTAATTGGATTATATTTTATATCCAAATAAGTTGATAAACTAGGTTAAAGATATTAACCTAGTAGCCCATGTAATTAATTTAATTAGTAGCCCATGTAATTAATTAAACAAGCTCAATGCTTGATTTAATTAAATGTAACCTAGACTATTTAATATAAGCCCAATGTGTTATTTAAATTGAGCCCAAACAATTTAATTGAATGAGCCCAATAGAAGTTATTACCAAGCCCAATGTGAAGTCCAATAAGGGTCAAACTTTGGTCACTATATATATATATATATGTATGTATATATATATATATAGATGTACATATGCACATTTTTGCATTAAAAATAAAGGAAAAATGGCTTAGATAATCCAGTTTGCTGAATTCTTGGGGGCCCCACATGGATAACTTGACTTCTTAGATTGCTTGGAAATCCATCCATGTCATATAGTGGTTGAACAACCCTAGTCATTCCATGATTCAATCAAATGGTCATTCAATCAAATAGTAAGCATGATTAGCAATTAAATTGACCAACATGGGTGAATTAGTGAGTTAATGGTGTGTTAGTGGTTGGCTATAAAAGAAACACTCCACACTTGTTCAATGTTTGTTAGTTCATTTGAAGTTGCTAGAAAGAAAAAGAGAGAGAGCATTTGAGAGCATTTGAGAGCAAAACACCTAAGTGTTGAGAGAAAAAGCTAAGGAAGGTCTTGGTGGATGTCCAATAGCTACACAACCTAGTTTGGTATAAGGAGAAGGAGAGCCAACAAATCACAAAGGTTTAAAAGTTCTCTAAACTCCATCTTATTTCATTTTTGTAGTCTAGAAAGCTTTTGATCGGTTAAAATCTATTTTTAACCGATCAAAACTCGTTTTGATGATCTAGAAGTGTTTATATATGTAATATATGTATATTCATGGTATGAAGTGTTTATATCATGATTTGGTAGGTGTATTTTGCATAAAAACATAAGAAATGTTCATATTGTATTTTACCAGTAAAACCCTATGTAGCTATGTAATATATTTTGTATCATTTCGAAATGTACAAGTTAAATACTTGATTTATATGGCTAGAAAGTTTTATGTATGAGTTTGTAAGAAAACCCAACTTGAAGCTTTCAAAAATATTGAAAAACAAAGAAGTTATGGCTTTTACCGCAAAGGATGTTGATTTTAAAACCCTATGTTGCATTGTGAGCCATTTTGAGTCTAGTTACGTTTGGAATTTGGATTTGTGATCTAAAGAGAAATTGTAGAGGGGGAAATTCTGATGAGAATGGACTCAAGAATCACCCCAAAATATTTTCGTATGAAGAAGTTATGGCTGTCGGAGCGTCGGAGGGTCGAGCAGTCAAACTGTTGACTTTCGGACAAAATGGCTGACGCAGCCGCGTCAGGACTGACGCAGCTGCGTCAGAACAATATGTTAAACAGATTTTTGGTGCTCCGGGTCGGGTCGGGTCGGGTCGGGTCGATCCGGGTCAAGTTTTCTTTGAAAAATTAAGTTGAAATAGGTGTAAAATGAATATATTTGGGTATTAAATAAATTTATATGAAGTCTATTTGTAAATCAATGCTATCTAATGTTTAAATTAAATACTAAGGTTAACCCAATTTAAAAGTTAACTTTTGGTATTATTTAAAGAGTATTAAAATATTACTACATGGTTAATAATATTAATAAGTAATTAAATATTATGAAATGATTGATAATATTAGTAAGAGATTAAAATATTATTAAATGAGCAATAACATTAATAAGTCAATAAAATATTATTAAATAAATAATAATATTAGTAAATAAATAAAATATTATTTAATGATTAATAATATTAGATAATGAATAAAATATTATTAAATGGTTAATAATATTAGATAATAAATAAAATATTACTAAATGATTAATAATATTAGATAATGATTAATAATATTATTAGATGATTAATAATATTAATAAGATAATAAAATATTATTAAATGATTAATAATATTGGATATTAAATAAAATATTATTAAATAATTAATAATATTAGATAATGTTTAAAATATTATTAAATGGTTAATAATATTAATGAGGTAATAAAATATTATTAAATGATTAATAATATTAGATAATTAATAAAATATTATTAAATAATTAATAATATTAGATAATGATTTAAAATATTAGTAAATAGTTAATAATATTAAATAATAAATAAAATATTATTAAATGATTAATAATATTATGAGGTGAATAAAATATTATTAAATAATTAATAATATTATAAGGACAATAAAATGTTATTAATGGATTAATAATGTTAAGTGATTGATAGAATATTATTAAAAGATTAATAATATTAGAAGACTAATAATGTATTATTAAACGATTAATAATACTACAAGACTAATAAAATATTATTAAATTGTTAATAATATTATATAAGTGTATGAACTATATTAAGTAATTAATATAGGTTCTTTGTGTTTGAAATATTATCAAGTAATTAATGATAATGTTTCTTATGTGATTATATACCCATAATTATATAATTATGTGGTTCGTAAGAGTTATAAAGGTCATTATACTAATGTGTATATGATACTAATTTAAGATCAAACTGATTTAATTGTTAGGTCCGTTCAAGAATTATTAAATTAAGTTGGTTAGTCGTAGACGACGCACGAGGCAAGTCTTCTACCCTTAACTTGTACTTATTGTTGCAATTATTATTCAACTTTAATTACTTTGAGCAATTCAATTATTGTTGAGCAAGTATCTACACTCATAGATATTTGACAGACCTTTGAGTGAATTAATTATCGAAAATTACTTCACATCGTTATTGATTATTCTATTCACACATAGTGCTTTTGCAAACTGTTTAAGAACGTCTAAGCTAATTGTTTCGGCTAGACAAATGCACGTTAAATTCATTTAGTTGAATATTATAAAAGCTTATCCAAACCATTGGCTGGTGCGGATTCTTACAGTAAGACTGAGATAGAACAACCCTAGTTAAAGGGGAATTTTTATTTGTCGGAGACCCGACAGCGCGCAAGAAAACTAAATGTGATGCATATACATAGGACATGAGAGGACTGATCCCCTCAAGTGTCCCGTTATTTTAACAAGGAGTCAGACATTGTATGTCTGTTCTACCTTAGTAGCAGTTCATGGTCATTAAAGACCACTCAGCAGTAAAGAGTCAATTCCTTCTTTTATTGAACATTGATTCTTGTTATCTTTCACAATTGTTATTGTTGAAACCTTGAAGTTATTTTCCTTCATCATGATATATCGTATGATTGTTGTTTATAAACTTGTTGAGCCATTTAGGTGCTCATTCTTGCTATATCATGACTTTATTTCAGCCAATCCCGAAAGCTCTAAATCGGATAAAGGCAAGAGGAAAGCGAATGTTTAATTTTAGTAGTTGCATGCTAGTTTAGTTTACTGTTATGTAATTACTGTTGTAAATCTTTTGTATTTCCCTTAAGATAAGTAATGTTTAAGATTAAGGTAATAGACCTTGGGAAGTGTAGCCTTTTGATTAAGGAACCTTTTGTATTATTCCGCGAAGTTTGAATACAATTTATGTATTTCATTATTGCTTAGTATTGTACAGTGAGAACCAAACCCGAGGTTAAAGAACTCGGATTTGGGGTCGTCACAGCTTCTGTCTCCGTCTCTCCTCGGACATTCGTATTATTCTGAAATTTGTTATCATGATATAGCAAGAGTGAGCAACAACTTTGCTCAGCAAGTTTAAATACAATAACGATATATCATGATTGAAAGAAATAATAAGCTTTTGGATTTTCAACAATATAATAATTGTGAAAGAGTACGAATCATAATTTCAATAATTGAATGACTGAATTAATTAATGTTGAGTGTCAATAATGACCATGAACAAATTTAACTGAACCTTATGGTAATAAAGGTGATCAGCCTTTCATACCTGATGAACACATGGAACAAACACTATGTGCGAATCAACAATTTAAAGAGGTGGAATAATTATACAGAATTAAACCGCTAGCATGCTTGAAACATAATAACTTGAGTTTGAGTTAGGAACTTGAACAATAAAATAATATATCCTGCTCGAATATAAATTGAGTAGGGTTTAGGAAACTTGCCTATCTGCTCAGCTACAATTAATGTCTAGCTTTAACTAACTGGCTTTGAAAGACCTAACATTAAAAAGTTGGTCTAATAATTAGTACGGCGTATTTGCACAACTATACGCTCACTAAGGAACTTATCTACCACACATAAGTACTAACACATAATTTACATCAGTCAAAACAATATTATTAACCTTATAGACCCTCAATCAAATTAGGTTAATAATTTAATAAGTTAGAAAATATTTTTCTTAAGTGTTGGACACTTATTAAACTCTTAAACAACTTATTACAATTGTTTAATTAAAACATAGTTAAATCCAAATTATTTTATTAACTCAATCTCTATTTAATTACTATTTAATCTTGATTAAATAGAAATTAATTAATTATCTTTAGATATTACTTAAAATACATAATAACTAATTGTACTTATTTATTATTTAATAATAATTATATAATAAATAATTATTGATTTAATTTTAACCTTCTTTAATTTAATATTAATCAACTAATACATAACCAAGTAATTAACCTCACATATTATTTAATTTAAGGAAATTAAATAATAGTTTACTAATTTTAATCCTCTTTAATTATTATTTAATGTCAATTAAATAATAATTAATTATTTAATTAATTTTAATTATTATTTAAGGTTAAATAATAATCAATTTATTTATCCTTATTTATTATTTAAATTAAATAATAAATTATTAATCTAATAACTTAATCTCCATTAATCATTATTTAATGTTAATTAAATAATAATTAATTACTTAATTATCCTTATTTATTATTTAAATAATAAATAATTAATTTATAAATTTTTATCTCTCTTTAATTATCATTTAATAGGAATTAAATAATAATTGCTAATTTATCACCTTTAATTATTATTAACATTTTAAATAATAAATAAATAATAAATGTATTTAACTTAACCATGATTTAGTTAACTAGATTAATATTTAACATATTTAAATATTAAACTTAATGAAAAATATCATTTCAAATATCATTTTTGTATTATTATTATTTTTGTTATAATTTTAAATATTTAAATTAATTAAAATTATCCAGAATGGCAAAATCGTAAATAAACTGAAAAACCGGACGGAGGGGCAATCTGGTAATTTCTCCGAAAATTTTATTATCGCGCATTGCGCCCGTACCAAAGAAACAGACCAAAACGGTGCCGTTTTTCAACTTCCGGAAATTGACTTCCGCGCATTGCGCGCGGGTTATTTTTTTTATACGCCAAACGGCATCGTTTGGCTGCGCATCTGGCGATGAACAGTCCTTCGCGCATTGCGCGACCAGTGTTATTTTCTCTCTCCCAGCAGATTGTGAACAGTGCTACTTTAAATAAAATTATACATTCAAGAAATCTTTAACTCCTCAATAAAAATCCAAAAAAATTACCAATCACTTAATATCAATTTATAACATGAAAATTTAATTTTTCATGATTTAATATAAAAAAATTTTTACATCACATAAACTACCACAAATCATAACTTTTTGTGTATAACTCCATTTTGAGTGATTCAAACTTTGTTGTTCTCATGATTTAATGTTCTATAATATTATAACATTAAATCTAAATTTTATAAAAGTTATTTTTGGACATTATTTTGAGATTTGATTACACATCACCAAACACATGTTTTCCATCATTAAAACTTTATAAAACATAAGTTAAACTCATGATCAATTATAGAAGCATACATAGCATGATTTTAACCATAAAAATTACTATGTTAATATTTCTACCATAACTTGAAAGAAAACAAGATTAGGGTTTATAAAATAATTACCTTGTTTTGATAGCTATTCTCCTCTTCTTTCCAAAATATGTTGTGAAAGAAGATGACATGAACTACTTAGAATTTCTTCTTCTTCCTTGAAGCTCTACCCAAAATCTCTCTCAAATATTTACTCTCCCAAGCTATTTCTCTCAACTCTCTCTTTTGGTCTTGGAGCAAAGATGAAGTGTAAATGCCTTAATAAAACAAGTATACTTGTAAAATTCTTAGATATAAAAATTATATCTATAATTCATGATGCTCCTACTTGGATACTTGCACAAGAAATGGCTAAGGTACCTAAGTTGGTGAAAAGAGGCATGGTGCATGTACAAAGAAAATCAATACAAGCAATCATTTATTAAATAAATGAAAAGTAAAATAAAAATATCATTTCACACTCTTTCTTTCCATCATTGTCGGCAACACACTCCTTGGTGTCCCAAAATGAAAGTCACATGCTCACTTTTTAAAAATTAATAGTTTTGTAAAGTATTTTTCAAGTGGGCCAAACATTAGAATTTATTTAAAATACCAATTGGGCTCCAATTAAATTATTTGGGCTACTAGTTTGTCAAGTTTTATTATTCTTCACTTGGACTACTAATTGATCCATGTTGGGCTAATTTTGTAATATCCCGGATATTTAAATGAATTAGAAATAAAATATTTAATATTTAATAAAGGTTGGAGTTTGATAACCTAGTAGTGATAGATAAATAGAGGTCCAAATTAAATTTAACGGACTAACTTAAATATGGTGATATCAAAATTTTTGATAAGTTAGCAAGTAAAGTGATAATTCAATAAACTTGACTAACAACAAGTCTAATTAAATTAAGAGAATTAATTAGTGGAGTTATGTAATTATGCGACGTGGTTGCATGTAAATTAAATATGTATTTATATGAATATATATATATGCGTGCATATTTAGTAACATAATTTAATGGTTAATTAAATTGGGATAAATAGATAGATTAATATTAAATTAATCCGAATTGAATTAAAAGGTTTATTGTGAAATTAATTTATTCATTAATCAACAATTATGCAAATTGTTGATAAATTATTTGTGAGGAATAATTACGTAAATTATATAATTATAAATTATATAAAGTAGTTGAATTAATTAAGGGAGATTAGTAATTGTATATATGTACAAAATTTAATTTCATATATATGTACATATATATAAAGGGATTAAATTAATTAAGTAATTTTAAATAGTAATTGAATATATTAAATGAATATATTCTATAAATAAATAAATAAATCATTGTAAATGATTTATGAGAGTGAGAAATTTAATTATACAATTATTTGTGTAATATTAATTAAATAATTTAATAAATTATTTAAATAAGAAATTGAGTAAATATATTATTATTTTAATGTATTTTCGGGTAAATGGAATTATTTCCATAATTGATGAGAAATGAATTATTTAATGTAAATGTATTAAATAATTTAATTTATGGCGTAAATAAAATATATTAAATTATATATTGTATTTATTTAAATTTCATAATTTATTGTGAAATTGTTTTTGAGGTAAGGTGATGTGTATAAATAATATATATAGATTATATATATTATTATTAGCAAACACACTCTAAAGTTTTAATATCAAAATAATTGACAAGTTGTCATTAATTAAATATTCAATTAAATTGAATATAATGAGTGAATTAAATTTTTATAAATTAATTAATATGATAATTAATTTATGTAAATAATATAAAATATTATTAATAATATTATTAGTCCATTTAGTAATTTAATATTAATGGGTTAGAGTATTTAATTAATTAATCAATTCAATTATTATTTAATTATGGATTGGATAATTAATGTGTAACAAAATTAATAATTAATCATTTGGGATATAATTAAATAGCCCAATGATAAATTAAATGGACTTGACAATTTAGTAGCCCAAACAAGTTAATTAGAGCCCAATTGGTATTTTAAATTAAAGCCCAATGATTGGCCCACTTGAAAAATACTTAATAAAACTATTAATTCTTAAAAAGTGAAAAGTGACATTTATTTTGGGACACCAACAATGCTTGTTGCCGGCAAGTTGGAGAGAAAGAGAGTGAAATGTGTGATTGTTATTTTATTATTTATTTATTTAATAATTAGGTTGCTTGTTTTAATTTTTGGTGAGTCTTTTCCCACAAAATCCTCACCAACTAAGGCATGGGTTAGCTTTCTTGTGTAAGCATCCAATAGCTAGCTTGTGTTGGTCTAATTTCATAGATATAAGATATATATCTATACATCATGGAAGATTTAAGTAATTAGAGAGAGAGAAATGTTAGTCATTTCTTCTTCTTTCACTTTTCAAATTAGAGAGAAAATTATTTGAGAGCAAGGATATGGAAGGAGAAGGAATTCTTGGTTCATGCCATCCTCCTTCACAACCCATTTTTGAAAGAAAAATATGAAGATAGCCATTAAAATGAGGTAATGGTTATTTTAAATGAAGTTTATTTATTTAATAAATAAATTATCATGTTTGTATAAACATGTTATTATAGTTAATAATGTGTAGTAGTAATATTTATGCCATTCTTGAGTTTAATATGCTTGGTGTATATTTTGGTATATTTTGTATGCTAAAATATGTGTTTAGTAGTGTATAAACAAGTCTTGGAATTTATGACAAAAAAAATAATTTTTATAATATTTAGATTTAATGTTATAATATTATAGAACATTAAATCATGAGAAAAACAAAGTTTGAATCACTCAAAATGGAGTTATACACAAAAAGTTATGATTTGTGGTAGTTTATGTGATGTAAAAATTTTTATAAAAATTTTTAATATTAAATCATGAAAAATTAAATTTTCATGTTATAAATTGATATTAAGTGATTGGTAATTTTTTCGGATTTTTAAAGCTTACTTGAAGGTATAATTTTTATTAAAGTAGTGTATTAAAACTACTATTCACAATCTGCTAAGGGGAAAGAAAAAGGGGGTGCCGCGCAATGCGCGCGACCCTGTTCACTGTCGGCCGCGGACCGAAAAACGACGTCGTTTTGGCGTGTAATAAATTTCTTCCGTGCGTTATGCGCGGAAGCCAGCTCGGTGTCCATAAAACGGCACCGTTTGGGACCAAACTTTGTCGATGCGCGCAATGCGCGGTAACAGATTTTTTTGGCGGAAATTACCATAATGCCCCTCCGTTCGGTTTTCTAATTAATTACGAAATTGCCATCGGTCCGGTTTTTCAGTTTATTTACGATTTTGCCATTCTGGATAATTTAAATTAATTTAAATGTTTAAAAATTAATTTAAAATTATAACAAAAATATTAATAATACAAAAATGATATTTAGGTATATATTATATTTTTTTCAAATATAATAGGTATTTAGGATTAATATTTAAATGTTGTAAATATTAATCTAGTTAGTTTAATATTATATTTTTTTCAAATATAATAAGTATTTAGGATTAATATTTAAATGTTGTAAATATTAATCTAGTTAGTTTAATATTATATTTTTTTTAAATATAATAAGTATTTTGGATTAATATTTAAATGTTGTAAATATTAATCTAGTTAATATTATATCTTCTGAATTTACGATTAAACTAATTATTATTTAATTAATATTAAATAATAAACAAGGATGATAAATTAATTAATTATTATTTAATTACTATTAAATAATAATTAAAGACAACTAAGATTGATTATTTAATTATTTATTATTTGATTAACTTTAAATAATAAATAAATTTAGTTAGTTATTATTTATTATTAAATAATAACTAATGATATTTGAGTATTTACTATATAATTTTATTATTTATTATTTAATTAACTTTAAATAATAAATGAATCTAGTTAATTAGTTATTATTTATTATTAAATAATAACTAAAGATATTTGATTATTTTTAATATGATATAATTATTTATTATTTGATTAGCTTTAAATAATAAATAAATCTAGTAAGTTATTATTTATTATTAAATAATAACTAAAGGTATTTAATTACTTACTATTTAATTAATGTTAAATAGTAATTAAATGAAATTAGATTTAATGGAATAAAGAAAATGTCTTTTAACTCTTTTGTTTAAACAATTATAATAAATTGTTTAATAGTTTAATAAGTGTTTAACACTTAAGAAAATTATTTTTTAACTTATTAAATTATTAACCTAATATGATTGAGGGTTTATAAGGTTAATAATATTGGTTTGATTGATGTAAATTATGTGTTAGTACTTATGAGTGGTAGATAAGTTTCTTAATGAGTGTATAGTTGTACAAATACGCTGTACTAATTATTAGACCAACTTTACTAATGTTAGGTCTTTCAAAGCCAGTTAGTTAAAGCTAGACATTAATTGTAGCTGAGCAGACAGGCAAGTTTCCTAAACCCTACTCAATTTATATTCGAGCAGGATATATTATTTTATTGTTCAAGTCCCTAACTCAAATTCAAGTTATTATGTTTCCAGCATGCTATGGTTTAATTCTGTATAATTATTCCACATCTTTAAATTGTTGATTCGCACATAGTGCTTGTTGCATGTGTTCATCAGGTGTGAAAGGCTGATCACCTTCATTACCATAAGGTTCAGTTAAAATTGTTCATGGTCATTATTGACACTCAACATTACTTGATTCAGTCATTCAATTATTGAAATTATGATTAGTACTCTTTCACAATTATTATATTGTTGAAAATCCGAAAACTTGTTCTTTCTTTCAATCATGATATATCGTTATTGTATTTAAACTTGCTGAGCAAAGTCGTTGCTCACTCTTGCTATATCATGATAACAAATTTCAGAATAATACGAATGTCCGAGGAGAGACGGAGACAGAAGCAAAAGACAAGATTATAGTGTTATTCATTATAACTAAATTGTTATATGATGTAAGTAATTTTGTAAACCTTTTTATGAATCTAAAGGTATATATGTAAGTTAAGGTTAGAAACCTTGGGAAATGTTGTAGAATAAACAATTTATGTTTATATATTCCGCATTAGTTATAGAACGTGTATGAAGATGGTGTATCGTGACGTACCGAGTCTAGGGTTAAAGGAACCCGGATTTGGGGTCGTCACAAATTTAATAATTTACACATTAATTATTCAAGCCATGGTTAACTAAATAATTAGATACTTTAACCCATTAGTATTAAATTACTAAATGGACTATTAAATATTATTATTAATATTTCACATTATTTACATTAATTAATAATCATATTAATTAATTTATAAAATTTAATTCACTCATTATATTCAATTTAATTGAATATTTAATTAATGACAACTTATCAATTATTTTGATATTAAAACTTTAGAGTTTGTTCACTAATAATAATTTATATATATATATTATTTATACACGTTACCTTACTTCGAAAACAATTTTACAATAAATTATGAAATTAAAATAAATACAATATATAATTTAATATATATTACTTAGACCATAAATTAAATTATTTAATACATTTACATTAAATAATTCATTTCTCATCAATTATGGAAATAAATCCACTTACCCGAAAATACATTAAAGTAATAATATATTTACTCAATTTCTTATTTAAATAATTTATTAAATTATTTAATTAATATTACACAAATAATTGTATAATTAAATTTCTCATTAATCTAATTATAGAATATATTCATTTAATATATTCAATTTCTATTTAAAATTTCTCAATTAATTTAATCCCTTTATATATATGTACATATATATGAAATTAAATATTGTACAATATATATAATTACAATTCTCCCTTAATTAATTCAACTATTTTATATAATTAATAATTATATAAATTACCTAATTATTCCTCACAAATAATTTATCAATAATTTACATAAATATTGATTAATGAGTATAATCAATATAATAACTAAATTAATTCCACAATAAACCTTTTAATTCAATTCAGATTAATTTAATATTAATCTATTTATTTGTCACAATTTAATTAACCATTAAATTATGTTACAAAATATGCACGCATATATATATATATATATATATATATATATATATATATATATATATATATATATAAATACATATTTAATTTACACGCAACCACGTCGCATAATTACATAACTCCACTAATTAATTCTCTTAATTTAATTAGACTTGCTATTAGTCAAGTTTATTGAATTATCACTTTACTTGCTAATTTATCAAAAATTTGATATCACCATATCTAAGTTAGTCCATTAAATTTAATTTGAACCTCTATTTATCTACCACTACTAGGTTATCAAACTCCAACCTTTATTAAATATTAGATATTTTATTTCTAATTCATTAAATATCCAGGATATTACAACTTACGGATCTAAAAAATATTAAAACTGCATAGAGTTATTTTTTTTAAAAAAAAGTCAGATTGGGTACAGGGTTTTAGAAAAACTAGGATTTCTAACATGCATGCATCTAACTTTCATTCTTATGCATCAAAACATACATTGAGCACATAGACTCCATCACAACCATCCTTATTTATTCGAATCCCCCATGATGCTCAACATAAAGCAACTACCACAACCAAGCATATATACTAACTAAAATTAAAAGTTAAACTTAAAAGAAACTAAATAGAGTTTGAAAACTTTTAAACCTTTTTTCTTGAAGCTTGATCTAGATCCTCCTTCTTGCTATAGAGCATAACTAGGTCACCTCCTCCTTCTTATTACCGAAAATGGTGGTCCTCCAAGCTTTCACTTGCTCTCCTACTCTCAAGAACAAGTCTTCTATATTTTTCTTTAATTTCTCTTTATCTTCTCTCTACTTTTCTCTAACTTCTCTCTAGAATGATCTTGGTGAATGTTAAATTGACTTGAGACTTGTAAGTATTAGTGTTATAATTCTAATTAACTAAGTCTTACAAAACTTGTACATACAATATGCTTAAGTAATACTTTTGCCTAACCAAAGCACTCATTCTTCTTATACCTTACAAAATAAACATACTTTTTATCTAACCAAAAAGAACTCTACATTTCCCTATAAAAGTGGGCTGCCAATTTCATCATTTTTCTTTATATATATAAACACACACTTGCAAGTATTCGTGTGGACCCCACATCAATTTTAAACTTTGGGTTAGTTTTTTAGACATATGCATGATTTAATTAATTAAAAAGGCTGGGCCATACAACACTTCTAATTTATAAGTAACACGTCACTTAAATTATTGGGCTCACTTAAATCATAAAGCTTGAAAGTATTTAATGAAATTAAAAGGTTGGGCTTTTAATTCTTTTATTCCCATTTAATAAATTGGGCTAAGCACTTTAATTAAATTACTTACATTCTTGGGTTTAAATTAATTTTTCACTTGGTCTCTTAATTAATTTTACCCATCAAGTTAATTAAATAAGAACTTAGGGTATTAATTCAATTGACTATAAATCAATGTAATTATTAAATTATTTTGGCTTTCCTTTTTATTCCATATTTAGTCCATACTAATAAAAATAATTAGCTTCATTGACTAATCACGTAATTCTCTAAATTCTTGGTTGATTAAAAATCATACCACACGACTATGTATATATATATAAGTACACATTCAATTTGTCACAACAATAAAATTTCAAGTAAAATTCCACTTCGTTAATAAATTTCTCATTAAAGGCAGTGCAATTTTTCTCCGAACCAGCCAGCTTTGAAAATTTACCATAAATAATCTACTTGGAATTTTTGAATGATTCTTATTTATGTGGTTCGCTGACTTATAGAGCTAGTTTTAGATATAAAGATCATCTCTTAACTCTTCATCTATCAGGAGATATAGATTTTACAAAAATAGGGCAACCTAATACTTTTTTAGAAATTTCCAATTTTTTGTTCTTCGTTCTTTTATTTGATTTCTTGATTTCTATTGTTTGTTCTTGTTTATACAAGTTTAATCCATCACAAACAAGCATAAACATGATATTCTTCTATAAACTTCATAAAATCTAACATCCATGCTTGAAAATCAAAAGATTTACCATAGGTTTAATTCATACCTTCATAACACCTTCCTTTTCTTAGCTTGCATGCCTTTATTTATTTCTCTCATTTTCTCCTCTACATGGATACTCACCAGCTCTCTCTCCTCATCACCTTGTGGCTACCGAGCATGAGGGGTATGGGGGTGGTCATCAGATTCTGACATGGTTTTTGTATGAATTCTACAGGGTTGTGTGTTCGGAATCTGAACATGGTATGAAAAGAAAAGTTGTAGCTTATGAAGTTAGCTAAGTGCAGACACAAAAATTAGCCCAAAATTCCAGACCAACTCGGTTGAATTGATCCTACTGACCCGATTGGATGCAATCGCAAATGGATCCAACATAACCCGACTCAACCCGACCAGGTCTAACGACCCGGTATGCCTTGCGCTAGGTTTTACCTTGGAGTGGCGAGCCCCACACTGGGTATGCAGAATCCAAAAATTCACCTGGCGTGCCTTACGCCAGGATTTGTACTGAATTGGCGCGCCCTGCGCCACCTATGCAAAATATTTTTGTTCATCTTAACTTGGAAATATTTCAACACTTAGCTTCTTTTAATAATATTTTACCAAATTCAAAACTTTACACTTTTCAAACAATACGATTAACACTTAGGGTTCCATTTCGTTTAATTTTTCAAAATCATGTTTTTACGTTTTACCGATCTTTACGATCTGTTCAAAATACATTTCTTCGATCGATTTACATATTCAACCCATTTGACTCTTAAACCACATAAACGTTTATGATCGTGGATCAACCACTTAGTTGAACACTTTGATCATCAAACTATAACATACACTTCCATTTTCTAGGGTTTTTACCAAAAACCAACTTGTTAATCTTTTGAAAACACATAAAGCTCACATAGGCTCCTTTTTTAATTATACCAAGATAGATCCTTTACATACACAATAAAGCTTCAATGAGTTAACATAAGTTCCACTCTTGATCATTAAAACAGTAAAACAACTTTCATTTTAGGGTTTCTCACAAAACACACATAGTTTATATAAAAATCCTTCTTGAGCTCATAAATGCTCCATATTCGTACATATCCAAAATAGATGATTACCATATGTTGTATATCTATAAAATACACATATAGATCTTCAACATATGCCATCAAACCAAGTTTTTCTTTTAGAAAACATTATTAACCAAACTTAGGTTTCACAATACCCAAACTTGTGATTTCTTAATATTTGAAAACCATACATGAAAAATAACTATATAATCATATAACCAACATCAAAACTACCATCCTTATTCCTTGGATCCACCACGATCCACCACAAACATATAAACTCCCACAACAACATTAATCTTATAAAACACCACATAGTTCATATATAAAGAAACAAGGGTTTATGTTTAGAGCACTTTTAAACATTTTTATGGCTTTCTTCCTTCTTGCTAGGTAGCTCACCAAGCTTGGATGATCCACTTTCTTATCTTGTTACACAATAGCTAGAGGTGAACAAAAGGCTTGAGGTCTGGCCTGAAAAAGCCCGACCCTAAAAAGGCCTCATTTTCTACCATTTGGCTTGGCCTGGTCTGAAGAAAGGCCTAAGCTTGACCTGGCCCGAGGCTTAGAATCATCTGGCTTGTAGTCCTTTCATCAGCCACCAGCCCACCAGCCATCAACCTAGCTTATCAGTCTAGGACCCTCCATTAGTCCAATCCAAATAAAATAATCTATCCATCAGCCTAAATAAAATAAGCTATCTCAGATTTTTCGAACTAAATCAAATTGGGGATCATAGATTGATAGGGATAATAGTCTCTTTTAACGCCTCATCGCCTCTAGATCCAGTTACAATGAAATTGGTGAAATCTTGGGGATCATAAATTGATAGGGATGGTGGCAAATTGGGTGGTGGCTCTTCCGTGGAGAAAGAGGACGGAGTAATCGGTCGGTATGTTTATAAGGGCGTGTAGATATGAAGACACGATCTTGGGAGGTGGTGGCGGTGGGAGTTTAGGGATGGCCGGATTGTGGGGGAGGAACAAATGGTGATAGAGAGGGTTCTTTTGCTAAACTTAAAGTGATCGTACATAGCTTTTCGTCAAGTAATTTTCTTGGCGAATGAGGGTTTAGGCCTGTTCATAAGGGGTTTATTGATGACAAGCGTAGGCCTGGTTTAAAGGCTCAACCTATTGCTGTTACACTTCTTGATTTAAACTGCGTGCAAGGACATAAGGAGTGGCTGGTAAATTTATTATTCATTTTACTGATTAAATTGCCATCTTTTGGTTTTAGTTAGTTAATGAAGTTTCCAAGAATTAATTTGCTATGTATATTGATTTTGAAGACTGAAGTGATATTTCTTGGGCAATTAAGGCATCCACATTAGGAGGAGTTGGTGGGTTTCATTAAGGTTTTTGAGGAGGGAATTTGAGCTTGTTGTTGACATTGTCGTTGATGCTTCAGGTATCTATTCTGTCTACTTTCTCTTTTCCTGTATCCAAATATTTGTTGGTTGTGGTTGGAGATGGTGGTGATGGTTAAGTTGGTTGGCCAGACCAGCCTGGCCTAGCCTGCAGGCTTACTCAGGTCACCATTTTAGCCAACAAGTCTGACCTGGCTTGGTCTGGTCAATGGTCAAAGCCTGACAGGCCTAGACCAAGCCAGGCCTGGCAGCTTGCTTGTGTACCACTAACAATAGCCTAAGCTTCAAGATGATGCTATTAATCTATGGATTATACACACCTTTCTCTTCTTCTCTCTAAGCTTTAAGCTTTTCTCTCTATCTTTCTTTCTTTTTTCTCTAGTTTTCTGTCTTTCCTCTCTCAACACTTAGGAAATAAAAGACTAATGGAATGAGGAGTATGAATGCTAGTATATGAGAGTTACTTGGTTAAAATCTATACTTACAAACAATATAAGTATACACTCCACCAACTACATCAATAAACCTCCTAGATTCTCTTACATTTTCTTACATAAGTACCCAATTTTTTCTTGCTTCTTCCAAGCTAAACTAAGCTTCCAAAGGAAGCTAAATGCTCCCCTAAAAGTCCACCATGGCTGCTGAAATTGGGGCCCCACAAGGCCCACTTTTCCTTCATTTTCTCTTTCTTTTAATTTTTTGTGTGTGTGTGTGTGTATATATATATATATATATATATATATATATATATGTATCCATCATCCTTTCTATCATTGGGCTAGGGTTTTGGCTTAAATTAAATAAAAACATTGGACTTCTCTAACTTTACTTTGGGCTTTAATTCATTAAATGATTGGACCATTAATTACTTCTAACATTAAATTGAGTTAGGCTACTAGTTTAATTCACACTATGCTTAGACCTAACATTAAATACATTTATGATTGGGCCTTAGTTAATCTCTACAACCCAAATCACCAACTTAGTTAGGGTTTGGATTATAGTTAAGGTTTAATTAGGGTTCTTGGTAACTTGGTTAGGGTTTCTAATTAATCTAACTAGTTCCTTAATTCAACCGGATCAATTAGGGTTTTCGTCTTCTAGTAACATCCTAATTGACTTAATTAATTTTTGATTCTCGTAATTTTGAATAAATAATACGTTATTGAATACAAAATAAATGCTATCTGTGAATGTGAATTATTGAAAAAATAAAAAACACTTTATGCGTGACTAGTGTTTTCTGCGTTAATTTTTCAGGAAAATATTTTTCTTTCACAATTCATTAACACATGTTAATCATCATATAATACATCGATTAGATCACAAAAATTCTCTTTATTAATCATTAACGATCATATTACAAAAGCTACAGAATTTTGGATCCTTACATTCTTTCCCCCTTATAAGGATTCCCTCCCCGAAATCACTACTACAAGGTTAACTAAAGAGATTAGGATAATTTGTCTTCATCTTTTCTTCGAGTTTCCACGTTACTTTTTCTACATTGTGCTTCCTCCATATTACCTTTACAGAAGGTATTACCTTATTTCTTAAAACTTATTTTTTCCTCTCAACCATCTGAACAGGGATTTCTTCATATGCTATGTCCTTTTTAACCTAAATAGATTCATACTCTATTATATGTTTGTAATTCTGTTTATAGGGTCGCAAAAATGACATATGAAACACATTGTGGATGTGTTCCAATTCTAGAGGTAATGCTACCTCATAAGCTACATTTCCTATCCTTTTTAACACTTCAAACGGTCCAATGAATTTTGGAATTAGCTTTTTTTTTTTTTTTTTCCAAATATGACATTTCCTTTCCAGGGTGATACTTTTAAAAATATGTAACTCCCTACGTCGAAGTCCCGCTTCTGTTGATGCAAATGGGCATATTTCTTCTATATGTATGTCTTGAGCTGCTATGAGTCTCGATCTTATAATGCTTACGATCTCTGCAATCTCCTGAACCAGTTCAGGACCTAATAACTATCGTTCTCCTATCTCATCCCAATACAATAGTGTCCTGCACTTCCTCCCATACAATGTCTCAAACGGAGGCATGCCTATACTCGCATGATAACTATTGTTGTAGGCGAACTCGACCAATTAATATAAAATCGTGTGCTTGAAATTTGAAGATTGTATAAAAACAAAAGTTATAGATATTGAAGATATCTAACATGCCCTATGAGTTTGAAGAATTTCTATGGAGTAGATTATTTTTGGTGAATTATTTAGTAAGGTTGGACAGAAATTATAACATTTTAACCTAGTTACTAAAGAAGAAAATCTGGAATGATTGAGGAAAAATCTAGAATCAGGGCCTATGTGGCACAAAACCTTGTTGTATAAGGTTTAATTTTGCTAAAGAATGAACGTAAATGGATAAGTACTGAAGGAGTTACGATTAGAACAAAAATAGTGTTCGTTAGAGTTAAAAAGTTAAAACGAGTTTTATAACTTGATTTGAAATTGTGGGTAGTCGTATGTTTAGATGTGAAATTATATATTTTGACATAAGGAAGACGTTGTCCAAGAAATTAGAAGGACTTAGCTTCGAATTATGGAGGTTGGTGAGAAAAGTTCACGAGAATATTAAATATAATTCATGGGAAGTAATTAATAAAAGTTAATGATATAATGAGAAAGTTATTTTGTTAATGGAAATTATTCCATAAAATTATAAGTGACTTAGAATTGAGCACAGGAGAAAGAAATGTTGGAGATAGATGAGGAATGACAGAATAAGTCAAGTAAATGATGCAAATTCCCTAACTCATAGTAAATTTTGTAAATTATGCAATTCCTTTAATTTAAGCAAGTAATTATTTGAGCAAGTTCTTTTATTGTTATAAATTCTACAAATTTATGCGAATTCCTACATTGAGCTAAGTTGTAAATTTGAGATATATGTGAGTTCTTGAGCTTATATTATTATGGTAGATTCTTGAACTCATATTATTATGGAAAGTTCTTGAACTCATATTCTTATGATAAGTTCCATATGAGTTCTTGAACTCATATTAATATGGCGAGTTCCTGAACACATTATTATGGCACGTTCATTGAACTTGACGTCATTTCTAAATTTGCACGTTCTTGAGATTCTTATATTTATTGGAAGTAAAGAGGAAACCATTTGTTTCAGCTACTTTGCTGTATAGTTAATTAAGATTGAGGATGAACAACCCTATATTATAGGGGAAATTTTATGCTTTGGGGAGAAAGATTTCATAGTTATTGTGACTGTTAATTTTTATAAACAGAGCTCATGGTCCTTATGACCATGTACAGAATTTAGAACATTTGTGACTGTTGAATTCTGTATGATGAGTTCATGGTCCTCATGACCATGTATAAAAGTTTTTAGTTGTATGACTGTCAAACAGTTATGGGCCATATAGTGCCAGCTTAGCGCTTTTAGCGTACACAAAGATGTTACGTAAAGTTTCTCAGTCTTTTTAATGACCCAAGAAAATATGTAATTTTTTTATTAATGAAAATAAAATTATTTAAAGATGATTATGTGCTTATACATATTAGAAGTTAATTAATTCAATTAGTTTGAACGAAGCATGCGAACAAAGAAGGAATCAAGATATAATTATGTTAAAGCTTATGTTATAATTAACTAAGCTTATGTGATGTGCCTTGTGTGACAAAATAATAATTTAAATTAATGAAATAGGTTAAATAATTAATTATGTGATTAATGGACTAGCCTAAGTGTTATGTCCAAACATGGCTTAATGAAGATTTAATTAAGTTTAATATGATTATTAAATGTAATGTGTAACCACCCAATTTATTATTAGAGAACTTAAGTCCAACATGGATTAAAAATAAGCCCAATGGATTAATGTTTGTATGATTGATTAATGAGCCCAATGAGAATGCTTGTAAGTAATATGGCTTAGTGTAATGGAGTCCAATTAAGTGAGATATGTATAATGAGTTATATAATATTTCCCAGAAGGTGTGTTCTAGCAAAGGCTAGCGGTTTACTTGGTGAAAAATAAAAAATAAAATTTATTATTAGGTTGCTGGTAGTTACTGCTTGTTTTAGATATATTTTTTCTTTTTCTTTTAATTTTTTATTTATTGAGCCTTACAAATAAATATATACTTGTATTTATTTGTACAATTAAGACCTATATACCTATGGATCGGGTTGGAATTTTTAAATTCTAACTAAATTGCCATTTTTTTTCTCCAGATTTTGGTGACACTATTTCGGCCAACAGTTTCGATGATCGGAATCTGGGTTTGAGAAACACTGTTGTTGTTCGGGTAGAAAATAATTTTCGTTTAAAATAAATAAATATTATTTATTTTTTTGTAGGTAAATATTTTTTTGGGGATATTAATATATTGCTGGTAATGATGTGTTCTTTTATTGTATTTATTAATTCTGGTACATTTATTTTTCATACATAAATAAAAATATCTATTTATATTTAATTTCGGTGGCATAATAAGGTCTGGAGATGAAATACTGTTCTTGTTGGAGTTCCATACTTTTTTTCATAATTATGTAAGTACCCCTAGGTATGGTGTAATATCCCAAATATTTTAAATAGTGATATAACAAAATCTAATCAAGGTTGTCAATTCAAAACCTAAAGAACGATTACTTAAGTAAACATTGAGCTATCTGAAAGGCAAAATACAACTCGAAACTACGATCGTACAAAACTAAGAGGTTAAAAATCTTTAACCTAATCTATGCGTTATGTGAATAATAAAGATATAAATATGTGATTTATGTGGAGAATTAAATATGTATATATTTAAATATGGAAATATACACATTCATGAAATTTAATAGGTAGTTAACTATTAAATTAAAAGATTTGAATTCACTACGAAATGAATTGGGGAAGCGAAGAAAGTTTATTTATTAATATTAATTAATTGAGCTTAAAATTAAAATTATATTATGATATAATATAATTTGAATAATAAGCCTTGAACGATAATGGATTTATTATGAATTAAATTCCATAAACAAGATAATTAATTTGCTTAAATAAAATAGTGAATTAAGGTCGATATTTTTATTTAATAAAAAAAATGAGGGAGTTAATTAAACTTATTATTTTTAAAATATATTACATATGAATGTAATATATTTATGTAATGTCTTAATATATTATGCCAAACGGGTATAATTTAAATAGAAATGAGAAAAATTAATTTACTAAATTTTTATTAGTAGATGAATATGTTGAATTTAATTAATTAAATTTTAAAAAAAATATTTAGTTAATGATAAATAACAATTGTATTATGTTACAATCATTAAAATGTAACTTGTATAATGACCTTATACATGATATTCAGACCTATGAAAGTAAATTAAGTTTGAAATGAAGTCCAATATATATATAATACATATATTGGTACTAAATTTGTATAATTGATTAAATTAAGGCAAATTAAATGAATTTTATTAGTTAGAAACGAACCAATTAGGTTATAAATGAGCTAAATACTAACTAAATTAGTTAGTCCATATAAATACGATAATTATACAAAAATTATAGGAAAATTATACAGAGAAAATATAGATGATGTAAGCATGACATCATCAAAGGTGACGATGTATGTAACGTCCCCGAAATTCGACAAACCTTATTACCTTAAATTTCATATTTACAATACATTATCTTCCCAACGTCCAAATTTCGGTCCGTTAATAAATCTTTAATTACCTTAACTAATCCATTCATTGACTTTACATCATCAATTACCGAATTTTTCGGTATAATTTTTTTTTAATCATTGTATTAAAATATTTTGGCATTTAAAAACTTAGCATCTCTATTCTAGTCCCTGGATCGCAACCTTTGCTTTTTCTTTTCTTTCATGATAAGTACTCTTGAATAATCAAAATATATAACTAAACCTTATTTATTCGATCAGAATTCGACATATATATAACTCATGAATTATAACCACTCATTCCACTAATTTAATCATATCCAGTTTCTATATACAATTAAAATATATATAGCAATTACATTTGCAACTTTCCTTGATGTCGCACATAACCTCTAGTCATGATTTAATATATCTGAAGTTTCATTTTTACCTGCAAAATTTATGTTATGCAAGAATGAACACTAGGGCTCAGCAAGTTCAACAGTGTGCACATAGCACATAACATAACATGCTCTATGTGTGTCATACATCATGTGTTGTGTTTCTACTAAAGCAATATAACTCACATGCATCATATCTATTTCCAATTAACAATTACCTAGATAAAACATTGAACAACTTCACATATAGTCACATATTTGCACCGAAGGCACATAGCATTCATATCAACAATGAATCGCATAACACATAATTTTATATGCATTTGAACAAAAGTTAATATATATCAATAGATAAACAATTAACAAGTACTGAAGAACTTGCCTTGGTGTCGGAATTAATAAATAACCATTTTATAATTCTTCTCGTACAACCTATAGTAAATCAATTAAATAATAATTGATTAGCATTCTAATATATTAATTTAATTAATGTAAACACATTCAATGCGGAAAACCCGGCTTGTTGGATAAAATTTAGCGTATTCGGTTGTCCGGACTTTCATTTAACAATTTTTTAAATTTTAAACATGCTAGATTAATATTTAAAATATTTAAATATTAATCTCAAATATTTAATATTTTGGAAAAATATTAAATTTAATGCCCAAATATCATTTTTATATTTTTAGTATTTTTTTTTAATAAATTTTAAACAATATTTAAACATTTATTTTCATTTAAAATTAATTTTTGATGGCATTTTCGTAATTTCCGCAATTTTAGGGACATGCTTGGTATTATAGGAAAAGTCTCGCCCAGGCCATGCGTGAGCCTCACCTTTACCGCGTACGCTGAACGACGTCGTTTGGCCTGGCAAAGGAAAAATTACAGCCGCTTCCCCCTCCGCTCCTAATACGCCGCCATTTAACTCCCGGCTTCTGAAAAAAAATGGCTGCCGCGCATTGCGCGGGCAGCCCTAGTTTCTTCTTACTTCTTCCGAAAACAGTAGTCAACCAAGCAAAATTTATCCATTTTTGATCCTACTTTTCACAACATAATTACTCTAAAAATCATATAATCCATATATATGCATCCAAAAATTATAAAGAATAATTTTCCTATTTATTTATTAATTTTTCACAAAAATATTTTATCACCAAAAATACTATAAAAAATCAAATAATATAGTGTTATACCTTCCAAAACTTGAAAAACTTCTTATGAAGCTTGTTGTATCTCTTGATGGCACCCAAAATTTCTTCTTCTCTTGGTGGTGATGGTGGTACGGGTGGCGGTGATGGTGCTGGTAAGAAGAAAAGAGAGAAAGAGATGAGATGGTTTTGTTAATTGGTAGTGTTATTGTTATTATTATTATTTTTTCTTCCTTTCCTTATGCAAGCCTTAAGAATGAATTGTTGTTAAATTTTTCTCCAAGTCCACCGCCTTATCATCCGAATTAGCACAAAATTCAAGCATAAATAAATATTTTAATACATTACGTAGTTATTTCGTGTAATAAATATTTTATATAATGCATATAAAATATTTATTTTAATTTACCAAAATTAATAAAATGATTTATAAATAATATTTATACCTTTTTAAGGTACTTTACTTGACAATTTTTGTACACGCATAATGACATGCATGTAATTATATGAGGTATTTCATACCTCTAAAATTAATAAAATAACACATACAACTTATAAAAATTAATTTTCACACTTTTTCACTTTGTTACATGGACAACATGTTTAATAAATTATTATTTCCCATAAAAATTAAAACAATTCCCTTATATAATAAACATAATTTAATAAATTAAAACATTCATTCTCCTCATTTATTTTTCATTTTCTTCATTACTCATTACACTTTATGTAAACTATACAAAATAAAATATTGCACAATTTATATAATTATATTTCCTTCCTTAATTAATGTACTCTTCTTATATAAATTATATAATTATCTTTATATAATTTATATAATTATTACTTCCTTACTATTTACTTTAACTTTCTTATATAAATTATATAATTTATTATTATATAATTTATATAATTACATTCTCCTTTTTAAATAATTTTCAAAATTTCTCCATAATTATTGATTAATTATATAATCAATAATTATACCTTTATTAACTCTCTCATTATCTTCTATTTTCTTCCATCCTTAATTAATTGAATCCTCTTATGTAAATTATATAATTATTCTTATATAATTTATATAATTATTATTTCATTAATATTTTACTTAAATTTCCTTATATAAATTACATAATTTATTATTATATAATTTATATCATTACTTTCTCCTCTTAAAATTGCTAAACTTCTATCATAATTATTGATTAATTATATAATCAATAACTTTCAATTTTTACTAATTCCCTTTTTTACTTTTCCTTAAAATTTGGATTAATTTAATTATTAATCCCTTTATCTCTATAATCAATAAAATTTATCAATATAACAATTGAACATGCACACACACACACACACACACACACACACACACACACACATCAACTTCATATATCTCACATTACCTGTAATGACTCCGAAATTCGACAAACCTTATTACCTTAAATTTCATATTTATTGTACATTATTTTCTTTACGTCCAAATTTCGGTTCATTAATAAATTTTTAATCACCTTAATTAATCCATTAATTGACTTTACAATCCTCAATTTCTAAATTTTTCGGTATAAATTTTTCTCTTTTCTCAATCATTGTATTAAAATATTTGTATATTTAAAATTTTAATATCTCGATCCTAGTCCATGGATCGCAACCTTTACTTTTTCTTTCTGTTACAAGTACCATTAAGCTCAACCTTCAAAATTTAATATTGCTTATATCCATCCAATATCCTTTGTTTCGAAATTCATAATTAGAAACTCTATATCGTAACAACCATCTGGAATAATCACAGTACACAATTTTATCTTTACTTATCTTATCCGGATCCACTTTATATGTACATACAGTACATCAATATAATCTTAGCAAATGTACTTACATTGAATTATAATATTGAAAATATAATAATAACATTCACAACCTTTTAGTGTAATCCATCTCTAACATAATCTGATATTCTTGAAATTTATTTCTTTACCTGCAAAAATGTATATTATGCAAGTAATGAGCACAACGGCTCAGCAAGTTCAACAGTTTACACTTTTCATGCTTCACGTAGCACATAACATATCATGCTCTGTGTGTGTCATATATCACGTGTTGTACTTTTACTAAAGCAATATATCTAACATGTCTCATATCTAATTCAGATTAGCATTTATGTAAAGTAAATATTAATTAAATTCACATATGGTCACATTATTGCACTAAGTACACATCATGGTCATATTATCCACATATCACATAACACAAAATTTTATATTTATTTGATCAAGAATTAACATATCATAACAGATAAACATTTAACATCAAAGTACTGAAGAACTTGCCTGGATTGTGGAATTAATTAATAAATACTCATTCTATAATGCTTCTCGTATAACCTATGATCATAAAATAATCAATTAATAAGTATTTATCCCCTCATGATATTAATTTAATTTAATATAAAATACATTCCTTGCGAACAACCCGGCTCGTCGGATAAAATTTAGTATATTTGGTTGTCCGAATTTTCATTTAATCATTTTCTAAATTTTAACCTTATTAGATTAATATTTAAACATTTAAATATTAATCCCCAATATTTAGTATTTTTACAAAAATATTAAATTTAATGCCCAAATATCATTTCTATATTTTTAGTATTTTTTTATAATTTTTAAACAATTTTTAAATATTTATTTAATTAAAAACTATTTTCTGAGGGCATTTTGGTAATTTCCACAACTTCAGGGACATATTCGGAATTTTTTGGAAAGGCAGGGGGCATAATCGTAATTTGCAGAGGCCAGGGACACGCTCGACTTTAACGAAAAATCTCAGGGGCACGCTGGTAATTTTTCAGCGTTGCCGTCGACCGCGCATTACGCGCGGCCTTCTCTGCCGACGCCAAACGACGTCGTTTCCCCTGCCATTCCCGAAGCCCCGCGTATGGCGCGACTTCCTTTCCTTCGCTCCCCCAAACGACGCCGTTTCATCCCTGCGACCGAAAAAAAATAGCGCGGCGGCCATATTTTTTTTTTCCTTCTTCTTTCTGCAGCTTAACAGTAGCCATCCCAACATTTTTTTACACCATTTTTGTTCACAATTTCACCAAATAATACATCTAAAAATCACATAATTCATAAATATACATCTAAAAATTATTTAGAATAATTATTCTAATTATTTACTAATTTTCCATAAAATTATTTTACCACAAAAAAATATCAAAATAAATCAAACAATTAAATTTTTATACCTTCATCAAGCTAAAACTTCGTTTGAAGCTTGATCTTTTCTCATCTTTTGACGGTGATGAAGCTCTCGGTTGGTGGTGGTGGTGGTGATAGTGATGGTGGCGGTGGGAGTGGTGGTGGGAGAAGAAGGAGTATTGTTTTGTTTTTGTTACCTTTTCTTCCTTATTTCTTTTTGTTTTCCTTTTGTTCTTATAACTAATAAATAAGTTAACTTATTTCGAACACTCCACAATTCCACTGACTCTCTCTCACCGACTTAGCTAGCTTCTTCCTACTTTTCGGATAAGCCACACAAAAAATCACGCAACATTGAAAATTTAATACATTACGTATTTATTTCGTGTAATAATACTTTATATATAATGTATATAAAATATTTATTTTAATTCACCAAAAATCATAACATGATTTATAAATAATATTTAGATCTCTTTTAGGTGCTTTACTTGACAAATTTTGTACACGCATAATGACATGCATGTAATTATATGATGTATTTTATACCTCCAAAATTCATAAAATAATTCATATAACATATAAAAATTATTTTTCATATTTTTTCACTTCGTTACATGGACAACATGTTACATCAACATGTCTAAATTTCTGAAATATTATCATCCATAAAATTTAAAACAATTCCATTTTACATAATCCTCAATTTAACAATTTAAAATAATAATTTCTCTCATTTATTTTTCTATTTTCTTCACTAATTAACCCATTTTAAATATACAACATATAATAAAATATTGTACCATTTGTACAATTATATTTCCTTTCTTAATTAATGTATTCTCCTTATATAAATTATATAATTATTTTTATACAATTTATATAATTACTATTTCTTTACTATTTACATTAATTTTTCTCACATAAATTATATAATTTATTATTATGTAATTTATATAATTACATTCTCCTCATTTATTTAATTTTTAAACTTTCTCCATAATTATCGATTAATTAAATAATCAATAATTATATCTTTATTAATTCCCTCATTATTTTCTATTTTCTTCTATTATCAAATAATTGAATCCTCTTATATAAATTATATAATTATTCTTATATAATTTATATAATTATATAATTTCTTGATATTTTACTTAAATTTCCTTATATAAATTACATAATTATTATTATATAATTTATATAATTACCTTTTCTTCTTAAATAATTTCCAACTTCCTCCATAATAATTTAATTGTACAATTTTTTCACACCATTACATGAAATTTCTTTTATTCTTAATAAATTATTTTAAAACAATTTATTTACTTTTCAATTATGTTAATTCAACATAATTTATCACCACCTCCGTACCAATTTAATTTATCGATTAAATCCCTTCACACACTTTAAATCACTTACATCATAAATAATTTAAACAACTTCGATAATTCTGTTAATTAAATTCTTATTTAATTTTATTAAAGTAATCCCGAAAATTCGGGTCCTCACATTACCACGTAACACCATTTAAATAACAATTTATGCATCTCCACAACTATTTTAAATATTATCAATTTAATTGTACAATTACATGAAATTTCTCTTATTCTTCATAATTTATTTTTAAACAATTTATTTATTTTTCAATTATGTTAATTCAACACAATTTATTACCATCTCTGTACAGATTTAATTTACCAATTAAATCCCATCACACACTTAAAATCACATAAAATATATCAATCATTAATAATTTAACAACCTTAAAATTTTTTGTTAATTAATTTTTTATTTAATATTATTAAAGTAATCTCGAAAATTTAGGTCCTCACTATGTAAGTATGATGAGGTTAGCCCTAGGAAGCTTGGGAAATGACCATATTACCCCTAAAATCTCAGCCATGTTAAGTAAGAGAAATCAAATTGAAATTCTCTTCCTTTAATTAAAATGTGTGTGAAATGGTGGACCAATTAAAAGTTAGGAGTGATGTCATATTTTTGTGATGATTTACATCATTAATGAGGCACATGGGATGACCTTACCAGCTGGTAGGATGTGATGATCAATCTAAGTTAGCTTAGTTAGTAAGTAATGGCATAAAATCCATAAAACCTTAAGCTAGCTCTTATATAAATAGCATGCCATCCCAAGATTGAAACCCATGAATTTGAGAGCAAATACACTCTCAAATTAAGTTAATATATCAATCATAACAATCAAAACTTTGAATCAATGGCAAAAATACAAAGATTACTCAAATGGTATAAAAGCCTAAGTGTTTTCTAGTTCTTTAATCTTGTGTTATATTTTATGTTATAATATTTAGTAATGACTGATATATTGTTAATAAGAGATCTGGGTTGCTTAATCATGTTTTTATAACGTTTTAATGCATGAAATATTAATTTTTTGCTCTCTCTCCAAGAGTGTGAAGAACAGTCTGACAGGGCTCCCTGTCAGTTAATTAGATTCGACCCTGTTGCTAGTTTGATCTATGTTAATGTTTAAAGTTATAGTATGCCATGTAGTGAATACATAGAAACAATAATCACACCAATCAGAGTTATACATAGAAAGATATTGAACCTTAAAAGTCCCTGCCCGATCATGATAACATTTTATGGAATTTTCAAAAAACTATGAACACACTTGACAGACCACTGCCAAGGTTTGACCGGCTTAGATCTTCCAAGTTTTATGTTGTAAGGGTCAATTATGGGTTTATAAGTGTAGTATGACATTACTAATGCATCTAGAAACAATTAGGAGGTACAAACATTGTACTACCAGAACAGAATTTGATGTTAAAACTGCCTACTCGGCATTGACCAAACTGAAATTTGGGCAACCCAGATTTGTGAAGAACAGTCTGACAAGGTCGTTTGACCATCAAATAACATCCAATTGTGATGTTATTAATGTCCAGATTTGGTATCTTGTTGTAGTATTATATAAGTATTGCACATATAATCCATTAGAATGCCAAAACAGATTATGATAAGGAAGTAAGTTGAGATCAAAACTCCCCTCTCGGCATTGACCAAAATTCTGGGCAAATGAAGAACATTCATTGCTATAGTGACAAACTGTCTATCGCTATATCCCTTTAGCCACCTACATCGACTGCTTTAGCGATGGACTGATCGTAGCAATATCCTTCAGCGACAGACTTGTTCAGCTTTGGTCTAAGCTTCCTTTAGAGATAGACTTGTCTGTCGCAATAGCTTTTAGCGATAGACGCAGTTTAAATTTAAAATAAAAATACTTTTAGCGATGGCTGTTGCGACAGTTTCATCTAAGATTCAGTATAAATCACTTTTAGCGATAGATATTGCTACAGTTTTATTAAAATTAATTAAAACTTAATTTGAAATAGTTTTAGCAACGGATTTGGTCCGTGACAATAGATATACATGACTAAATTAAGTTAAACTTAAATAAAACTAATTTAAGCTATCTTTAGCGACATATTTAATAAAAAATTCGTCGAGGTAACTTCTAAATTAGTCTTTAGCGACGGATTGAGTTATGAATTAATTTAATTAACATAATAAACTATATTTAGTGACAGATTAAGCTATGAATATAATTAATTAACATAATTAATTATACAATGAAGTGATTTAAGCGACAAACGTGCATACTTAACTTAGTTAATTATTAAAACGACGATTAAAATTACGAATTGACATTAAACCTCAAACGTACATTATTAATTAGATTAAATACATATTTCTATGTATATTAACAAATGTTATTTAAATGTTAAACATATTTGGAATACAAATCGAGTTCATATCAACGTGAACTAAATTGTACACCGAACAGACAAGTTCTAAACCTTTATGTGTTATTTGTTCAAATCTTTTAACTGTTATGTGTTACATTTACATGATTTATATGCTTTGTGTGACAATGTGAAATAAATTGTTGAAATGTGAGATATATGTGATATTAAATTGAGAAATATGTCCAGTCAATGCATGTTAAAGTTTACCTGAAAGCATAAGCTGTGTATGTGCTATTTGTTAGACTTGCTGGGGGGTGCTCATTCTTGCGAACAAAATATTATTTGCAGATTTAAAGATGAACGTTAAGAAGATAATGAACATAAATATGAAGCGTAGATTAGGTTTTCATGCTTTATTATTTGTATGAAATCATAATGACTGTTGTAATAAGAATAAAGAAAAACATGTAACCGAATATTATATGAAAAATATTATTTATTATCATAAGAATGTTGTTACGTCTTTACTTTGATAAAAACTTAAAATTGTTAAACTTAACATAGTTTTAATAATAGATATTTATCTGTATGAGGATTGGTAAATGACTTGTGAGTACTGTAAGCATCTGAGACAAGAATTGTGAGTACTGTAATCGATGTTAATCGGTTAAATTCATTGTTAGATTCCTCGGTCCCAAGTACAAACTTGTTATTACTATTCTGAATGTCAGATAAGTAAGATTATTGATATAAAGAGATATCACTATAACTAAATGTGTTTCGAGTGAGGATTTTAATTAGTTGGGTATATTCTGCACAAAAAGAGAATTTTGCACCAAACAAAAATACAAACATTTGTCACAGATAAAGATACAAACATTCACCGTGAGATTCTCTATTCTCAAGAACCGTACTAATGATTTAATGCCGTGAATCTTGAAATACGTAAAGTTATAAAATATCTAAATCTTAAGGTTAAAATTGAATTATTATATAAGGTGTTATCCATTTATACGGATGAACTACAAGTTGATACTTGTATAAATAATGAGATCGAGATCAAGTTAAGATCCAGATACAAAGTGAAAATAAAATGTATAATCTAAACTAGACTAATTCAACCAATATGACTATGAAATTATTGGTTAAGTTTTGAAGAATGTATGGAGTTAACGCTCGAAGTCCGCTGTAGCGAGTGTGGGGAATGTGGGGCATTATAATATGCTTAAGTAACTTCGCACTCCGAAGTGACCAAAATAAGTGAAGTGAGTTCCTGTAGATTTTGGGACACGTGGAGCTTTTCTGTTGGTGTAGAGAGAATATTTTCTTGACGTGACAGCGGGTCCCACCACTTGCATTACCCCTGAATTAATGCATATGTTGTGCTTAAAAAAATCCTTAAAAATAGTCTTTTGATCCAAAAATTCTGAAAAAAATTATATGTCATAGATGACTTGATTCTTAACATCATATCCAAAAATCATGATTTTTGGAGGTCTGGAGCATTGGTTTTTAAAAATAAAAATGTCTATTAAGAAATGATTTTTTTGTATAAAATCAAAAGTTAGGAGGTGTGTTTGTAATCAAAAAAATTATTAAAAATCGGATTCGTGATCAGGAGGGTCGATTCCGATAAACCCACCCTTTAGGTGGTAGGGGTATACACACCTAAGGGTCGCCCTTACTATTAATATTATAAGGGCGACCGAAGTGGGTGTGACACTATAGCGTTAGCTACAGTAAAAGTAGGTAGTGTTTTTTAGGTTGACAAGAAAAATGTGGCAAGACAAAAACTTTAGCTTTTTTGGATGAGTGTAGTGGGATGATGTAAGCGCAACGAACTTACTCTATGATAATTGGTGTTTTTGGAAATTTTGTTACCGGAAAGGTGGTGAATTGATATGGTGAAAATAATGGTAGTTCCCAGGAGGTGTGTTCTAGCAAAGGTTGGTGGTTTACTTGGTGGAAAATAATAAATAAAATTTATTATTAGATTGCTGGTAGTTACTGTCTGTTCTAGATATTTCCCCCCCTTTTTTTTAATTATTTATTTATCGAGCCTAACAAATTAATATATACTTGTATTTATTTATACAATTTAAGACCCATATACCTATATAAGTGAAGTAAGTTCCTATAGATTTTGGGACCCGTGGCGCTTTTCTGTTGGTGTAGAGGAAATCTTTTCTTGATGTGACAGTGGGCCCCACCACTTGCATTACCTCCGAATTAATGCATATATTGTGCTTAAAAAAATCTTTAAAAATAGCCTCTTGATCCAAAATTACTGAAAAAATTATAGGTCATAGAGGACTTGATTCTTAACATTATATCCAAAAATCGCAATTTTTAGAGGTTTGGAGCATTGGTTTTTAAAAATTAGAAAAAATAAAAAATTTGTTAAAAAATGATTTTTCGCAGAAAATCAAAAATTAGGACGTGTGTTCGTAATCTAAAAAATTATTAAAAATCGAATTCGTGATCAGGAGGGCCGATTCCTATAAACCCACCCTTTAGGTGGACATGGTAATAAAGTTATTTTTTTTTTGTAGCTACTGTACACACCTTAGGGTCGACCTTACTATTAATATTACAAGGGCGGCCGAAGTGGGTGTGACACTGTATCGTTAGCCATAGTAAAAGTAGGTAGTGTTTTTTTGGTTGGCAAGGAAAATGTGACACGAAAAAAACTTTAGTTTTTTCGGGTGAGTGTAGTGGGATGATGTAAGCACAGCGCGCTTACTCTCTGGTAATTGGTATTTTTGAAAATTTTATTACAGGAAATGTGGTGGTTTAATATGATGAAAATAATGGTAGTTATTTTTCAAAAGGTGTGTTCTAGCAAAGGCTGGTGGTTTACTTGGTGGAAAATAATAAATAAAATTTATTATTAGGTAGCTGGTAGTTACTACCTGTTCTAGATATTTTTTTTCTTTTTTATTTACCGAGCCTGTCAAATAAATATATACTTGTATTTATTTGTACAATTTAAGACCCATATACCTCTAGATCAGGTTGGAATCTTAAAATTCTAACTAAATTGCCTTTTCTTTTTTTCCATATTCCGATGACACTATTCCGGCATTTGGGTTTGAGAAACACTGTTGTTGTTCGGGTGAAAAATAATTTTCGTTTAAAATAAATAGTGTGCTCCCCTCCCCATTCCCCTAGAGCATGTGCTCCTTGAGCCTTGCACATATTGAGCCAGGTGAGGAGGAGAAATGATGATGTTTAATTAACTTTTAACATAATACCCTTAATCCTTTGGTTAATATCTAATTGGGATGGATACATACATGTATATGTCCATGTATAGGTAGTGTATGAGTGTATATGGAGTCCCCTATAAATAGGGCTCCCCTCATTCACTATTGAAGGTTACTTCATTTGTTCAAGTGGCTAAGTGTGAGGTAGAGATATTGTAGAGAAAATAAGGAGAGAAAGAGAGCTTGTGAGCTAAAAATTTGCCAAGTGGGGAGACTCTTTAGAAAGTATGGAAGATTTAGCAAAGGAGAAGAAAGTGAATAACTTGCATAAATTCTTTGCTAAGTGAAAAAGAGCATCAAGGAGGTATAGCATATTTAAACCCTAAAAATTTAGTTAAAGCAGTGTATTTTAACATATAGTATAGTTATGAATGCTTGGATGTAGGAGGTTTGCTTGTTGTGGGATCATAGAAGATCCGAAGGCATAAGGGTGGTTTATAAAGGAGATTAAGTTCTTAGTATGTGTTATAATGTAAGAAATATATATATGACTATTTACTATGTGTAAATCAAGTGAAAACATGAGTTTTGAAACTATGCAAACCAGCTGCTGTCCCACTTTCTCTTCTGTAGATTGCTACTGCCACTGTTTCCTCCTTTATTCTCCCCTCCAAACTTCTTATTATTCTTCTCCTTATTGTATTGGCTCAAAGCCTCACTTCCACCTTCCGCAATAATGGCCTTTTCCAACATCGTACTGAAAAAATCAATTTGAAACACTAACACTTTGTTATACAGCCACGACTTCAGTCCTTGTTCAAAATGACGCGCCTTCCGTTCTTCTGTGTCCACTTGATGTGGAGCGAATAATGCAAGTTCATTAAATTTATCGGTGTACTATGCCACTGTCTTTTCACCCTGTTTCAACTCTAAGAACTTCATCTCTATACGACTTTGCATACTTTTCGAAAAATAATTCTCAAAGAATAGTTCCTTAAACCTTTCCCACAGAATAACTTTTTCTCCGGCTCTTTATTTGTTTTCTTTCCACCAATAATTTGCCTCGCCCTTCATCATGTACGTGGCGAATTTTGTTTTCTACTCCTCCCCTACACGTGCGATGACAAAAGCCTTCTCTATTTCTTTAACTCAGAACTGGGCTTCAATCGGGTTAGTAGTACCCCTAAACTCCGGGGGTCCTACATTCTTAAAGTCCTTGACACTAGCTACATGAGCCACCGAGAGATTGGGGTTCACTGGTTCTGTATTCTTTCCTTGGAATGCCCAAATTAACAGGTCGACTAATCGCTGTATAGGGTCTACCTAACCCCTTGGTTATTTACAAACTCCTCTGGTGTAGGTTGTGCAGGTTGTCTACGTCTTAGCGGCATTTTTTGTTTAATAAAAATTTAATAATATTACCTCAGTATATTCTTTAAATATTTATCTTTAATGCAACAATGTAAATAACACATTTTAATAAAAACGTTTATATTTATATGTTAATAATCAGTACATCATACATGAATATCCTATAGCATATTGCTATAAATGTCACCATCTATCCGCTAATATTATAAAAGATGGAGATCTATTAACATACTATCTCTCTACATAGTACAAAAGTCGGGGCTCACATACTATCTCGATATAAGATTTTAGGATTTACAACATATAACTTCCTTGAATACACAAAAATAAGGATCATCATACTATATGTACATAATGATACAAAATACAACATACATCGAATAAACAATACATCAGCGCATGCCATGATCCAATGTTCTCTCGTACTCGATCTGCCCCATATGGATCACCAAATCCCTACTCATCGTATGATAAGTCTGCCCCACCTCTGCTGGATAGTATGAATACCATCCATCTATCTCCCAAATGCAGTGTTGAATACATAACTCATCTTATTTATCTTCCTCTTTTTAACTCTCACCTCCTTCTCAAGGTCACTGACTCTATCATGTGCATCATCCCACATCTCCTTATGCTGAATCCTATCAACTACCTCTTTCTCTAAGGTCCTCTTTCTCTGCCCTATCACTTTACACCTGGTGCTCAGTATGCTCCAACTTCCTACCAGCTCTACATTACGGGCCAACAAGTGATGGACTATGGCCCTTAACTGAGTCCCCGCCTCCTGACATCCCTTTACCTCTGTTTCAAGCTCTTGAACTCTGTCCTGACACTCCTTGACCTCACCTTCAAGATCTTGGACTCTGCCCCCTCCAGCTCAATATTGTGGTCTGCACACTCTCCTAACAAATCATCCTTGAAGGTGTGAAACACTGGGGATCCTCCATCGGAATCCTCAGCGGGATCCTCTCTTAGAATTGACTCCTTATTTGGCTCTGACTCCTCTGTAACAGGCTCAACTACTGGGACAGATTTTGGCACTACATGTATATATCTCGGCTCATCCTCCATAACTCTACTCTGCTCACCCACCTCTGGCATCCTACAACTCTAAACACGAAACAAACAAACTCTATTAGTATCGAAATAAAATATAAATTCATTGTATGGAATGAAAATACATTTCATGACACTACTGACTCTCTATGACAAGTCTACTAATAAGTAAAACTCTACATGAGTTTTATCTCCTTCTATTATAACTCTTTTTTTTTTAAGGTTATAGCTTAAGGATTCACATTCCTAAGGTTTATAACCTATAACTCTGATACCAACCTGTGACGCCCCCAAATTCAGGTACCTCTACCTTGAACTTGGTGCCCTACGCTGCTAAACCATATGAACTAACTAACTATAACTTAATGCGGAATAACTTAAACAATTACATTAATATTACATAAACATAACATTCCAGGTTCTCTTAACCTTAACTAATACATTAAAGTCTGACATAAAATACAAATATGATCCATTACATTGCATAACATAATAACTAAGAGTATCGGCTAATCCACAGCCTTGCCTTTTCCTTTGTCCTTATCTGAGACACCGCCTTACTAAGTTTTTATTGTAACATTTTATTAAAGCAAGAAATAAGTAACAAGTTTGCCCAACAAGTATAAATCTAGCAATAATGATTAATCATGATCAAGGGGTTATAATTGTAGGAGTTTTAACAATTGAGAAATAATCTATTACGCAAATTTAATGAATTGAAAGTATCAAGTTTCAACAATTCCAAGGTTTGAATAATTTCATTACTGCGATGTCACTATGGACCATGAATCAATACAAGGCCTTAGGATAACAAGTACACGAAGTGATCAGCCTCATCATACCTTATATTATGCATAACGTTTAGTCATAGCGTGCAAGTCGATTTCTTGGCAGAAATTATTTTTCTTTTATTAGGGTTGTTCATCTCAACATAAGAATTCGCACTAAGACTATTGGTTTAGATAACTTTCTAAAACTTGACTGACATTACTCATTATTGATCTAGCCAAATCAAATGGCATATACACATTCTTAAACCACTTAGGAATGATTTCAACTTTAATGTTCACATGTTAAGGTTCGAGTGATCTTTTGAGAGTATTTGAGTATGAATAATTTGACTTTCTAATTCAATATTCGAAATTAAGGATCAATCAAGATTATAAACTTGATCATCAATAATTGAGTGCAACATGAATAAATATAACATTCAAATTACTTGCACGAATCAATAAGGTGCAAAAGGTAGGATACTTGCCTGGATCATCGTTACTATTCGACTCTATCCCATTTTTCCTTCGAACAACCTGTGTTCATCATAATCATCTAACGGTTAATCTCTATTAACTTTCATATAACGATTTATCAAACTAACTTATTAATTTTTCACAATTAATCTTTATTGTTTACTTCTTATACATATCGTTCATAAATAAAATTATTTGTTTAAGTATTCTTGTTCCTTATTTCTCTTGTTTAATTATTTCTTTAACCTTCACAAATAGAAAAATACTTAGTATTATTTTATTTGTTTAATTATCCTTGATCAATTTTTCATTATTCTCACTTTAGGTCAATTATTTCACAAATAAAACGTTCTCACTATTATTTGTTTATGATTTATTACTCAATTATTATTCTCTTTGTTCACACTTTATTAGTCCATAAATAAAAATAATTTAAGTTATTATTTTATTTGTTTAATCTCTAATTGGAGTAATTTTTACTCTTATTTTAATTATTTATGCTTCATTAATACACAATTAAAATAATTCTTAGTATTATTTTAATTGTTTACTCTTTATTAATTCATAATTAAAATAATCTTTAATATTATTTTAATTATTTAGGTCTCATTAATTCACAATTAAAATAATCTCTACTATTATTTTAATTATTTATACATTATTAATACATAATTAAAATAATTCTTTAATATTATTTTAATTATTTAAAGTAATCTTTAATTAAAATAATCTTTAATATTATTTTAATTAACTCACCAATAAAATATTTATTACTTATTTATTTATTATTAATTTAATTTAATTTTAATTTTAATTTAATTAATTAATTAATTAATTATATTTATTTATTTATTTATTTGATCGGGTCGAATTGGACTTGGTCAACTCAACTGGTTGGACTGGGGTTTGACCACCCCGGTTAACTGAGAAAACTGGCCAGTGTCCCGGTACTTAATTTACACTAAGGGACAACGCCCCGACGTTGTCTTCAGAATTTTGAAAACAAAGGAACAACGCTCTTGTAATGACTCAAATTTTTCCCTTCCCACATTGGTTGCTAATATATCCTTAGTCCCACAAAGTTTAGTCCCACATCACCCATTTAGCAAAACCCAACTCCTTCCTTAGGCTATAAATAGAATACAACCCTTCTTGTTTTACTTTACCTTTTAAGGGTCTCTAATTTTGAGTAAGGATCTTGTTGTGTGAGGGTTTTTTATAAAAAGACTTCATTAGTTAAATTTTTGTCATCGAGGGCGTAAGCAATCTGCGAAACTCGTAATTTTTAAGTATGTTTCTTATTTAATTTTTCTGTATTGTCATTTTTGTTTTAAATATTATATTTAGTTTGTTAGGTGATATTTTAATATATATTGTTAGTAATTAGTATTTTTGCATTGTTATTATTTTTATAGTTTTAATTATTGTTTTGTATTTAGATTATTAGTTACTAGTTTTGGATTAGTATTATTGACTTTAATTATTATTTTGTATTTAGATTATTAGTTAATAGTTTTAGATTAACATTATTGTCTTTAATTATTATTGCTATTTAGATTATGATTTTGGCATAATAGTAATATTTGTTTGAAAAATGATTAAATATTGAAAGAATATTTTTGTAAATATACTTATAGTTATGTTGAAAAGGAAATAAGAAAGCTGTTAAATAATAGAATTTGTCATAATGACATTTATTTGTTTTAAATTTATATTTAGGAATCGTTCGACTATTAATTTTATGTTCAACAATATCGAGGTAAGTGACTTTTTGAACTATTTAATATTTTAAAATTATCGTTTATAATTATGTATGCTTTAGTAATTATTCGGATGCCAAAATGTATGATTTCAAAAATTGTTATACTTTATTTAAGGCTTCCATTTGAATGAAATGCTACACTTGTATTTTGTTAAAAACCCGGATCAAGTATCAAAATAGAATTTTGAATTAGAAAATGAGATTATGTGATTTTGAACTGTGAAATAAGTATAGTTTTGAATATCGAAAATATTGAGAAATTAACCACGTAGGTCATTCTTAGCACATTGATTAAATAATAAATTATATTTAATCACTTATTTACACTTCTGTCATTCCAAACTAGGTTTTAACTTCTAATCTTCATTTAATTAGCCAAGATTCTTATTTAGAAATCTTGTTAAAAATCTAGGATGTCACAAGAACAACCCTTATAATGGGGTATTCTCTATTGAAAATGAAAAACTTTCCGCACACTATTATTTAATGTTATGCATATACATAGGATATAAGAGGGGTGATCTCCTCGAGTGTCCAGCTTGAGTGTTTAAAGTTTTATAATTATTAAATACTTTCGAGATAAATAGATATGCCCTGGCAGGCAAGCCCTTCTTACTTCTGAGATATTTAGTTCATAGCAGGAAAGTTCTCACGTATATTATTGTTTTTTTTAATCAACTTAGTAGTAAATATTCTGCAAACTCTTTTATTGAATATAGTATCTATGTTGCATGCTTTCACAATTATTGTATATTGTTGAAGTTCCAAAAGAGTAATTCTTTTTCATTCATGATATATCTTCATTGCTTATTTAAACTTGCTGAGCAAAGTAGTTGTTCACCCTTGCTATATCATGAACTATTTTTCAGCAAAGCTCGAATGTTCTAAGAAGAACAAAGGCAAAGAAAAGTCAACTAAGTAGATTGGATAAAAGCAAACTTTATATGTCATATGTAACTCGTTTGTGTATTGAAATGGTGTATGTATTTAAGGTTAGTGGAAGATGGGATAATGGTACGTTTTGTAATGAATTTAGTAATATTTTTTGCGAGTTATTGGAGGTTAAGTTTATAAATGTTGTATAAGTATTGAATCGTGAGCACTGAACTCGATGTTCAAATGACCTGAATTTGGGGGCGTCACAGTAACCCTTGGTCCTCTTTTCTTTAAAAGAGCTTGACGCAAAAGAAAGAGTAATAGTACGAAAAAGACACATTTTATCACAAAAATTTAAAAACCTAAAGGAATTGTTTTCTAATTCTAGGTACATATTTTCAAGTGGGGCACATAAGTGATGCATGTTTATATGTGTGTTATTAGGAGTCTTATCTCTTTATGGAAACTTCTTTAGCCTGATTAACCTTCTTACCTTGCATTTGTCATACTAAGCTAGAGTTAAAATTCTCAGAGTAATAATCAGATCTACAATGTTTACAAGGTTGAATCGTTGAGTTAGTCTTTGCTAACCCTACAATTTTTCGAGGTTTCGATCGTAGGGTTGACTTTATTCTATATTTTTAAACTAAAGGTTAGTATGATATGCAGACATTATGTCAGTCCTTTTAAGATTGAGAACCCTTAATGGACACTATTTCAGAGTTAGTCTTAGAAGTTTATTTTCAGCCTCATATTGAAATGAAGAGAAAGCAAATTCATGAGATGTTCTCAAATCAGTTAGTGTTTTTTCTTACTTTAATTTAAGGTTGAAAAAGACTGACTAAGACATTTTGAATAGTGTTGTGTTTATTCAAGTTGTCACATATCAGTACATAGAATAGTTAAGATGTATGCACTCATTTATTAAGAGAGGTGTTGAGTCATACCTCACTGATATCAATTTCTTGATTACTAGTGGTGATGTCCCTTTGCCTTCTTTTTTTTTTTGTTTTTTTTGTTTTTGTCTGATGACTCTGAGTTGCACTTCAATTCATTTCTTACTTGAGCTCATGATCTTCATTGTGCTCATCTCTCATTCCTTCATTTTCTTTCTGGGTTATCCATTCTTTCTTTTTGTGCATACTCATTCTCCCACTCTTAGGTAACATAAGAGATTATCAAGTCTGATGATCTCTAACAACAACAATAGTATGAGTTAGGATTAGATAATTCCTCTTGATTAATTAGATATCTTTCCCGTGAAGGGATTTACAACAATTATGATGATCTGGCTAGTAAAGGCACAAATTCTAGGAACTGAATGCTCAATATGCTGCTAAGAGGAATTTGGATGAAGTAGTGATTGCTCCTTTTGAGATATTCAACATCTTTATGATAAGTTGATCATTTTCTTCATCTAAGGAGATTGAGGTAGGATGGAGCTTACATGATTTTTTTTAAATAAGCATTCCTTCTAGAGTAAGCTTTATTTGTAAGGAGTGCTTTTTGTGAAGTTTCATTATGCATTCAAATAAAGCTACCCAACTTTCCTTAGTGATTTTGTAATTCAACATATCTTGAACAGTTATCTCCCAGAAACATGAATAAGACACTAACATTCTTTACCTTTCACAGAACTAATTCTAGTACCATGATTTACTCCTTGCGATTAAGCAAGTTTTGTGAGAACCTGCTCTAATACTAATTGTTGGTTCACAGAGGTACACTAAGATGATCTAGAAGGGGGGTTGAATAGATCATCATATAGTATGTGTATAATGTTTACAATTTTTGAAACATCTTTACCAGATACATAGACAGTTATATGCACGGCAGAATTAGAGTATTTGGTAAAACCCCTTTAGATCATTAAGAAGGAATACACAGTTCTGAGTTACTATTTAAAAATATCACAAGTAAATACAGCATTCATATCATACACAACATATTTATGAAAGATACAGAAGGGGGTAAAGAGACATTGAGTCCACAAGGATTTCTAAGAGATTTGGAGCCTGAACTACTCATACTCCTCTCTTCCACTTCATTGAGTAGGGACATTCCGCTAAGGATAAATGGACACTAAGTCCTTATAATTTAAAAGCAAAGTTTTCTCACTAAGGATTGATTCACTAAGAATCAGGCATGAGTCCCGTCTTATCTCATTTAGGACACTAAGTCATCTTCCCTCAACATGGGCTGATTCACTAAGAATCAAACAGGCCTAACCCGATTTTCTCCTCAGGACACTAAGTCATCTTCCCTAAATAGGGGCAGATTCCTCTAAATTTAGTGGGTCAATAAGTCCCTACTTTGCTGTTGTGTTGTTGTTGTTGAGGGGTGTTGCCAAGTTAAAGTTAAGCTCATATCAAATGAACTTAATAGCTGTGTAGTAATCAATCTTCCAAAGCGTAGAGTGACTTTGGATTGAGGATATATCTCTGTAATTGATCGATCCCCTCTATGGTCTTCGATAAAATGACATTTTCTTCCTTATTCTCCTTCAGCTTATAAACCATTATATTTTCTGATCTTTGACCATTATTTCTCTACTTTTCTCTCTTTAGTGAGTTTTCTGAGTGTATATCTTTAATATTTCTCACCAATGCTATGCTCCCTATCTTATGTTCTTCCTGTTCTTATCTATATATTTCTTCAGCCCTTTTATCTGCTTCTCTTCTTCTTCTTTTTCTCTATAAATGAAGGTTCTTTTGTACACAAAAGATCTCCTTCATTTTGCCTGTTGAGAATTTTGCTTGTTAGCAATTCTATCCATTGCGAGAGAGCCGATTCTTTGAAGTTAAAGGATATTGAATATCTTTGATGTAGACATTTCTTTGTGTTGTTAGCTTGATTTCTTTCTATGAGCTGTCACATCAACTAGTTTACACCGTACACCGTTATTTATCCGTTGGATAAAGCTTAGTCTTCTCTTTGCAAAATATCTTTCTTTATGGTCTTTGGAAGGTGTTAGCATACTTTCGACTTAGTCTTCTTAAGTTTACCATAAATGGAAACTTCGTGCCAGATGAAGCTTGAACTTTATAGATGTTAGACATTGCTTTGTCTGATTCCTTTTCTAGGTTTGATCAGTGATTGTCTTGTCATTTTCATCATTTCTTAAACCATACTCATTGATTAATCCATTGCAAGATCTTTCACACTTTACAATTTTACTGATCGAGAAATCTCTTGACTCTTTCTACTTTACGATTCTTCTGCTATGCGTTTGACTGATTTTGTACTACAATATGGTGTGCTGTCGCAGGCAACCAAAAATAAATTTTTACTTTGGAAAATATTTATGTAGTAGTGTAACTAAGAGTCGATCCCACATAGAATGATTAATTTAATTTTATGTAATTTAAACTAAGATTTAAACAAAAGTAAATAAGATTAACCAAATAATTAAAAACTCCAGTTCTTCAGTTCAGTATCATCTTTCACAATGATAATATAATCAAGTTAACCAATATTCGTCATTTAATGAAATTTATAACCCTAGATAACAAAAAAACGTGTTACCCGAAATCTCCCTTACGTTTTAAATTTAATAAGATAATTGCCCCACTAGACCTTAACTATCATATAACCTAGAACTATTAGTCTAGATTTAATATAACAGTAGCATTAAAAATTCGGAAATTAGATTATTCTAAGCAACAATCACACAATCGCAGATTATTTAACTTGCCTTCTTATAACCATCGTTATACTCAAAAGCTTGACCACAATCATGTATTACTAATTGTGAGGATCTGAATTTCCAGGAATTCTTTAATAATATTAAATGAGAATTTAATTGATAAAATTATCAAAGTTGTTAAATTAATTATTATTTTATGTGATTTAATGTATGGGATGAGATTTAATTAGTAAATTAAATCCGTACAGAGATGATGACAAATTGTGATTAAATAAAAATAATTGAAGAATAAATAGATTGTTTAAAAACAATTTATGAAAAATAAGAGAAGTTTTAATGAAATGAATAATATTTAAAAATTATTGTGAAAGTACAGAAATTATGATTTTAAATGAGGTTAATGTGAAAGGCATGAATTAAATATGTATATATTTATATATATACATTTTTATATGTATGTGTGTTATGTTTAATTGATAATTATAAATGTTATTAATTATGGAAGTAAAAGGATTAATAATTAAATTAATCCAATTTTAAATGAAAAGCGAATGAGGAAGTTAATAAAATTATAATTATTGATTTTTGATTTAAGTAAGAATTATGGTAAAAATTTAGAAAATTATTGAAAAGAAATGTAATTATATAAATTATATAATAATAAATTATATAATTTATATAAGAAAATTAAAGTGATGTTTAAAGGAAATTATAATTATATAAATTATATAAGGATAAATTATATAATTTATATAAGAGAATTAAAATAATGAGAGAGTTAATAAATGTGAAATTATTGATTAATTGATAATTATGGAGGAATTTAAGAAATTATTTAGGAAATGAGATTGTAAATATATAAATTATGTAATATTAAATTATATAATTTATATATAAAGAAATTATTGTAAATATTAAAGAAATTGAATAATAAATAAGAAAAAAAGAATATTTTAAGTTATTAAAAATTATATTTATGTATAATGGAATTATTATGACTTTTATGAAAAATAATATTTCGGAAACGTGAACATGTTAATATAACATGTTGTCCAAGCAACGGAGTGAAAAATTATGAAAAATAATTTTTATAAGTTATATGAATTATGTCATGATTTTTGGAGGTATAAATTACCTCAAATAAATACATGCATGTCATTATGCGTGTACAAAATTTGTCAAGTAAAGTACCCAAAAAGGGTCTAAATATTATTGATAAATCATATTATGATTTTTAGTGGATTAAAATAAATATTTTATATATATTATATAAAATATTTATTACACGATATAATTACGTAATGTATAAAAATTTGCATGTTATTTTGGAAAATTCCCGAAGTCTCGCGCTGCTTGATAAAGTCGGTGTGAATTTTTTATGCAAAAAATTGGTTAAGTGCCTTGGCTTATAAAAGGAAAAGAAATAGAAGCAAAAGAAAAGAAAACAAAAGAAAACAAACACACGACACAACCGAGCTCTCTTTCTTTCTTGGTCCATCCACACCAAGCCACGCCGGAAAACTCCATAGCCACCACCGTGAAAGAGGAAGTTTGTGCCATCAAAGGAAAGATTTTTAAAGCCAAAGAAGGTTGTACGAGAAGCAGTATAAAGAGGGTATTTATTATTTAATGCTACGATCCAGGCAAGTTCTTCAGTCCTTAAATGTTAAATGTTGACTGTTATGATATGATAATATTTATTAAATGCATATAAATTATGTGTTATGTGATCTGTGAATAATATGACGACTATGTGTACTTTGTGCAATGATATGAGATATATTGTTATAGTAGAGCCACAACACGTAATGTATGACACACACCAAGCATGATAAGGTATGTGCTGTAATGTCCTAGAATTTTCACATCTTTATTAATTAAATTATTAATTTAATTTCCAACGAGTTAGTTTTATGAGATTATTTAAATCTTTTTATGTGATTAAATAATTATGTGATTAAATAATTATGTAATTAATTACTAAAATTTATTAAAGGGGGTCACTAATATGTTATTAAATTAGTGAACAAACCCTAAAGTTTTAATATCAAAATAATTGATAAGTTTTCTATTAATTAAATATTCAATTAAATTGAATATAATGAGTGAATTAAATATAATAAATTAATTAATATAATTATTAATTAATGTAAATAATGTGAAATATTAATAATAATATTTATTAGTCCAATTAGTAATTTAATACTTATGGGTTAGAATATTTAATTATTTATTCAAGGTAATTATTTATTTAATCATGGATTGAATAATTAATGTGTAAATTATTAAAATAGCCCAACATGGGTCAATTAGTGGCCCAAGTGGAGAATAATAAAATTTGACATTTTAGTAGCCCAAACAATTTAATAGAAGCCCAATTGGTATTTTAAATTAAAGCCCAATGATTGGCCCACTTGGAAAATACTTAATTAAACTATTATTTATTTAAAAATGAAAACGTGACTAATAATTTGGGACAAGGAAAAGTGTCATCAGCCGACCATGTTGGTTTTGGGAGAGAGAAAAAGTGATTTTTTTGATATTTTATTTTATTTTCCATTTATTTAATTAAGGATTGCTTGTTTTAATTTTTGTAGTACATGAAACCATGCTTCTTTTCACCAACTATGTATGGACTAAATTGCTTGTGTAAGTATCCAATAGCTAGCTTGTAGTGGTCAAAATTATTAGATACATTATGTGTATCTACTAATTTTTCAAGTATACTTGAAAAGTTGATAGATGTTATTTCATTTTGCTCCAAAAATCAAAAGAAAGAGTTTGAGAGCAAAATATTTTGAGAGAGAGCAAGAGAAGGAGAAGGAGTGCTAAGCTAGTTTATGTCTTCAAGATTCACAACATATTTTGGGAGAAAAAGAAGAATAGCCATTAAATCAAGGTAATGATTATTTTAAATGAAGTTTTGTTTTTAAATTAAATAAATCATCATGTTAGTATAAACATGTTAATATGGTTATTAATGTGTAGTGGTAATATTTATGCCATGCTTGAGTTTAATATGTTTGGTTTGTATTTTGGTATATTTTATATGCTAAAATATGTGTTTAATAGTGTGTAAACAAGTTTTGAAATATATGACCAAAAATATTTTTGTAAAACTTAGGTTTGATGTTCTAATATTATAGAACATTAAATCATGAGAAAAATAAAGTTTGAATCACTTAAAATGGAGTTATACACAAAAAGTTATGATTTATGATAGTTTATGTGATGTAAAAATTTTTATAAAAAAATATTGATATTAAATCATGAAAAATTAATTTTTCATGTTATAAATTAATATAAGGTGATTGGTAATTTTTTTGGATTTTTATTGAAGAGTTAAAGATTTCTTGAAGGTATAATTTTAATTAAAGTGTGTATAGCCGGAACACTGTTCACAATCTGCGAAGGGAAAAAATAAAAAATAAAAAAATAAGGGTTTTCGCGCAATGCGCGCCAGGTACTGTTCACCGAGGACGCGGAGCCAAACGACGTCGTTTGGCGTCCGTAGAAAATTCACTCCGCGCGTACGCGCGGAAGCCATTACCGGCATTTCAAAAACGGCGTCGTTTTGACCCGTAAAAAAACTAAGACGCGCGCAATGCGCGGTAAGAAATTTTTCGGCAGAATTACGATTCTGCCCCTCCGTGTTTTTCTTGGTAGAATTACCATTTTGCCCTCCGATCAGTTTTCTGATTATTTACGAAACTGCCATCGGTCCGGATTTTCAACTTAATTACGAAAATGCCATTCGGGTTAATTTTAATTAATTTAAATATTTAAAAATTAATTTAAAATTATGACAAAAATAATAATAATACAAAAATAATATTGGGGAGGATATTTTTCATTAAGTTTAATATTTAAATATTTTAAATATTAATCTAGTTAGCTAAACCATGGTTAAGTTAAATAAATTTATTATTTATTTATTATTTTAAATGTTAATAATAAATAAAGATGACAAATTAGCAATTATTATTTAATGCCTATTAAATAATATTTAAAGAGAGATAAAATTTATAAATTAATTATTTATTATTTAAATATTATTAAATAATAAATAAGGATAATGAAGTAATTAATTATTATTTAATTAACATTAAATAACGATTAATGGAAATTAAGTTATTAGAGTAATAATTTATTATTTAATAAATACGAATGATTTGATTATTATTTAACCTTAAATAATAATTAAAAATAAATAAATAATTAATTATTATTTAATTGACATTAAATAATAATTAAAGAGGATTAAGATTAGTAAACTATTATTTAATTTCCTTAATTAAATAATAAGTAAGGTTAATTACTTGGTTAATTATTGGTTGATTAACATTAAATTAAAGAAGGTTAAAACTAAGTTAATAATTATTCATTATTTAATTATAATTAAATAATAGGTAAGTACAATTAGTTATTATTTATTTTAAATAATAACTAGAGTTAATTAATTAATTTCTATTTAATCAATATTAAATAGTAATTAAAAAGAGATTGAGTTAATAAAATAAATTGAATTTAATTAAACAATTATAATAAGTTGTTTAAAGGTTTACTAAGTGTCCAACACTTAAGAAAAATATTTTCTAACTTATTAAATTATTAACCTAAAACGATTAAGTGTCTATAAGGTTAATAATATTGTTTTGACTAATGTAAATTATGTGTTAGTACTTATGTGGTAAATAAGTTCGTTATTAAGCGTATAGTTATGCAAATACGTCGTACTAATTATTAGACCGACTTTATTAATGTTAGGTCTTTCAAAGCAAGTTAGTTAAAGCTAGACAATTATTGTAGCTGAGCAAACAGGCAAGTTCTCTAACCCTACTCAATTATTATCGTTGAACAAGTTTCCATACTTGTATTTATTGTTAAAGCTTGAAGTGGTTTAATTATTTAAAATTATTCCACATCCATATTGTTTATACAATCGCACTTAGTGCATTTGAAGCTTGTTAGTTCTTGATTCATGAACTGTATTAAAAATGTCTGAAGCTAATAGTTCAGCTAGACATTGCGTTTCTAAATTCAATAACTTGAATACTTTTAAAAGCTTATCCAAACCATTGTTGGGTGCGGATTTCTTATATTAAGTCTGAGAATTGAACAACCCTAAATTAGGGGATTTTGTGTCGGAAAACCGACTTTGGGCGCCAGTGACTAAATGTAATGCATATACAGCGGGTTGAATAGGCTGATCCCCTTGAAAACCAAACAACTCAAAGGGTCAGAGGAAACTCTATTATACCCTAGTTAGTTCAGGGTCCTTAGTGACCACTCAGCATTTTAAGATTCAAATATTCTGTTTATTAAAATTTGAATCCTGTGTCATTCACAATTGTTATATCTATTGTTGAATCATTGATGATATTTCCCATTCATTCATGATATATTAAATCTATATGATTGTTCTAAACTTGCTGAGCAAACTAGTTGCTCATTCTTGCTATATCATGAACCATTTTTCAGATAATCCTGATTGCTCAAAGAAGGATAAGGGAAAAGGAAAGGCCAGAGCTTAAGTTAGTTTATGCATGCTAATTAGATGCTTAAATTTGTGTTTACTGTTGTTAAACCTTTTGTAATTCCTTATGATAGGAACTGTTTATGTTAAGGTTAATAGACCCTGGTATTGTAACCTTTTTGTAAGGGAACCAATATGTATTATTCCGCGATATTTAAATGCAATGTATGTATTTAATTGTTAGTAATGTGTTGAATAGTGAGAACCAAACTCGAGGTTATGGAACCCGGATTTGGGGTCGTCACATGTGCTATGTGAAATATAAAGTGTTGAACTTGCTGAGCCGTTATGCTCATTACTTGCTTAATAAATATTTTTGCAGGAAAGAAATAACTTTCAAGAATATCAGATATGATAGAGATGAATTACCTAGAAGGTTGGAAACGTAATTGCTATATTTTCAACATTATGATTCAATATGAGAAATTTGTTAATTTTACTGTGATGAGCTGTATGTATATATATATGTTGAATACAGATATGATAAAAGTTCAATTATGAACTGTGATTGATCAGGATAATTGTTACGGTAGAAATTATTATATGTTTGATTACGAATGACGCAACAAGGAATATTTGTATGAAAATAAATAACAGTAAATTTTAAATGATAAGTTTTATGATACGTGTAAAAGAAAGAAAAAGTTAAGGTTGCGATCCAGGGATTAGGATCCAGATGTAAAGATTTTAAATATTCAAATATTTTAATACAACGATTGAATCGAGAAAAAGAAAAATTTATATGAGAATTTTGATAATTGATGATTTTAAAATCAATTAATGGATCAATTAAGGTGATTAAAGATTTATTAACGAACCGAAATTTGGACGTAAGGAAGATAACGAATAATAAATATGGAATGCTAAGGTAATAAAATGGGTCGAATTTCGGGGTCGTTACACTAATCGCTACCTATGATCATATATAATATCGTTTACTTAATACTATATCTTAATCTAGCAAATGATAATAATTAGATCAATTCTGTGAGGATCTGAATTTCAGGATTCCTTTAATAATATTGAATAAGAATTAATTGATAAAAAAATATCAAGGTTGTTTAAGTTAATTATTATTTTAAGTAATTTAAAGTGTTTGAAGGGATTTAATTAGTAAATTAAATTTGTACAGAAATGGTGATGAATTATGTGAATTTAAAATAATTGAAAAGTAAATAAATTGTGTAAATACAATTTATGAAGAATAAAAGGAATTTCAGGTAAATGCATAATAAATTGTACAATTTAATTATTGTGGAAGTACAGAAATTATGATTTTAAAGGAGGTTATGTGATAATGTAAATGCATGAATTAAATATGTATATATTTATATATATACATTTGTATATATATGTGTGTTATGTTTAATTGATAATTATAAATATTATTAATTATGGAAAATAAAGGGATTAATAATTAAATTAATCCAATTTTAAATGGAAAATTAATGAGGGAGTTGTAATAATATAATTATGAATTTTAGATTTTATTAAGAATGGTGGAGAAAGTTTAGAATTTATAAAGAAGAGATGTAATTATATAAATTATATAATAATAATTATATAATTTATATAAGGAAATTAAAGTAAGATATGAAGAAAATAAAAAATTATATAAATTATATAAGGATAATTATGTGATTTATATATTGTGATTAAATGGATTAAAGTTGGAGGAAATTAAGAAATTATTTAAGAAATGAGAACGTAAATATATAAATTATATAATATTGAATTATATAATTTATATATAAAGAAATTATTGTAAATGTTAAAGAAATGAAATAATAAATAAGGAAAAGGAATGTTTTAAGTTATTAAAAATTATATTTATGTATAATGAAATTATTATGACTTTTATGAAAGATAATACTTCGGAAATGTGAACATGTTAATGTAACATGATGTCCAAGTAATGAAGTGAAAAATTATAAAAAATAATTTTTATATATCCTATGAATTATTTTATGATTTTTGGAGGTATAAATTACCTCAAATAATTACATGCATGGCGATATGCGTGTACAAAATTTGTCAAGAAAGGTACCCAAAAAGGTATTAATATTAACTATAAATCATATTATGATTTTTGGTGAATTAAAATAAATATTTTACATACATTATATAAAATATTTATTACACGAAATAATTACGTAATGTATTAAATTAAAATTTTGCTTGAGAATTTGGAATGTTCGCGAGAGGGTAAGGCGGTGGAATTGGTGAATCAATTAAAATTTGTTTACTTACAATTAAGTGGTTTATATAAAGGAAAGGAAATAGCCAAAAAACATGCAATATATATAATAAAGAAAAGAAAAAGAAGAAGAAACAAAACTTGTTGTTCTTCTTCTTCTCCACCCGACCACCCTCACCAGTACCACCACCACCAAGCCACGCCGGAAAACACCACAACCACCAAGGAGAGAAGGAATATCAAGCTTTCAAGGAAGATTTTAAAGCATTAGAAGGTATCAAAATTCAATTATTGAATTTATTTGGTATTTATGAGGATAAAATATTTTTGTGGAAAATTAGTAAATAATTAGAATAATTATTCCAAATAATTTTTGGATGTATGTATGTTGATTTTATCATGTTTAGAATAATTTGTGGTGGAAAAATTGGAACAAAAATTAATTAATTTGCATGTTGGATCACTGCTGCCGGAAGAAGGCTGCGGGAAAAAAAGAAAAATTGGGTCGGCCGCGCACTGCGCGAGCCGTAATTTTTCCGAACGCCGCGAACAAAACGGCGTCGTTTTGGGGGAAAGATGGAAGGCCGCGCCTTGCGCGGCAGAAGCTTCCGGAATAGGCCAGCGAACGACGTCGTTTTGGATCGACCGAGGAGAATCCGCGCGATGCGCAGACAAGTTTTGGGGCGGAAATGTCAAAAGTGCCCCTGCTCTTTTCGGTTAATACCGATCGTGTCCCCTGGCCTTATAAAATTACAGCCGTGCCCTTCAACTTTTCTGGAAATACCGTCCGTGTCCTGGGAGCAATGCAAATTACGATTATGCCTCAAACTTTCCGGAAAATTCCGGATATGCCCCTAGAGTTGCGAAAATTACGAAAATGTCCAGGACCTTTTCTGTTAATACAGGTTATGTCCCTAAGGGCGCGGAAATTACCAAAATGCCCCCAGAATTAGTTTTAATTGAAATAAATGTTTAAAAATTGTTTAAAAAATCATAGAAAATTATAGAAAAATACTAAAAATATAGAAATGATATTTGGGCATTAAATTTAATATTTTTGAGTAAATATTAAATATTGGGGATTAATATTTAAATGTTTAAATATTAATCTAATAAGGTTACAAGTTAGAAAATGATTTAATAAATTTTTCGGACAACCGAATATGCTAAAATTTACCCAATAAGCCGGGTTGTTCGTAGTGAGTGTATTTGATATTAAGTTAAAGGAATATATTAAGGGAAGAGGTCAATATAGTTAACCGTATAAATTGGAAATTAGTCCAGAGATGATATTAATTAAGTAAATTAATATCATAAAGAGATAAATAATTATTATTTAATTATTTTATGATCATAAGTTGATCGAGTTAAGGATTTGAGTTAACAATTTAAATAACTGGACGCCAGGCAAGTTCTTCAGTCTCTTTTATGTTAAATGTTGAGCTATTATATGCAATTCTTGTTTTAAATGCATACAAAAATTATGTGTTATGTGATATGTGTTTAATATGACTACAATGTGTTCTTTGTGCAACGATACGAGATATATTGCTATATCTGAAGCACAAGCACATGATATATGACACATACTGTGACGACCCCAAATCCGGGTTCCTTTAACCCTAGACTTGGTACGTCACGATACATCATCTTCATACACGTTCTATAACTAATGCGGAATATATAAACATAAATTGTTTATTCTACAACATTTCCCAAGGTTTCTAACCTTAACTTACATATATACCTTTAGATTCATAAAAAGGTTTACAAAATTACTTACATCATATAACAATTTAATTATAATGCATAACACTATAATCTTGTCTGTTGCTTCTGTCTCCGTCTCTCCTTGGACATTTGTATTATTCTGAAATTTGTTATCATGATATAGCAAGAGTGAGCAACGACTTTGCTCAGCAAGTTTAAATACGATAACGATATATCATGATTGAAAGAAAGAATAAGCTTTTGAATTTTCAACAATATAATAATTGTGAAAGAGTACGAGTCATAATTTCAATAATTGAATGACTAAATTAATTAATGTTGAGTGTCAATAATGACCATGAACAAATTTAACTGAACCTTATGGTAATGAAGGTGATCAGCCTTTCATACCTGATGAACACATGCAACAAGCACTATGTGCGAATCAACAATTTAAAGAGGTGGAATAATTATACAGAATTAAACCATAGCATGCTTGAAACGTAACAACTTGAGTTTAAGTTAGGAACTTGAACAATAAAATAATGTATCCTGCTCGAATATAAATTGAGTAGGGTTTAGGAAACTTGCACAAAATAAAGTTTGAAGATAGGAAACTTGCCTGTCTGCTCAGCTACAATTAATGTCTAGCTTTAACTAACTGGTTTTGAAAGACCTAACATTAATAAAGTTGGTCTAACAATTAGTACAGCGTATTTGCACAACTATACGCTCACTAAGGAACTTATTTATCACATAAGTACTAACACATAATTTACATCAGTCAAAACAATATTATTAACCTTATAGACTCTCAATCAAATTAGGTTAATAAATTAATAAGTTAGAAAATAATTTTCTTAAGTGTTAAACACTTATTAAACTATTAAACAATTTATTATAATTGTTTAAACAAAAGAGTTAAAAGACATTTTCTTTATTCCATTTAATTACTATTTAACATTAATTAAATAGTAAGTAATTAAATACCTTTAGTTATTATTTAATAATAAATAATAACTTACTAGATTTATTTATTATTTAAAGTTAATCAAATAATAAATAATTAAATACCCAATCTTAGTTGTCTTTAATTGTTATTTAATAATAATTAATTAATTTATCATCCTTGTTTATTATTTAATATTAATTAAATAATAATTAATTTAATCATAAATTCAGAAGATATAATATTAAACTAACTAGATTAATATTTACCATTTAAATATTAATCCTAAATACTTATTATATTTGAAAAAATATAATATTAAACAAACTAGATTAATATCTACAACATTTGAACATTAATCCTAAATACTTATTATATTTAGAAAATATAATATTAAATTAACTAGATTAATATTTACAACATTTAAATATTAATCCTAAATACTTATTATATTTGGAAAATATAATATTAAATACCTAAATATCATTCTTGTATTATTATTATTTTTGTTATAATTTTAAATTAATTTTTAAACATTTTAAATTAATTAAAATTATCCAGAATGGCAATTCTGTAAATAAGCCGAAATACGAACGGAGGGGCAATTTCGTAATTACGCAGAAAAACTGATTCGAGGGCAAAATAGTAATTTCGCCAAAAAATGACCGGAGGGGCAGTATCGTAATTTCCGGAAAAAGTGTCCTCGCGCATCGCGCGCGCCGACATATCTACGGTGCCAAAACGGTGCCGTTTTGGAACAGCGTCTGTTGGCTTTCGCGTATATCGCGCGGGACTGATTTTTGTACCCAAAACGACGTCGTATTATACCGCGTCTGGCGTGAACAGTGCCTCGCGCATTGCGCGGTCGGCCTTTTTTTTTTTCCTTCTTCCAGCAGATTGTGAACAGTAACTTTTATACACCACTTTAATAAAAATTATACATTCAAGTAAGCTTTAAAAATCCAAAAAAAAATTACCAATCACTTAATATCAATTTATAACATGAAAATTTAATTTTTCATGATTTAATATTAAAAATTTTTATAAAAATTTTTACATCACATAAACTACCACAAATCATAACTTTTTGTGTATAACTCCATTTTGAGTGATTCAAACTTTGTTTTTCTCATGATTTAATGTTCTATAATATTATAACATTAAATCTAAATTTTATGAAAATTATTTTTGGACATTATTTTGAGATTTGATTTAACACCACCAAACGCATGTTTTTAGCATATAAATTATACCACAACACAAACCAAGGATATTAAACTCAAGCATGGCATAAATATTATTACCACACATTAATAACTATATTAACATATTTATACTCATATGTTAGTTTATTTAATTTAAAAATAAAAATTAAATTTAAATAACTATTACCTTGATTTAATGGTTATTCTCCTTTTTCTTCCAAAAATGGTTGTGAATCTTGAAGATATAACCCAAGAACTCCTTCTCCTTCATTATCCTTGCTCTCAAATAATTTCTCACCTCTCAAATGCTCTCTAGCTCTCTTTAGCTTGAAAAATGAAGATGATAAAATGACTAAATCTTTTAGCCTCCAAATGCAAGTATTCTTGCATTTCTATAGATATAAAATATATCTATCTATTCTAGCAATCAAGAGTCTAGCAAGGATACTAGCACAAGAAAAACTAACCCATGCCTTAGTTGGTGGAAGAGGCATGGTCCATGTACAAAAAAAAATCAATACAAGCAACCATTATTTAATTAAATGAAAAATAAAAGGAATAAAACCAATCCACTAACTTTTTCCTTCCTCCTTGTCGGCTGATACCACTTCCTTGTCCCAAATTAATGGTCACTTGCTACTTTTTAATTAATTAATAAGTTTTATAAAGTATTTTTCAAGTGGGCCAAGCTTTGGGCTTTATTTAAAAATACCAATTGGGCTCTAATTAAATTGTTTGGGCTACTAAATTGTCAAGTCCATTTAATTTATCATTGGGCTATTTAATTATAACCCAAATGATTAATTATTAATTTTGTTACACATTAATTATCCAATTCATAATTAAGTAATAATTGAATTGATTAATTAATTAAATACTCTAACCCATTAATATTAAATTACAAAATGGACTAATAAATATTATTATTAATATTTTACATTATTTAAATTAATTAATTATCATATTAATTAATTTATAAAATTTAATTCACTCATTATATTCAATTTCATTGAATATTTAATTAAAGACAACTTATCAATTATTTTGATATTAAAACTTTAGAGTGTGTTTGCTAATAATAATATATATAATCTATATATATTATTTATACACATTACTTTACCTCAAAACAATTTCACAATAAATTATGAAATTAAAATAAATACAATATATAAGTTAATATATATTATTTAGGCCATAAATTAAATTATTTCATACATTTACATTAAATAATTCATTTTTCATCAATTATGGAAATAATTCCATTTACCCGAAAATACATTAAAATAATAATATATTTACTCAATTTCTTATTTAAATAATTTATTTAATTATTTAATTAATATTACACAAATAATTGTATAATTAAATTTCTTACTCTCATAAATCATTTACAATGATTTATTTAATTATAAAATATATTCATTTAATATATTCAATTACTATTTAAAATTACTCAATTGATTTAATCCCTTTATATATATGTACATATATATAAAATTAAATATTTGTACAATATATATAATTACTATTCTCCCTTAATTAATCCAACTACTTTATATAATTTATAATTATATAAATTACATAATTATTCCTCACAAATAATTTATCAATAATTTGCGTAAATATTGATTAATGAATATAATCAATATATTAACTAAATTAATTCCACAATAAACATTTTAATTCAAATCGGATTAATTCAATAGTAATCCCTCTATTTATCACAATTTAATTAACCATTAAATTATGTTACTAAATATGCACGCATATATATATTCATATAAATACATATTTAATTTACACGCAACCACGTCGCATAATTACATAACTCCACTAATTAAATTATCTTAATCTAATTAGACTTGCTATTAGCCAAGTTCATTGAATTATCACTGTACTTGCTAACTTAAAAAAAATTTGATATCACCATATCTAAGTTAGTCCGTTAAATTTAATTTGGACCTCTATTTATCTACCACTACTAGGTTATCAAACTCCAACCTTTATTAAATATTAGATATTTTATTTCTAATTCATTTAAATATCCGGGATATTACATTCACCCCTTCTTCTAAAAATTTCGTCCCCGAAATTATCTCATACACATTTCTACCAATTTTCATCTCTGAGTATAACTCTTTACTCATCAAATTCTATGACCACCCTTTTCTAGGAAGTTCATACTTCTAAACTCATAATTCCAGAACAATGGAATATCTTGCAGAAGAATAAATTGAAAATCAATATCTTACAGAAGAATAAATTGAAAATCAAAATATTCATTAAAACTTTCATACTATGCTGAGGGGTCATCAAGACTGTGAACATGGAATTAACTGAATTCCGAATAAATAGTATTTATCCCTGTAAATACTTACAAACAGAGTGTTTATCAATCGCAAAGACTGAAAACATTCCATAGGTGTACGCTAGGTGATCAGCCTATCGTACCACACGTCGTGCAGAACGTTTGAGTTGGGCGCCAGTCGGAGCTATATGCCGACCAAATACATCTGCTTTAGCTGACAGAATATATTTGTTTTTGCACTTGTTCACCTCAGACTTACTACAAAATTCCGTTCCAAAATAATTTGGATTGGATAATAAACTTGAGTCAATTCTGTCTAAAAGTGTCCAGTCAAAATAAATGACAAAGACTCTCATCATTGAACTGTTCGTATATTACGAACTAAAAATCATTTTAGATTAGTTAAAATAACTGTAATTCATTTTTAGGACTTTATGATACCGCACCGTTGCAACAGTGCGTTGAGGATTCCGTCCTTTTCATCTCTGCACCATGGCTTTAATGGCGTGGATGATTTTATAAATACATTTTGATATTTTTAAATCAATTTGTCTAGCCGAAACAATTAGCATAGACCCTTTTTTTTACACGTTTCAAAATACTGAAAATCATTTTATGACTTTGTCATATTACATCGTACCATATTGGGCTTTAAACATCCACACTCGGTCACTCTGCATTGATGACTCCATCACTTATCATCTCTGCACTAAATGCATTAATGATTTCAAAAATACATTTGTCTTTTCAAAAGCACAAAAGTGCGAATTTAGCACGATTTTAAGAATTTCAAAATCTAGCATAGCTAGAAGATTTGGAATACCCTAAAACCTCAAAACACCTCAAATTTTTCCTCCACATTCTTTTCCAGCTTAATAACTATATCTATTATAGCCTTAACCTGACTACTTAAATATATCCATACTCACTGTTCATCAAACTTACCACGTATTTGGGCTCAGGAACTTACCACAATCATATGGTTTGAGGAACTTGTCCTAGTCAGGCCAAATTCGCCCATTCGCTGAGGGGTTCCACCACATAACTATGAGTCACGAACTTTCCATGCGTGTTGGTTCTCAGAACACGAACTTAACTTAACATCCTCTACCTATTCGTTATACATGAGAAAAGAATCACCTTCTCAACATTCATATAACAAATAGCGCGACACCAGGTTTCAATCGATTATCACTATAGGAAGCTAAGTGGTTGTCAAACCAAACACAATCTCCTGCCCATACAAGAAATTGGTCAACTTGGCCACTAATCAATATAGAAAGTTAAGCGGTCGTTAAACCAAGAACAAATATATCAGTTTTCCAACTGTTCAACACTGTAAGGAACACCTGCCATCAGTGCATACGCTTATCCTACGATACACACTGATCGTGCCAAGTTTCGCAGCAGCATCTCCCAAATTGGTTCGCTGACATATCATAGCCCCCGCCCATACAAGGGTTCGTTCAACTCAACCACTATATTAATATAGGAAGCTAAGCGGTTCTAAAACCAAGCACAAATCCCCTGCCCATACAAAGAAATTGTACAACTCAACCACTAATATGAGTCCTCAATTAAAAACCTACAAACCTCTAACTTCTCTTAACTTGATATGAATTTTGTCAATTCATGCCTTAACACACTCAACACTTCAAGAGTCCACTTGTTACTATTTCAGTATCTTCATTGTTATAGCACCATGCTATCAACACAACCTCTTAATCATTTAACAGACCATTTGTCATTCCATGATTTTACTATGATCATCGTGATCTTATAACACAATTGATTTCACTGTACTATTTTTTTCTTTATTCTAGGATCGTCTATCATCTTATCATTCATCTCTGATCATTTTACTGTACGATCCTTCTCTTTTTAAATTCTTGAATCAAGTGTTCCCTGATTCTTATTCCATTTATTTGGATTACACTCATTGAAGATCCTTCTTTGAATCTTTTCATATATCTATGTATTTATATAGATTTATTTCCTCCTTTATGAACTGTATATGTTCATTTCTAAACTCTATCTGAGTTTATCCTTTCAATGTCTTCATTATCTTTCCAGGATTATAGCCTAAGGTACTGCTACCTAAGAACTATAACCTATCAGCTCTGATACCAACCTGTGACGACCCCAAATCCGGGTTCCTTTAACCCTAGACTTGGTACGTCACGATACATCATCTTCATACACGTTCTATAACTAATGCGGAATATATAAACATAAATTGTTTATTCTACAACATTTCCCAAGGTTTCTAACCTTAACTTACATATATACCTTTAGATTCATAAAAAGGTTTACAAAATTACTTACATCATATAACAATTTAATTATAATGCATAACACTATAATCTTGTCTGTTGCTTCTGTCTCCGTCTCTCCTTGGACATTTGTATTATTCTGAAATTTGTTATCATGATATAGCAAGAGTGAGCAACGACTTTGCTCAGCAAGTTTAAATACGATAACGATATATCATGATTGAAAGAAAGAATAAGCTTTTGAATTTTCAACAATATAATAATTGTGAAAGAGTACGAGTCATAATTTCAATAATTGAATGACTAAATTAATTAATGTTGAGTGTCAATAATGACCATGAACAAATTTAACTGAACCTTATGGTAATGAAGGTGATCAGCCTTTCATACCTGATGAACACATGCAACAAGCACTATGTGCGAATCAACAATTTAAAGAGGTGGAATAATTATACAGAATTAAACCATAGCATGCTTGAAACGTAACAACTTGAGTTTAAGTTAGGAACTTGAACAATAAAATAATGTATCCTGCTCGAATATAAATTGAGTAGGGTTTAGGAAACTTGCACAAAATAAAGTTTGAAGATAGGAAACTTGCCTGTCTGCTCAGCTACAATTAATGTCTAGCTTTAACTAACTGGTTTTGAAAGACCTAACATTAATAAAGTTGGTCTAACAATTAGTACAGCGTATTTGCACAACTATACGCTCACTAAGGAACTTATTTATCACATAAGTACTAACACATAATTTACATCAGTCAAAACAATATTATTAACCTTATAGACTCTCAATCAAATTAGGTTAATAAATTAATAAGTTAGAAAATAATTTTCTTAAGTGTTAAACACTTATTAAACTATTAAACAATTTATTATAATTGTTTAAACAAAAGAGTTAAAAGACATTTTCTTTATTCCATTTAATTACTATTTAACATTAATTAAATAGTAAGTAATTAAATACCTTTAGTTATTATTTAATAATAAATAATAACTTACTAGATTTATTTATTATTTAAAGTTAATCAAATAATAAATAATTAAATACCCAATCTTAGTTGTCTTTAATTGTTATTTAATAATAATTAATTAATTTATCATCCTTGTTTATTATTTAATATTAATTAAATAATAATTAATTTAATCATAAATTCAGAAGATATAATATTAAACTAACTAGATTAATATTTACCATTTAAATATTAATCCTAAATACTTATTATATTTGAAAAAATATAATATTAAACAAACTAGATTAATATCTACAACATTTGAACATTAATCCTAAATACTTATTATATTTAGAAAATATAATATTAAATTAACTAGATTAATATTTACAACATTTAAATATTAATCCTAAATACTTATTATATTTGGAAAATATAATATTAAATACCTAAATATCATTCTTGTATTATTATTATTTTTGTTATAATTTTAAATTAATTTTTAAACATTTTAAATTAATTAAAATTATCCAGAATGGCAATTCTGTAAATAAGCCGAAATACGAACGGAGGGGCAATTTCGTAATTACGCAGAAAAACTGATTCGAGGGCAAAATAGTAATTTCGCCAAAAAATGACCGGAGGGGCAGTATCGTAATTTCCGGAAAAAGTGTCCTCGCGCATCGCGCGCGCCGACATATCTACGGTGCCAAAACGGTGCCGTTTTGGAACAGCGTCTGTTGGCTTTCGCGCATATCGCGCGGGACTGATTTTTGTACCCAAAACGACGTCGTATTATACCGCGTCTGGCGTGAACAGTGCCTCGCGCATTGCGCGGTCGGCCTTTTTTTTTTTCCTTCTTCCAGCAGATTGTGAACAGTAACTTTTATACACCACTTTAATAAAAATTATACATTCAAGTAAGCTTTAAAAATCCAAAAAAAAATTACCAATCACTTAATATCAATTTATAACATGAAAATTTAATTTTTCATGATTTAATATTAAAAATTTTTATAAAAATTTTTACATCACATAAACTACCACAAATCATAACTTTTTGTGTATAACTCCATTTTGAGTGATTCAAACTTTGTTTTTCTCATGATTTAATGTTCTATAATATTATAACATTAAATCTAAATTTTATGAAAATTATTTTTGGACATTATTTTGAGATTTGATTTAACACCACCAAACGCATGTTTTTAGCATATAAATTATACCACAACACAAACCAAGGATATTAAACTCAAGCATGGCATAAATATTATTACCACACATTAATAACTATATTAACATATTTATACTCATATGTTAGTTTATTTAATTTAAAAATAAAAATTAAATTTAAATAACTATTACCTTGATTTAATGGTTATTCTCCTTTTTCTTCCAAAAATGGTTGTGAATCTTGAAGATATAACCCAAGAACTCCTTCTCCTTCATTATCCTTGCTCTCAAATAATTTCTCACCTCTCAAATGCTCTCTAGCTCTCTTTAGCTTGAAAAATGAAGATGATAAAATGACTAAATCTTTTAGCCTCCAAATGCAAGTATTCTTGCATTTCTATAGATATAAAATATATCTATCTATTCTAGCAATCAAGAGTCTAGCAAGGATACTAGCACAAGAAAAACTAACCCATGCCTTAGTTGGTGGAAGAGGCATGGTCCATGTACAAAAAAAAATCAATACAAGCAACCATTATTTAATTAAATGAAAAATAAAAGGAATAAAACCAATCCACTAACTTTTTCCTTCCTCCTTGTCGGCTGATACCACTTCCTTGTCCCAAATTAATGGTCACTTGCTACTTTTTAATTAATTAATAAGTTTTATAAAGTATTTTTCAAGTGGGCCAAGCTTTGGGCTTTATTTAAAAATACCAATTGGGCTCTAATTAAATTGTTTGGGCTACTAAATTGTCAAGTCCATTTAATTTATCATTGGGCTATTTAATTATAACCCAAATGATTAATTATTAATTTTGTTACACATTAATTATCCAATTCATAATTAAGTAATAATTGAATTGATTAATTAATTAAATACTCTAACCCATTAATATTAAATTACAAAATGGACTAATAAATATTATTATTAATATTTTACATTATTTAAATTAATTAATTATCATATTAATTAATTTATAAAATTTAATTCACTCATTATATTCAATTTCATTGAATATTTAATTAAAGACAACTTATCAATTATTTTGATATTAAAACTTTAGAGTGTGTTTGCTAATAATAATATATATAATCTATATATATTATTTATACACATTACTTTACCTCAAAACAATTTCACAATAAATTATGAAATTAAAATAAATACAATATATAAGTTAATATATATTATTTAGGCCATAAATTAAATTATTTCATACATTTACATTAAATAATTCATTTTTCATCAATTATGGAAATAATTCCATTTACCCGAAAATACATTAAAATAATAATATATTTACTCAATTTCTTATTTAAATAATTTATTTAATTATTTAATTAATATTACACAAATAATTGTATAATTAAATTTCTTACTCTCATAAATCATTTACAATGATTTATTTAATTATAAAATATATTCATTTAATATATTCAATTACTATTTAAAATTACTCAATTGATTTAATCCCTTTATATATATGTACATATATATAAAATTAAATATTTGTACAATATATATAATTACTATTCTCCCTTAATTAATCCAACTACTTTATATAATTTATAATTATATAAATTACATAATTATTCCTCACAAATAATTTATCAATAATTTGCGTAAATATTGATTAATGAATATAATCAATATATTAACTAAATTAATTCCACAATAAACATTTTAATTCAAATCGGATTAATTCAATAGTAATCCCTCTATTTATCACAATTTAATTAACCATTAAATTATGTTACTAAATATGCACGCATATATATATTCATATAAATACATATTTAATTTACACGCAACCACGTCGCATAATTACATAACTCCACTAATTAAATTATCTTAATCTAATTAGACTTGCTATTAGCCAAGTTCATTGAATTATCACTGTACTTGCTAACTTAAAAAAAATTTGATATCACCATATCTAAGTTAGTCCGTTAAATTTAATTTGGACCTCTATTTATCTACCACTACTAGGTTATCAAACTCCAACCTTTATTAAATATTAGATATTTTATTTCTAATTCATTTAAATATCCGGGATATTACATTCACCCCTTCTTCTAAAAATTTCGTCCCCGAAATTATCTCATACACATTTCTACCAATTTTCATCTCTGAGTATAACTCTTTACTCATCAAATTCTATGACCACCCTTTTCTAGGAAGTTCATACTTCTAAACTCATAATTCCAGAACAATGGAATATCTTGCAGAAGAATAAATTGAAAATCAATATCTTACAGAAGAATAAATTGAAAATCAAAATATTCATTAAAACTTTCATACTATGCTGAGGGGTCATCAAGACTGTGAACATGGAATTAACTGAATTCCGAATAAATAGTATTTATCCCTGTAAATACTTACAAACAGAGTGTTTATCAATCGCAAAGACTGAAAACATTCCATAGGTGTACGCTAGGTGATCAGCCTATCGTACCACACGTCGTGCAGAACGTTTGAGTTGGGCGCCAGTCGGAGCTATATGCCGACCAAATACATCTGCTTTAGCTGACAGAATATATTTGTTTTTGCACTTGTTCACCTCAGACTTACTACAAAATTCCGTTCCAAAATAATTTGGATTGGATAATAAACTTGAGTCAATTCTGTCTAAAAGTGTCCAGTCAAAATAAATGACAAAGACTCTCATCATTGAACTGTTCGTATATTACGAACTAAAAATCATTTTAGATTAGTTAAAATAACTGTAATTCATTTTTAGGACTTTATGATACCGCACCGTTGCAACAGTGCGTTGAGGATTCCGTCCTTTTCATCTCTGCACCATGGCTTTAATGGCGTGGATGATTTTATAAATACATTTTGATATTTTTAAATCAATTTGTCTAGCCGAAACAATTAGCATAGACCCTTTTTTTTACACGTTTCAAAATACTGAAAATCATTTTATGACTTTGTCATATTACATCGTACCATATTGGGCTTTAAACATCCACACTCGGTCACTCTGCATTGATGACTCCATCACTTATCATCTCTGCACTAAATGCATTAATGATTTCAAAAATACATTTGTCTTTTCAAAAGCACAAAAGTGCGAATTTAGCACGATTTTAAGAATTTCAAAATCTAGCATAGCTAGAAGATTTGGAATACCCTAAAACCTCAAAACACCTCAAATTTTTCCTCCACATTCTTTTCCAGCTTAATAACTATATCTATTATAGCCTTAACCTGACTACTTAAATATATCCATACTCACTGTTCATCAAACTTACCACGTATTTGGGCTCAGGAACTTACCACAATCATATGGTTTGAGGAACTTGTCCTAGTCAGGCCAAATTCGCCCATTCGCTGAGGGGTTCCACCACATAACTATGAGTCACGAACTTTCCATGCGTGTTGGTTCTCAGAACACGAACTTAACTTAACATCCTCTACCTATTCGTTATACATGAGAAAAGAATCACCTTCTCAACATTCATATAACAAATAGCGCGACACCAGGTTTCAATCGATTATCACTATAGGAAGCTAAGTGGTTGTCAAACCAAACACAATCTCCTGCCCATACAAGAAATTGGTCAACTTGGCCACTAATCAATATAGAAAGTTAAGCGGTCGTTAAACCAAGAACAAATATATCAGTTTTCCAACTGTTCAACACTGTAAGGAACACCTGCCATCAGTGCATACGCTTATCCTACGATACACACTGATCGTGCCAAGTTTCGCAGCAGCATCTCCCAAATTGGTTCGCTGACATATCATAGCCCCCGCCCATACAAGGGTTCGTTCAACTCAACCACTATATTAATATAGGAAGCTAAGCGGTTCTAAAACCAAGCACAAATCCCCTGCCCATACAAAGAAATTGTACAACTCAACCACTAATATGAGTCCTCAATTAAAAACCTACAAACCTCTAACTTCTCTTAACTTGATATGAATTTTGTCAATTCATGCCTTAACACACTCAACACTTCAAGAGTCCACTTGTTACTATTTCAGTATCTTCATTGTTATAGCACCATGCTATCAACACAACCTCTTAATCATTTAACAGACCATTTGTCATTCCATGATTTTACTATGATCATCGTGATCTTATAACACAATTGATTTCACTGTACTATTTTTTTCTTTATTCTAGGATCGTCTATCATCTTATCATTCATCTCTGATCATTTTACTGTACGATCCTTCTCTTTTTAAATTCTTGAATCAAGTGTTCCCTGATTCTTATTCCATTTATTTGGATTACACTCATTGAAGATCCTTCTTTGAATCTTTTCATATATCTATGTATTTATATAGATTTATTTCCTCCTTTATGAACTGTATATGTTCATTTCTAAACTCTATCTGAGTTTATCCTTTCAATGTCTTCATTATCTTTCCAGGATTATAGCCTAAGGTACTGCTACCTAAGAACTATAACCTATCAGCTCTGATACCAACCTGTGACGACCCCAAATCCGGGTTCCTTTAACCCTAGACTTGGTACGTCACGATACATCATCTTCATACACGTTCTATAACTAATGCGGAATATATAAACATAAATTGTTTATTCTACAACATTTCCCAAGGTTTCTAACCTTAACTTACATATATACCTTTAGATTCATAAAAAGGTTTACAAAATTACTTACATCATATAACAATTTAATTATAATGCATAACACTATAATCTTGTCTGTTGCTTCTGTCTCCGTCTCTCCTTGGACATTTGTATTATTCTGAAATTTGTTATCATGATATAGCAAGAGTGAGCAACGACTTTGCTCAGCAAGTTTAAATACGATAACGATATATCATGATTGAAAGAAAGAATAAGCTTTTGAATTTTCAACAATATAATAATTGTGAAAGAGTACGAGTCATAATTTCAATAATTGAATGACTAAATTAATTAATGTTGAGTGTCAATAATGACCATGAACAAATTTAACTGAACCTTATGGTAATGAAGGTGATCAGCCTTTCATACCTGATGAACACATGCAACAAGCACTATGTGCGAATCAACAATTTAAAGAGGTGGAATAATTATACAGAATTAAACCATAGCATGCTTGAAACGTAACAACTTGAGTTTAAGTTAGGAACTTGAACAATAAAATAATGTATCCTGCTCGAATATAAATTGAGTAGGGTTTAGGAAACTTGCACAAAATAAAGTTTGAAGATAGGAAACTTGCCTGTCTGCTCAGCTACAATTAATGTCTAGCTTTAACTAACTGGTTTTGAAAGACCTAACATTAATAAAGTTGGTCTAACAATTAGTACAGCGTATTTGCACAACTATACGCTCACTAAGGAACTTATTTATCACATAAGTACTAACACATAATTTACATCAGTCAAAACAATATTATTAACCTTATAGACTCTCAATCAAATTAGGTTAATAAATTAATAAGTTAGAAAATAATTTTCTTAAGTGTTAAACACTTATTAAACTATTAAACAATTTATTATAATTGTTTAAACAAAAGAGTTAAAAGACATTTTCTTTATTCCATTTAATTACTATTTAACATTAATTAAATAGTAAGTAATTAAATACCTTTAGTTATTATTTAATAATAAATAATAACTTACTAGATTTATTTATTATTTAAAGTTAATCAAATAATAAATAATTAAATACCCAATCTTAGTTGTCTTTAATTGTTATTTAATAATAATTAATTAATTTATCATCCTTGTTTATTATTTAATATTAATTAAATAATAATTAATTTAATCATAAATTCAGAAGATATAATATTAAACTAACTAGATTAATATTTACCATTTAAATATTAATCCTAAATACTTATTATATTTGAAAAAATATAATATTAAACAAACTAGATTAATATCTACAACATTTGAACATTAATCCTAAATACTTATTATATTTAGAAAATATAATATTAAATTAACTAGATTAATATTTACAACATTTAAATATTAATCCTAAATACTTATTATATTTGGAAAATATAATATTAAATACCTAAATATCATTCTTGTATTATTATTATTTTTGTTATAATTTTAAATTAATTTTTAAACATTTTAAATTAATTAAAATTATCCAGAATGGCAATTCTGTAAATAAGCCGAAATACGAACGGAGGGGCAATTTCGTAATTACGCAGAAAAACTGATTCGAGGGCAAAATAGTAATTTCGCCAAAAAATGACCGGAGGGGCAGTATCGTAATTTCCGGAAAAAGTGTCCTCGCGCATCGCGCGCGCCGACATATCTACGGTGCCAAAACGGTGCCGTTTTGGAACAGCGTCTGTTGGCTTTCGCGCATATCGCGCGGGACTGATTTTTGTACCCAAAACGACGTCGTATTATACCGCGTCTGGCGTGAACAGTGCCTCGCGCATTGCGCGGTCGGCCTTTTTTTTTTTCCTTCTTCCAGCAGATTGTGAACAGTAACTTTTATACACCACTTTAATAAAAATTATACATTCAAGTAAGCTTTAAAAATCCAAAAAAAAATTACCAATCACTTAATATCAATTTATAACATGAAAATTTAATTTTTCATGATTTAATATTAAAAATTTTTATAAAAATTTTTACATCACATAAACTACCACAAATCATAACTTTTTGTGTATAACTCCATTTTGAGTGATTCAAACTTTGTTTTTCTCATGATTTAATGTTCTATAATATTATAACATTAAATCTAAATTTTATGAAAATTATTTTTGGACATTATTTTGAGATTTGATTTAACACCACCAAACGCATGTTTTTAGCATATAAATTATACCACAACACAAACCAAGGATATTAAACTCAAGCATGGCATAAATATTATTACCACACATTAATAACTATATTAACATATTTATACTCATATGTTAGTTTATTTAATTTAAAAATAAAAATTAAATTTAAATAACTATTACCTTGATTTAATGGTTATTCTCCTTTTTCTTCCAAAAATGGTTGTGAATCTTGAAGATATAACCCAAGAACTCCTTCTCCTTCATTATCCTTGCTCTCAAATAATTTCTCACCTCTCAAATGCTCTCTAGCTCTCTTTAGCTTGAAAAATGAAGATGATAAAATGACTAAATCTTTTAGCCTCCAAATGCAAGTATTCTTGCATTTCTATAGATATAAAATATATCTATCTATTCTAGCAATCAAGAGTCTAGCAAGGATACTAGCACAAGAAAAACTAACCCATGCCTTAGTTGGTGGAAGAGGCATGGTCCATGTACAAAAAAAAATCAATACAAGCAACCATTATTTAATTAAATGAAAAATAAAAGGAATAAAACCAATCCACTAACTTTTTCCTTCCTCCTTGTCGGCTGATACCACTTCCTTGTCCCAAATTAATGGTCACTTGCTACTTTTTAATTAATTAATAAGTTTTATAAAGTATTTTTCAAGTGGGCCAAGCTTTGGGCTTTATTTAAAAATACCAATTGGGCTCTAATTAAATTGTTTGGGCTACTAAATTGTCAAGTCCATTTAATTTATCATTGGGCTATTTAATTATAACCCAAATGATTAATTATTAATTTTGTTACACATTAATTATCCAATTCATAATTAAGTAATAATTGAATTGATTAATTAATTAAATACTCTAACCCATTAATATTAAATTACAAAATGGACTAATAAATATTATTATTAATATTTTACATTATTTAAATTAATTAATTATCATATTAATTAATTTATAAAATTTAATTCACTCATTATATTCAATTTCATTGAATATTTAATTAAAGACAACTTATCAATTATTTTGATATTAAAACTTTAGAGTGTGTTTGCTAATAATAATATATATAATCTATATATATTATTTATACACATTACTTTACCTCAAAACAATTTCACAATAAATTATGAAATTAAAATAAATACAATATATAAGTTAATATATATTATTTAGGCCATAAATTAAATTATTTCATACATTTACATTAAATAATTCATTTTTCATCAATTATGGAAATAATTCCATTTACCCGAAAATACATTAAAATAATAATATATTTACTCAATTTCTTATTTAAATAATTTATTTAATTATTTAATTAATATTACACAAATAATTGTATAATTAAATTTCTTACTCTCATAAATCATTTACAATGATTTATTTAATTATAAAATATATTCATTTAATATATTCAATTACTATTTAAAATTACTCAATTGATTTAATCCCTTTATATATATGTACATATATATAAAATTAAATATTTGTACAATATATATAATTACTATTCTCCCTTAATTAATCCAACTACTTTATATAATTTATAATTATATAAATTACATAATTATTCCTCACAAATAATTTATCAATAATTTGCGTAAATATTGATTAATGAATATAATCAATATATTAACTAAATTAATTCCACAATAAACATTTTAATTCAAATCGGATTAATTCAATAGTAATCCCTCTATTTATCACAATTTAATTAACCATTAAATTATGTTACTAAATATGCACGCATATATATATTCATATAAATACATATTTAATTTACACGCAACCACGTCGCATAATTACATAACTCCACTAATTAAATTATCTTAATCCAATTAGACTTGCTATTAGCCAAGTTCATTGAATTATCACTGTACTTGCTAACTTAAAAAAAATTTGATATCACCATATCTAAGTTAGTCCGTTAAATTTAATTTGGACCTCTATTTATCTACCACTACTAGGTTATCAAACTCCAACCTTTATTAAATATTAGATATTTTATTTCTAATTCATTTAAATATCCGGGATATTACACATACTAAGCATGTTAAGGTATGTGCTACGTGAAATATAAACTGTTGAACTTGCTGATCCGTTGTGCTCATTACTTGTTTAAAATACACTTTTGCAGGATAAAGAAATAAGTTTCAGGAATATCGGATTAAGTTTGAGATGAGTTGCCTAGAAGGTAGAAAACGTGTTTGTTATATTGTTCAATGTGAGAAATTTGTTAATTTACTGTGATGAATTGTATGTACATATAAGTTGAATCTGGATATGATAAAAGTTCAATTAGGAACTGTGATTGATCAGGATAATTGTTACGATAGAAATTATTATATATTTGATTACGAATGACGCAGCAAGGAATATTTATATGAAAATAATAACAGTGAATTTTAAATGATGAGTTTTATGATATGTGTAAAAGAAAGAATAAGTTAAGGTTGCGATCCAGGGACTAGGATCGAAATGTAAGGATTTTAAATATCCAAATATTTTAATATAATGATTGAATTGTGAAAAAGAAAAATTTATACCGAAAATTTGGTAATTGATGATTTTGAAATTAAATAATGGATCATATTAGGTGATAAAAGATATATTAACGGACCGAAATTTGGACGTAAGGAAAATAATGTGTATTAAATACAAGATTTAAGAGACTAAAGTGGGTCGAATTTCGGGGTCGTTACAAATTCAACTGGCCATTATCAAATCAACCAAACTAATTATCATTCGAACAATTAAAATAGATTATCAAGAATAAATTTCATATAAGAAGAAATAAATAATAATAACTTAATTAAACCATCAATTGAAAATAAGGTTTAACATCCCTTAAAATTGAATAAGAAAAACTAGTCTGGCATGCTCTGCACAATAATCTCTCTGAATGAATGAATGTGTGTATCTATATCCTTAATTGTATCTCAAAACCTCTATTTATAGACTACATAATTTATCCCAAAACCTAATAGGAATTACAAATACAAATAAAATAAATATAAAATTCCTCTTCCAAATTGCTATTGGAGTCTTCAAAATATCCCTTTTAATTATGTGTCGGATCCACACGTAATTAACACTGCTGGAAATCTCAATGATAAGTTGAAGGAACAAAGGTTGGTCTCCAATATATGCATATTACCATTGGAAGGGTCCTACGTGAGAAGAAAGAAACAAACCAGCCTTCACACGTCAGCTTCCACTCACCTGCTAAAAAATAATGTAACCAATTGTGCATTGTGCGCGGTCTTTTTTTCTCTTGAACTCCCATGCGCATGGCGCCTGTACCATAATCTTCCTACTGCCAACACTATGACGTATTGCTCCATGCTACTGAACGCATTTCTAGCACACATGGCGCATGTCATTCCAAGCTGCAGTAATTACAATCTTATCATCCAACTCAATTTACCTACAAAAATTAAATAAAAATAATATAAAAATACATAAAATTAGATAAATTACCTAAAATACTAAAAATACTTAAAAACTCACAAATAATTAAGCATAAAATACATAATAAATAGATATAAAAATCTATTTATCAAATATCCCTACACTTAAATATTTGTTTGTCCTCAAGCAAAACAAGAATAAAAATTATAAAAATAAAACTCTACTAAATAACTTACTTATCTTGAGCAACAAATCAATATGAATTTTGTGACATCCTGGATTTTTACATGAATGCTAAATAAGGATTTTGGCTAATTAAGTAAAGGTTAGCAGTTAAAACCTAGTTTTGAATGAAAGAAAGTAGTAAAAGTGATTAAATATAAATTATTATTTAATCAATATGTTAGAAGTGACCTAAATGGTTGATTTGGTAAAGCGGGACACTTGGTGTAAATAAGGATCTATAAAATGTTTATGGATCAATTGTTTATTTAGAGTATATTAGCAACATAGTAGATGATGCAAATATTATGAATATGAATTTTGATGATTAAATGGAAATATAACAAATTAAAGGTAAATGATAGAAAATAAATTCTGTAGGACACTAATTGTGTCAGCATATGATAGATTGGATGTATGAAGATTGATGTATTCGATTTGATAAAGAAAGAAGGAATTAAAGTTGAAAATGAAGAAAATGAGGAAAACGTATTTAAATTAATGCTTTAGTTATGAAAATTAATAGCAAATTTAATGATTAGGCCTTGAGAGACTAGATTACGAGAAGATACAGTAATGTGTGATTGAATGTGTAGAAAAGAAAGAACAGTTTGTCCTAATTGGTATATAAGGAATCGATTGAATGATAATGGTTATGAAGTGATAGGGTTAAATTATACGATATTTTTATTCCCCAATACTTAGTTTTTATATTTATTGTGTGCTTAAATGTTTAATTATTTAGTTTATTTTGGTTTTAATAGGTTTTATAGGGTTTTAGTTAATTTATGTTAATTTAGGTAATTTTATAGTATTTTTATATTTATTTTTATTTATGTGTTTTTATTTATTTTTAGTGTTTTAGGGGTTTTATTAATTAATATGTGTTTTCATTATTTTTATATTATTTTTATTTATTTTTAACTATTTTATATTTTTATTTTGTAGGAAAAATAAGCTTTGGGGGCAATTTCGTAAAATCTGTAAAGTCAGGGGGCAATTCTGTAAATTCCAGAAAAGTTGGCCGGCCCGCGCAATGCGCGGAAATGGATAAGCAGGCGAGAATCGAAATGACGCCGTTTTGGTCTAGGCGGCAGGACTGGAACGCGCGCATTGCGCGCGAGGAAATTATGCGGCGGTATGGAACGACGTCGTTTGGCAACACAGTAGAAGAAAAAAAAATAAAACCCGCGCAATGCGCGGGCGTGGACGCTGACGCCAGTCGACGCGGTAAGCGCGTTGACTTGGTCAAAGGCGCGTGGAGGGGCTGTTTGTTTGCGCGTTAATTGCCAGAAAACAGATTATTTCGCGAATTTGCTACTTTTTGATTCCAAATTGGATTTTAATTCCAACTAGGGTTAGAAAATTAATTATTTTCTTTTTCTTTTATTTTTAATTGTAAATCCTACTAGGGTTAGGAGGTTTATGGAGCCTATAAATAGAGGGCTTGATACACAATGTAATACACAACTTTTCTTAGAATAAAAATTATCTCTTCTATTATTTAGTGTTCTTTATTATTATGAGTAGTTAGTTTATTTTTCTTGGTTTAAGTGATTGAAGCCATCAAGATTTATACACTGTGAGATCTAATTTATTTTAATTGTTCAATTTATATTTTGATTATTGAATATTCTTCTATACTCAATTTTATGATTGATTTGTTTAATTGCTAGGAGCGCTACTAGTTTATTATTCATATTAATCTACTGTTATTTGTGAAGCAACTAAGTTTAATAATTGTTTTGCAGATCAAAAGATTATTTTATCTTAGGAAGAATATTCATCTAAATTAAATGCAAACACGTGGCTTGTGTTGTTTAGTTCAACGATCTCTCTAATTCTTTATGCTGCTATTAAATTAAATCTTTAGCACGTGCCGGAGGTTGTTTAATAGTAAGGGTATTTAGACCACGTGGCTCTACTTATCTAAAATTAAGGAGAGAGGAGAAAAATTATTCCACCTGCGAGTAGTTCTTTCTACGGTGAATCTTCAAAATATTAATTGATTTATTTTTGTATCAGTGATCAGTTGTAAATTCTTGATGGTGGATATTAACTTAAACCAAGGCTTTTTCTTCTCATTTACTTTATTAAATTATTTGCTTAATTATTTTAGTTAATTTTATTATTTCTTTAATTAAAAACCCCCCCAATTCTTGTTTGCAAAAACATAAAATTAAATAATCATTCTCTGTGGGATTGACTCTTACTTGCACTACTACATATTTATTTTTCCAAAGTAAGATTTTATTTTTGGGTGCTTGCGACATCACACCACATTTTGGCGGTATGGAACGACGTCGTTTGGCAACACAGTAGAAGAAAAAAGCTAAGTGTGGGGGTATTTGATAAGGTTAATTTATACGATATTTTTATTCCCTAATACTTAGAAGAAAAAGCCTTGGTTTAAGTTAATATCCACCATCAAGAATTTACAACTGATCACTGATGCAAAAATAAATCAATTAATATTTTGAAGATTCACCGTAGAAAGAACTACTCGCAGGTGGAATAATTTTTCTCCTCTCTCCTTAATTTTAGATAAGTAGAACCACGTGGTCTAAATACCCTTACTATTAAACAACCTCCGGCACGTGCTAAAGATTTAATTTAATAGCAGCATAAAGAATTAGAGAGATCGTTGAACTAAACAACACAAGCCACGTGTTTGCATTTAATTTAAATGAATATTCTTCCTAAGATAAAATAATCTTTTGATCTTCAAAACAATTATTAAACTTAGTTGCTTCAAAAATAGCAGTAGATTAATATGAATAATAAACTAGTAGCGCTCCTAGCAATTAAACAAATCAATCATAAAATTAAGCATAGAAGAATATTCAATAATCAAAATATAAATTGAACAATTAAAATAAATTAGATCTCACAGTGGATAAATCTTGATGGCTTCAATCACTTAAACCAAGAGAAATAATTTAGCTACTCATAATTGTAGAGAACACTAAAGAATGGAAGAGAGAATTTTTATTCTAAGAAAAGGTGTGTATTACAATGTGTGTCAAGCCCTCTATTTATAGGCTCCAAAATCCTCCTAAACCTAGTAGGATTTACAATTAAAAATAAAAGAAAAAGAAAATAATTATTTTCCTAACCCTAATTGGAATTCTAAATAAAATATTAAAAATAAAATAAAGAATTATTGCTTCCTTTTCCAAATTAAAATTGGACTTTTATTCTACTGATTTGTTGCATTGCAGTGTAGGAAATCCAAAATAAGGAAGGAAACTACCAATCACGCGTCACCACGCGGAGAGAGAGAAAGAAGAGAGACAGTCGTCGCCACGCGTCAGCCGCCAGCCGTTTTTTTCTTTTTTTACCGTTGGCGCGTGTCAAACACGCGCCTGTACCAAACGCAAACGTCCGCGCATTGCGCGGACTGTTCTTCAGCGTCTTCTGCCCAAAACGACGTCGTCTTGATCTCTTTACTGAGCGCGCATTGCGCGGCAGAGAGTTTCGGGAAATTACGGATTTGCCCCTCCGTGTCTTTTCTTGCTTAATTACCATTTTGCCATCCAAGCTTTAATTTTCCTACAAAAATAAATATAAAATAATTAAAAATAAATAAAAATAATATAAAAATACTAAAAACACATAATAATAAATAGAACACCTAAAACACTAAAAATAAATAAAAACACATAAATAAAAATAAATGTAAAATTACTATAAAATTACCTAAATTAACATAAATTAACTAAAATCCTATAAAACCTATTAAAACCCAAATGAGCTAAATAATTAAACATTTAAGCACACAATAAATATAAAAACTAAGTATTAGGGAATAAAAATATCGTATAAATTAACCTTATCAAATACCCCCACACTTAGCTTTTTGCTCGTCCTCGGGCAAAACAAAAATAAAAACTATAAAATAATAACCAAACAACTTACTTGAGCAACAGAGCAATATAAATTTCAACATCAGCCTCAAAGATTTTTGAATGATAACTCAAAGAAAATTTCAAAACCATGCAAAATCTAGAAATTCAACAGATTTATCAATTTTACTTTAATCAAGACCTTCTGTGTGTGTGTGAATCCAAATGTATCAAACTAATTAAAACTCAGATAAGTCTAGGTTATTAATTACCTTATAAAAGACATACAACAAAACTCAATATACTTCTTTTTCACATCACTTTCAGTTAATACAGACAAATATAAATCAGAAGATCAAAAGATTTTTAATCAATGAAGCATTCTAGGATTATCAAAAAAAAATTCTTTCATGTTTTTTTTTTCTTTTAATGGGTGCATTTTATGCTCAATCCCATTTTTTCTTCATTCATTTTTTTTTTCTCACGGTGAGTGCATTTTATGCTCCATCTCACCAACGAGTGCGTTTTACGCTCCATCTCGCTTTTTCATGTGTTTATGAGTGAGTGCGTTTTACGCTCCATCTCAACCCACCACAAGATTTTTCTTTAATAATAATCCTCAAAAAGTACCTAAATCATCTCCTCCAAATTATATTTTATCTTATATTTCACTTCAAATAATGATCAAATAAAATATAGAGTTCAAAAAATATCTTTCATAAGCATTTAACCATTTAAACTTTCTCTTCATTAAAACTAGCTCAAACAAATGGATATAAGTGCATAAAAATTTAAAGAATCTCAAACAAAGTAATAATCAATAAAAAGTCAAAAATTCAAACTAAGCAAAAGTTTATCATTTTTCCAAGAGTTATTAAATAAAAATCAAAATTTTTATCATTAGCTAAAAATTAAAATTCAATGAACTCATTGCTCAAGTGACACATCCTAAAAAAAATAAAAAATAACCCCATTTTCGTAGGAAACACGGTTACACTTAGCATGTGCAACAAGCCTTTAAACCCCAAGGTTACCCCAAGTGGACGAGTTTTGTCTCGTGAGGGTTTGCAGTGAATTTACCCACAAAATTCAAAATTCAAAAATTTTAAAATTCCCTAAGAATAAAACAAATTTTTTTTTTAAAAAAATAAATAAATAAAAAAAATTTCCTAAAAATAAAATAAATATCCTAAAGCCTTCCCCCACACTTAAAATTTACATTGTCCCCAATGTAAAATAAAATGCAAAGAAAAAGGCACAAATAAATACAAAAAGAAAAAGGAAAAGAAATGCAAATCTGATTTCTTGGGTTGCCTCCCAAGCAGCGCCTTTGTTTATTGTCATTGGCTCGACAGCAGGCCAAAATACTACGTTACTCCAACTTCTTGAATTTTGAGTACCCCATCCATTACGTTATTCTTCATCGGTAGATTCAGTCTCTCTTGCACGTGACATGAACGTTTGACTCCCTCGTCAACGAATAGACATTTAAGATGATTGGAGAGAGTTTTTATATTCGGAATGGGATCCTGCAAAACAAAAGATGAAAATTTGTCGTGAGTGTAATATCCCGGATATTTAAATGAATTAGAAATAAAATATTTAATATTTAATAAAGGTTGGAGTTTGATAACCTAGTAGTGATAGATAAATAGAGGTCCAAATTAAATTTAACGGACTAAATTAGATATGGTGATATCAAAATTTTTTTTAGTTAGCAAGTACAGTGATAATTCAATGAACTTGGCTAATAGCAAGTCTAATTAGATTAAGATAATTTAATTAGCGGAGTTATGTAATTATGCGACGTGGTTGCGTGTAAATTAAATATGTATTTATATGAATATATATATATGTGTGCATATTTAGTAACATAATTTAATGATTAATTAAATTGTGATAATTAGATAGATTAATATTAAATTAATCTGAATTGAATTAAAAGGTTAATTGTGGAATTAATTTAGTTATTATATTGATTATACTCATTAATCAATATTTATGTAAATTATTGATAAATTATTTGTGAGGAATAATTATGTAAATTATATAATTATAAATTATATAAAGTAGTTGAATTAATTAAGGGAGATTAATAATTGTATATATGTACAACATTTAATTTCACATATATGTACATATATATAAAGGGATTAAATTAATTAAGTAATTTTAAATAGTAATTGAATATATTAAATGAATATATTCTATAATTAAATAAATCATTGTAAATGATTTATGAGAGTGAGAAATTTAATTATACAATTATTTGTGTAATATTAATTAAATAATTAAATAAATTATTTAAATAAGAAATTGAGTAAATATATTATTATTTTAATGTATTTTCGGGTAAATGGAATTATTTCCATAATTGATGAGAAATGAATTATTTAATGTAAATGTATTAAATAATTTAATTTATGGCCTAAATAATATATATTAAATTATATATTGTATTTATTTTAATTTCATAATTTATTGTGAAATTGTTTTGAGGTAAAGTAATGTGTATAAATAATATATATAGTTTATATATATTATTATTAGCGAACACACTCTAAAGTTTTAAATATCAAAATAATTGACAAGTTGTCATTAATTAAATATTCAATTAAATTGAATAGAATGAGTGAATTAAATTTTTATAAATTAATTAATATGATAATTAATTAATGTAAATAATGTAAAATATTATTAATAATATTATTAGTCCATTTAGTAATTAATACTAATGGGTTAGAGTATTTCATTATTTATTCAATATAATTATTTATTTAATCATGGATTGAATAATTAATGTGTAAATTATTAAATTAGCCCAACATGGGTTAATTAGTAGCCCAAATGAAGAATAATAAAATTTGACAATTTAGTAGCCCAAACAATTTAATTGGAGCCCAATTGGTATTTTAAATTAAAGCCCAATGATTGGCCCACTTGGAAAATAGTTAATTTAACTATTATTAATGTAAAAAGTAAATTGTGACCATGATTTTGGGACACCCAAAGTGGTCAGCCGACAAGCATGAGAAAGGAAGAATGAAATGATATCTTTGTTATTTTATTTTTCATTTATTTATTAATTAGGTTGCTTGTTTGATTTTTTTGTACATGGACCATCCCTCTTCCACCAACTAAGTCATGGGTTAGCCATTTCTTGTGCTAGTATCCAAGTAGGAGAATCATGACTTATAGATATACTTTTGTATCTAAAATTTTTACTAGTATACTTACAATTTAGGAGCTTTTGTAGTCATTTTCTCATCTTTTATTTTCAAGCTAAAGAGAGAGCTAGAGAGCATTTGAGAGGTGAGAAAATATTTGAGAGCAAGGATAAGGAAGGAGAAGGAGTTCTTGGATCATGAGATCTTCTTTCACAACCTAGTTTGGAAGAAAAATGAAGATAGCCATTAAAATGAGGTAATGGTTATTTTAAATGTAGTTTATTTTTTTTAAATTAAATAAACCAACATGTGAGTATAAATATGTTAATGTAGTTAATAATGTGTATGGTAGTAATATTTATGCCATGCTTGAGTTTAATAGGCTTGGTTTGTATTTTGGTGTATTTTGTATGCTAAAATATGTGTTTAGTAGTGTATAATCAAGTCTTGAAATTTATGACCAAAGATAATTTTTATAATATTTAGATTTAATGTTATAATGTTATAGAACATTAAATCATGAGAAAAAACAAAGTTTGAATCACTCAAAATGGAGTTATACATAAAAAGTTATGATTTTTGGTAGTTTATGTGATGTAAAATTTTTTATAAAAATTTTTTTAATATTAAATCATGAAAAATTAAATTTTCATGTTATAAATTGATATTAAGTGATTGGTAATTTTTTTGGATTTTTAAAGCTTACTTGAATGTATAATTTTTATTAAAGTGATGTATAAAAATCACTGTTCACAATCTGCGAAGGAGAAGAAAAAAAACGCCGGCCGCGCAATGCGCGAGTCACTGTTTACTCGCCAGAACGCGTACAATACGACGTCGTTTTGGGTACAAAATTCAGTCCCCGCGCGATATGCGCGGAAGCCAACAGACGGTGTTCCGAAACGGCACCGTTTTGGTACCGTAGAAATGTTAGCGCGCGCAATGCGCGAGGGACAATTTTGCCGTAAATTACGATACTGCCCCTCCGGTCTTTTTCTGCGTAATTACGAAATTGCCCTCGTATCAGTTTTTCGATTTAATTACAGAATTGCCATTCTGGATAATTTTAATTAATTTAAATGTTTAAAAATTAATTTAAAATAATAACTAAAGGTAGTTAATTACTTACTATTTAATTAATGTTAAATAGTAATTAAATGAAATAAAGAAAATGTCTTTTAACTCTTTTGTTTAAACAATTACAATAAATTGTTTAATAGTTTAATAAGTGTTTAACACTTGAGAAAATTTATTTCTAACTTATTAAATTATTAACCTAATTTAATTGAGAGTCTATAAGGTTAATAATATTGTTTTGACTGATGTAAATTATGTGTTAGTACTTATGTGTGGTAGATAAGTTTCTTAATGAGCGTATAGTTGTACAAATACGCTGTACTAATTATTAGACCAACTTTACTAATGTTAGGTCTTTCAAAGCCAGTTAGTTAAAGCTAGACATTTATTGTAGCTGAGCAGACAGGCAAGTTTCCTAAACCCTACTCATTTTATATTCGAGCAGGATATATTATTTTATTGTTCAAGTTCCTAACTCGAACTCAAGTTATTATGTTTCAAGCATGCTAGTGGTTTAATTCTGTATAATTATTCCACCTCTTTAAATTGTTGATTCACACATAGTGCATGTTGCATGTGTTCATCAGGTATGAAAGGCTGATCACCTTCATTACCATAAGGTTCAGTTAAATTTGTTCATGGTCATTATTGACACTCAACATTACTTGATTCAGTCATTCAATTATTGAAATTATGATTCGTACTCTTTCACAATTATTATATTGTTGAAAATCCGAAAGCTTGTTCTTTCTTTCAATCATGATATATCGTTATTGTATTTAAACTTGCTGAGCAAAGTCGTTGCTCACTCTTGCTATATCATGATAATAAATTTCAGAGTAATACGAATGTCCGAGGAGAGACGGAGACAGAAGCAAAAGACAAGATTATAGTGTTATGCAATATAACTAAATTGTTATATGACGTAGGTAATTTTGTAAACCTTTTTATGAATCTAAAGGTATATATGTAAGTTAAGGTTAGAAACCTTGGGAAATGTTGTAGAATAAACAATTTATGTTTATATATTCCGCATTAGTTATAGAACATGTATGAAGATGATGTATCGTGACGTACCAAGTCTAGGGTTAAAGGAACCCGGATTTGGGGTCGTCACAGGTTGGTATCAGAGCTGATAGGTTATAGTTCTTAGGTAGCAGTACCTTAGGCTATAATCATGGAAAGATAATGAAGACAGTGAAAGGATAAACTCAGATAGAGTTTAGAAATGAACATATACAGTTTATAAAGGAGGAAATAAATCTATATAGATACATAGATATATGAAAAGATTCAAAGAAGGATCTTCAATGAGTGTAATCCAAATAAATGGGATAAGAATCAGGGAACACTTGATTCAAGAATTTAAAAAGAGAAGGATCGTACAGTAAAATGATCAAAGATGAATGATAAGATGATAGAATTAAACGATCCTAGAATAAAGGAGAAATAGTACAGTGAAATCAATTGTGTTATAAGATCACGATGATCATAGTAAAATCATGGAATGACAAATGGTCTGTTAAATGATTAAGAGGTTGTGTTGATAGCATGATGCTATAACAATGAAGATACTGAAATAGTAACAAGTGGACTCTTGAAGTGTTGAGTGTGATAAGTTATGAATTGACAAAATTCATATCAAGTTAAGAGAAGTTAGAGGTTTGTAGGTTTTTAATTGAGGACTCATATTAGTGGCTGAGTTGTACAATTCCTTGTATGGGCGGGGAATTAGTGCTTGGTTTTAGAACCGCTTAGCTTTCTATATTGATACAGTGGTTGAGTTGAACAGTCCTTTGTATGGGCAGGGGATTTGTTCTTGGTTTAACGACCGCTTAACTTCCTATATTGATTAGTGGCTGAGTTGACCAATTTCTTGTATGGACAGGAGATTGTGTTTGGTTTGACGACCACTTGACTTCCTATAATGATAATCAACTGAAACCTGGTGTCGCGCTATTCACTATATGTATGTTGAGAAAGTGATTCTTTTCTCATATGTATAACGGATAGGTAGAGGATGTTAAGATAAGTTCGTGTTCTGAGAATCGACACGTATGGTAAGTTCGTGACTCATAGTCATGTGGTGGAGCCCCTCAGCGAATGGGCGACTTTGGCCTGACTAGGACAAGCTCCTCAAACCATATGATTGTGGTAAGTTCCTGAGCCCAAATACGTGGTAAGTTTGATGAACAGTAGGTATGGATAGAGTTAAGTAGTCAGGTTAAGGCTATAATAGATATAGTTATTAAGCTGGAAAAGAATGTGGAGAAAAATTTTTTTGAGGTGTTTTGAGGTTTTAGGATATTCCAAATCTTCTAGCTATGCTAGACCTTGAAATTCTTAAAAATCGTGCCAAATTCGCACTTTTGTGCTTTTGAAAAGACAAATTTATTTTTGAAATCATTAATGCATTTAGTGCAGAGATGATAAACGACAAAGTCATCAATTGCAGAGTAACCTAGTGTTGGATGTTTAAAGCCACCTATGGTATGATGTAGTATGACAAAGTCATAAAATGATTTTTAGTATTTTGAAACGTTTAAAGAAGAGTCTATGCTAATTGTTTCGGCAAGGCAAATTGATTTGAAAATATCAAAATGTATTTATAAAATCATCACACGCCATTAAAGCCATGGTGCAGAGATGAAAAAGACGGAATCCTCAACGCACTGTTGCAACGGTGCGGTATCATGAAGTCCTATAAATGAATTTTAGTACTTTAACTAATCTGAAATGATTTTTTTTTTTGAATCGTAATATACGAACAGTTCAATGATGTGAGTCTATGTCATTTATTTTGACTGGACACTTTTGGTCAGAAATGACTCAAGTTTTATTTTCCAATCCAAGTTATGCTGGAGCGGAATTTTGTAGTAAGTCTGAGGTGAACAACCCCGTAATGGGGGATATGTCAGAGCCATGAATAAAGAACCCGCGAGGGGGCGCCCAACAGTGGTGGCATGCTGATATGGGTTGGTAAATCCAAAGAGTTCGACCCCGTGAGAAGTCGTTGTGCACAACGCAGAAGTACGATAGGCTGATCACCTAGCGTACACCTATGGAATGTTTTCAGTCTTTGTGATTGATAAACACTCTGTTTATAAGTATTTACAGAGATAAATACTATTTATTCGGAATTCAGTTAATTCCATGTTCACAGTCTTGATGACTCCTCAGCATAGTATGAAAGTTTTAATGAATATTTTGATTTTCAATTTATTCTTCTGTAAGATATTGATTTTCAATTTATTCTTCTGCAAGATATTCCATTGTTCTGGAATTATGAGTTTAGAAATATGAACTTCCTAGAAAAGGGTGGTCATAGAATTTGATGAGTAAAGAGTTATACTCAGAGATGAAAATTGGTAGAAATGTGTATGAGATAATTTCGGGGACGAAATTTTTAGAAGAATGGGTGAATGTAATATCCCGGATATTTAAATGAATTAGAAATAAAATATTTAATATTTAATAAAGGTTGGAGTTTGATAACCTAGTAGTGATAGATAAATAGAGGTCCAAATTAAATTTAACGGACTAAATTAGATATGGTGATATCAAAAAATTTTTTAGTTAGCAAGTACAGTGATAATTCAATGAACTTGGCTAATAGCAAGTCTAATTAGATTAAGATAATTTAATTAGCGGAGTTATGTAATTATGCGACGTGGTTGCGTGTAAATTAAATATGTATTTATATGAATATATATATATGTGTGCATATTTAGTAACATAATTTAATGATTAATTAAATTGTGATAATTAGATAGATTAATATTAAATTAATCTGAATTGAATTAAAAGGTTAATTGTGGAATTAATTTAGTTATTATATTGATTATACTCATTAATCAATATTTATGTAAATTATTGATAAATTATTTGTGAGGAATAATTATGTAAATTATATAATTATAAATTATATAAAGTAGTTGAATTAATTAAGGGAGATTAATAATTGTATATATGTACAACATTTAATTTCACATATATGTACATATATATAAAGGGATTAAATTAATTAAGTAATTTTAAATAGTAATTGAATATATTAAATGAATATATTCTATAATTAAATAAATCATTGTAAATGATTTATGAGAGTGAGAAATTTAATTATACAATTATTTGTGTAATATTAATTAAATAATTAAATAAATTATTTAAATAAGAAATTGAGTAAATATATTATTATTTTAATGTATTTTCGGGTAAATGGAATTATTTCCATAATTGATGAGAAATGAATTATTTAATGTAAATGTATTAAATAATTTAATTTATGGCCTAAATAATATATATTAAATTATATATTGTATTTATTTTAATTTCATAATTTATTGTGAAATTGTTTTGAGGTAAAGTAATGTGTATAAATAATATATATAGTTTATATATATTATTATTAGCGAACACACTCTAAAGTTTTAAATATCAAAATAATTGACAAGTTGTCATTAATTAAATATTCAATTAAATTGAATAGAATGAGTGAATTAAATTTTTATAAATTAATTAATATGATAATTAATTAATATAAATAATGTAAAATATTATTAATAATATTATTAGTCCATTTAGTAATTAATACTAATGGGTTAGAGTATTTCATTATTTATTCAATATAATTATTTATTTAATCATGGATTGAATAATTAATGTGTAAATTATTAAATTAGCCCAACATGGGTTAATTAGTAGCCCAAATGAAGAATAATAAAATTTGACAATTTAGTAGCCCAAACAATTTAATTGGAGCCCAATTGGTATTTTAAATTAAAGCCCAATGATTGGCCCACTTGGAAAATAGTTAATTTAACTATTATTAATGTAAAAAGTAAATTGTGACCATGATTTTGGGACACCCAAAGTGGTCAGCCGACAAGCATGAGAAAGGAAGAATGAAATGATATCTTTGTTATTTTATTTTTCATTTATTTATTAATTAGGTTGTTTGTTTGATTTTTTTGTACATGGACCATCCCTCTTCCACCAACTAAGTCATGGGTTAGCCATTTCTTGTGCTAGTATCCAAGTAGGAGAATCATGACTTATAGATATACTTTTGTATCTAAAATTTTTACTAGTATACTTACAATTTAGGAGCTTTTGTAGTCATTTTCTTATCTTTTATTTTCAAGCTAAAGAGAGAGCTAGAGAGCATTTGAGAGGTGAGAAAATATTTGAGAGCAAGGATAAGGAAGGAGAAGGAGTTCTTGGATCATGAGATCTTCTTTCACAACCTAGTTTGGAAGAAAAATGAAGATAGCCATTAAAATGAGGTAATGGTTATTTTAAATGTAGTTTATTTTTTTTAAATTAAATAAACCAACATGTGAGTATAAATATGTTAATGTAGTTAATAATGTGTATGGTAGTAATATTTATGCCATGCTTGAGTTTAATAGGCTTGGTTTGTATTTTGGTGTATTTTGTATGCTAAAATATGTGTTTAGTAGTGTATAATCAAGTCTTGAAATTTATGACCAAAGATAATTTTTATAATATTTAGATTTAATGTTATAATGTTATAGAACATTAAATCATGAGAAAAAACAAAGTTTGAATCACTCAAAATGGAGTTATACATAAAAAGTTATGATTTTTGGTAGTTTATGTGATGTAAAAATTTTTATAAAATTTTTTTTAATATTAAATCATGAAAAATTAAATTTTCATGTTATAAATTGATATTAAGTGATTGGTAATTTTTTTGGATTTTTAAAGCTTACTTGAATGTATAATTTTTATTAAAGTGATGTATAAAAATCACTGTTCACAATCTGCGAAGGAGAAGAAAAAAAACGCCGGCCGCGCAATGCGCGAGTCACTGTTTACTCGCCAGAACGCGTACAATACGACGTCGTTTTGGGTACAAAATTCAGTCCCCGCGCGATATGCGCGGAAGCCAACAGACGGTGTTCCGAAACGGCACCGTTTTGGTACCGTAGAAATGTTAGCGCGCGCAATGCGCGAGGGACAATTTTGCCGTAAATTACGATACTGCCCCTCCGGTCTTTTTCTGCGTAATTACGAAATTGCCCTCGTATCAGTTTTTCGATTTAATTACAGAATTGCCATTCTGGATAATTTTAATTAATTTAAATGTTTAAAAATTAATTTAAAATAATAACTAAAGGTAGTTAATTACTTACTATTTAATTAATGTTAAATAGTAATTAAATGAAATAAAGAAAATGTCTTTTAACTCTTTTGTTTAAACAATTACAATAAATTGTTTAATAGTTTAATAAGTGTTTAACACTTGAGAAAATTTATTTCTAACTTATTAAATTATTAACCTAATTTAATTGAGAGTCTATAAGGTTAATAATATTGTTTTGACTGATGTAAATTATGTGTTAGTACTTATGTGTGGTAGATAAGTTTCTTAATGAGCGTATAGTTGTACAAATACGCTGTACTAATTATTAGACCAACTTTACTAATGTTAGGTCTTTCAAAGCCAGTTAGTTAAAGCTAGACATTTATTGTAGCTGAGCAGACAGGCAAGTTTCCTAAACCCTACTCATTTTATATTCGAGCAGGATATATTATTTTATTGTTCAAGTTCCTAACTCGAACTCAAGTTATTATGTTTCAAGCATGCTAGTGGTTTAATTCTGTATAATTATTCCACCTCTTTAAATTGTTGATTCACACATAGTGCATGTTGCATGTGTTCATCAGGTATGAAAGGCTGATCACCTTCATTACCATAAGGTTCAGTTAAATTTGTTCATGGTCATTATTGACACTCAACATTACTTGATTCAGTCATTCAATTATTGAAATTATGATTCGTACTCTTTCACAATTATTATATTGTTGAAAATCCGAAAGCTTGTTCTTTCTTTCAATCATGATATATCGTTATTGTATTTAAACTTGCTGAGCAAAGTCGTTGCTCACTCTTGCTATATCATGATAATAAATTTCAGAGTAATACGAATGTCCGAGGAGAGACGGAGACAGAAGCAAAAGACAAGATTATAGTGTTATGCAATATAACTAAATTGTTATATGACGTAGGTAATTTTGTAAACCTTTTTATGAATCTAAAGGTATATATGTAAGTTAAGGTTAGAAACCTTGGGAAATGTTGTAGAATAAATAATTTATGTTTATATATTCCGCATTAGTTATAGAACATGTATGAAGATGATGTATCGTGACGTACCAAGTCTAGGGTTAAAGGAACCCGGATTTGGGGTCGTCACAGTGAGTAACAGGTAATGGAATGGAAGGTGCTACATAATTATCTAAAATCACTGGCAAATAATTTAATGCAGCTTCAGCCTCCTTCAAATCTAATTTCAGCTCATTTTCTTCTTCTTCCTCTAACTTCAAATTGTCAGTAATTGAAATCTCTAACTTTTCCTTGTTTATCTCCTCAACAACTTCCGCCACCGTAGGCATGTCATCATCAAAAATAACATCATCGTCTACATTAATATTGTCCACTTCGTTGATGTTGTTTGCTTCTTCTTGCTTCGGTGATGGAGGGACCGTCTTTTCGAGATCTTCTATATCGTGACCACTTCTTAACACTTGTGCACTTGTATTCTCCGCGAGATTATCCACCGTTTGAGAAGGTACTTGCTCAAAACTTTGCTCCTTCAATTGATCGATTGTTGTTTGTCCCATTGGAGTATCCAAACGCTGAATAATGACATTATTTTCTTGAATTCGTGCCTGCATGTCTTGTTGAAATTGCAAATTATCCTGTTTAAATTGTAAAGTGTTAACTTCCATTAATTTAAGCATATCTTCTAAAGACATATCAGAATAAAGTGATTGGCCCTGTTGTTGTTGGGGATATGACTGCATATATTGTTGATACTTTGAAAATTTCTGATTTGCGGGCGGATTTATGTGTGAATTTTCATAGCCAAAATTAGGATGATCCCTCCATCCTGAATTATACGCGTTTGAATAGGGATCATATCTCCATTGGGGTTGACCAGGAAAACCACTTGCTACATTGACTGGCTCATAGGACTCCTCTTGAAGAATGGGGCACATATTAGTTGGATGTCCTACCACCGCACAAATCCTACAAGCTTCCATTGGTCGTGCACGATCTGCAACCATTTGATAGACAAGAGAAGTTAGGGTATCAATTTGTTGCTCAAGGGAAGAAATAGTTACCTCATTGGCATAATCATGCTTGAATTCCATCTTGAACCTGCACAACTAAATTAAATTATGTAAATCTAAAAAAAAATAAAAATAAAAAATTACTAAATTAAATACATATTTACAAAAGCACAAAATTAAATTAAAATCATTCCCCGGCAACGGCGCCAAAATTTGGTGTGATGTCGTAAGCACCCAAAAATAAAATCTTACTTTGGAAAAATAAATATGTAGTAGTGCAAGTAAGAGTCGATCCCACAGAGAATGATTATTTAATTTTATGTTTTTGCAAACAAGAATTGGGGGGTTTTTAATTAAAGAAATAATAAAATTAAAATTAACTAAAATAATTAAGCAAATAATTTAATAAAGTAAATGAGAAGAAAAAGCCTTGGTTTAAGTTAATATCCACCATCAAGAATTTACAACTGATCACTGATGCAAAAATAAATCAATTAATATTTTGAAGATTCACCGTAGAAAGAACTACTCGCAGGTGGAATAATTTTTCTCCTCTCTCCTTAATTTTAGATAAGTAGAGCCACGTGGTCTAAATACCCTTACTATTAAACAACCTTCGGCACGTGCTAAAGATTTAATTTAATAGCAGCATAAAGAATTAGAGAGATCGTTGAACTAAACAACACAAGCCACGTGTTTGCATTTAATTTAGATGAATATTCTTCCTAAGATAAAATAATCTTTTGATCTGCAAAACAATTATTAAACTTAGTTGCTTCAAAAATAGCAATAGATTAATATGAATAATAAACTAGTAGCGCTCCTAGCAATTAAACAAATCAATCATAAAATTAAGCATAGAAGAATATTCAATAATCAAAATATAAATTGAACAATTAAAATAAATTAGATCTCACAGTGGATAAATCTTGATGGCTTCAATCACTTAAACCAAGAGAAATAATTTAGCTACTCATAATTGTAGAGAACACTAAAGAATGAAAGAGAGAATTTTTATTCTAAGAAAAGGTGTGTATTACAATGTGTGTCAAGCCCTCTATTTATAGGCTCCAAAATCCTCCTAAACCTAGTAGGATTTACAATTAAAAATAAAAGAAAAAGAAAATAATTATTTTCCTAACCCTAATTGGAATTCTAAATAAAATATTAAAAATAAAATAAAGAATTATTGCTTCCTTTTCCAAATTAAAATTGGACTTTTATTCTACTGATTTGTTGCATTGCAGTGTAGGAAATCCAAAATAAGGAAGGAAACTGCCAATCACGCGTCACCACGCGGAGAGAGAGAAAGAAGAGAGACAGCCGTCGCCACGCGTCAGCCGCCAGCCGTTTTTTTCTTTTTTTACCGTTGGCGCGTGTCAAACACGCGCCTGTACCAAACGCAAACGTCCGCGCATTGCGCGGACTGTTCTTCAGCGTCTTCTGCCCAAAACGACGTCGTCTTGCTCTTGATCTCTTTACTGAGCGCGCATTGCGCGGCAGAGAGTTTCGGGAAATTACGGATTTGCCCCTCCGTGTCTTTTCTTGCTTAATTACCATTTTGCCATCCAAGCTTTAATTTTCCTACAAAAATAAATATAAAATAATTAAAAATAAATAAAAATAATATAAAAATACTAAAAACACATAATAATAAATAGAACACCTAAAACACTAAAAATAAATAAAAACACATAAATAAAAATAAATGTAAAATTACTATAAAATTACCTAAATTAACATAAATTAACTAAAATCCTATAAAACCTATTAAAACCCAAATGAGCTAAATAATTAAACATTTAAGCACACAATAAATATAAAAACTAAGTATTAGGGAATAAAAATATCGTATAAATTAACCTTATCAAATACCCCCACACTTAGCTTTTTGCGCGGGCGCGCGTGAGTTGACCGGACAAGGGGCGCGAAGGGCTTGTTTGGCTGAGCATTAATTCGCGAAAACGGGATTATTCGCGATTTTAGCATTAATTTGATTCCAAATTGGATTTTAATTCCAATTAGAGTTAGGAAAATAATTATTTTCTTTTTCTTTTATTTTTAATTATAAATCCTATTAGGGTTTGGACAAGTTAGGAGGTTTATGGAGCCTATAAATAGAGGGCTTGAGAAACATTGTAATACACAACTTTTCTTAGAATAAAAATTCTCTCTTCTATTATTTAGTGTTCTTTATTATTATGAGTAGTTAGTTTATTTTTCTTGGTTTAAGTGATTGAAGCCATCAAGATTTATACACTGTGAGATCTAATTTATTTTAATTGTTTAATTTATATTATGATTATTGAATATTCTTCTATGCTCAATTTTATGATTGATTTATTTAATTGCTAGGAGCGCTACTAGTTTATTATTCATATTAATCTACTGTTATTTGTGAAGCAACTAAGTTTAATAATTGTTTTGCAGATCAAAAGATTATTTTATCTTAGTAAGAATATTCATCTAAATTAAATGCAAACACGTGGCTTGTGTTGTTTAGTTCAACGATCTCTCTAATTCTTTATGCTGCTATTAAAATTAAATATTTAGCACATGCCGGAGGTTGTTTAATAGTAAGGGTATTTAGACCACGTGGCTCTACTTATCTAAAATTAAGGAGAGAGGAGAAAAATTATTCCACATGCGAGTAGTTCTTTCTACGGTGAATCTTCAAAATATTAATTGATTTATTTTTGTATCAGTGATCAGTTGTAAATTCTTGATGGTGGATATTAACTTAAACCAAGGCTTTTTCTTCTCATTTACTTTATTAAATTATTTGCTTAATTATTTTAGTTAATTTTGATAGGGTTAAATTATACGATATTTTTATTCCCCAATACTTAGTTTTTATATTTATTGTGTGCTTAAATGTTTAATTATTTAGTTTATTTTGGTTTTAATAGGTTTTATAGGGTTTTAGTTAATTTATGTTAATTTAGATAATTTTATAGTATTTTTATATTTATTTTTATTTATGTGTTTTTATTTATTTTTAGTGTTTTAGGGGTTTTATTAATTATTATGTGTTTTTATTATTTTTAGTATTTTTATATTATTTTTATTTATTTTTAACTATTTTATATTTTTATTTTGTAGGAAAAATAAGCTTTGGGGGCAATTTCGTAAAATCTGTAAAGTCAGGGGGCAATTCTGTAAATTCCGGAAAAGTTGGCTGGTCCGCGCAATGCGCGGAAATGGATAAGCAGGCGAGAAACGAAACGACGCCGTTTTGTTCTAGGCGGCAGGAACAGGGTCCGCGCAATGCGCGGCTGCGTTCTTTGGCTCAGGCGCGTGTAATACACGCGCCAACGGTAAAAAAGAAAAGCGCGTGGCGGCTGGCGTCAGAGAAGAGAGAGAAAGTGGCGGCTGACAACTTTATTACTTTTCCTTCTTTATTTTGGATTTCCTACACTGCAATGCAACAAATCAGTAGAATAAAAATCCAATTTTAATTTGGAAAAGGAAGCAATAATTCTTTATTTTATTTTTAATATTTTATTTAGACTTCCAATTAGGGTTAGGAAAATAATTATTTTCTTTTTCTTTTATTTTTAATTGTAAATCCTACTAGGGTTAGGAGGATTTTGGAGCCTATAAATAGAGGGCTTGAGACACAATGTAAAACACAACTTCTCTTAGAATAAAATTCTCTTTTCTATTCTTTAGTGTTCTTTATATTTATGAGTAGTTAATTTATTTTTCTTGGTTTAAGTGATTGAAGCCATCAAGATTTATACACTGTGAGATCTAATTTATTTTAATTGTTCAATTTATATTTTGAGTATTGAATATTTTTCTGTGTTTAATTTTATGATTAATTCGTTTAATTGCTAGGATGCATACTAGTTTATTATTCGTTGAAATCTACTGCTAAATTAAATATCGAATCCGTAATTGTTTGGTCACTTTAATTTGCGAAGCAACTAAGGTTAATAATTATTTTGCTTATCAAAATATTATTTTATCTTAGGAAAAATATTCATCTAGATTAAATGCAGACGCTTGGATTGTGTTGTTTAGTTCAACGATCTCTCTATTTCTTTATGCTGCTACTAGGTTAAATCTTTAGCGCTTGTCTGAGATTATTTAGTAGTAAGGGTTATTTAGATCGCTTGTTTCTGCTTAACTAAAATTAAGGAGAGATAGGAAAATTATTCGAATGGGAGTAATTATTCCACGTTGAATATTTAAAATATGAATTGATTTATTCTTGCATCAGTGATCAGTTGTAAATTCTTGATGGTGGATATTGACTTAAACCAAGGCTTTTTCTTCTCATTTATTTCATTAAATTACTTGCATATTTATTTTAATTAATTTTATTTAAATTATTTCTTTAATTCAAAAACCCCCCTATTTTTATTTGCAAAAATATAAAATTAAATTAATCATTCTCTGTGGGTTCGACTCTTGCTTACACTACTACATATTTATTTTTCCAAAGTAAGATTTTATTTTTGGGTGCTCGCGACATCACACCAAATTTTGGCGCCGTTGCCGGGGAATGATTTAAATTTAATTTTATGCTTTTGTAAACTGTATTTTAATTTATTAATTTTTGTTAGATTTTATTATTTTAGTTTTTCATAATTTAATTGAGTTGTGCAGGTTAAGGATGGAAGTGAGGCATGATTATGCCAATGAGGTAACTATTTCTTCTCTTGAGCGACAAATTGATACATTAACTTCTCTTGTTTATCAAATGGTTGCAGATCGTACACAACCAATGGAAGCTTGTAGGATTTGTGCGGTGGTAGGACATCCGACTAATATGTGCCCCATTCTTCGAGAGGAGTCCTATGAACAAGTCAATACAACAAGTGGTTTCCCTGGTCAACCCCAATGGAGATATGATCCCTATTCAAACGCGTATAATTCAAGATGGATGGATCATCCTAATTTTGGCTATGAGATTCCACAAATGAATCCGCCCGCAAATCAGAATTTTTCAAGCTATCAACAATACATGCAGCTATACCCCCAACAACAACAGGGCCAATCATTTAATTCTGATATGTCTTTAGAGGATATGATTAAATTAATTGAAACTAACACTTTGCAATTTCAACAGGAAACGAAGGAAAATATACAGAATTTGGAAAAACAAATGGGTCAAATGGCAATTGCACTCAGTCACTTGGAGGAACTAGATTCTGCAGAATTACCTTCACAAACAGTGAATAATCCAACGGAGCATACAAGTGCACAAGTGTTAGGAAGTGAAGATCCAGAAAAGAAAGTCCCTCCATCACCAAATCAAGAGAAAACAAACAACATCAATGAAGCAGACAGTGTTAATGTAGACGATGATGTTAGTTTTAAAGATGATATGCCTAAGGTGGAGGAAGTTGTTGAGGAAACAAACAAGGAAGAGTTAGAGATTGCGATTACTAACAATTTGGAGTTAGAGGAAGAAGAAGCAATTGAGCTGAAACAAGATTTGGAGGAGGATGAAACTCCATTAAAATCTTTGCCAATGATTTTTGATAATAATGCAATTATTTTCATTCCATTACCTGTTACTCACGAAAATTTTCTATCTTTTATTTTGCAGGATCCCATTCCAACTATAAAGACTCTCTCCAATCATATTAAATATCAATTCGTTGACGAGGGAGTCAAACGTTCATGTCACGTGCAAGAGAGACTGAATCTACCGATGAAGAATGACGTGATGGATGGAGTACTCAAAATTCATGAAGTTGGAGTAACGTAGTACTTTGGCCTGCTGTCGAGCCAATGACGATAAACAAAGGCGCTGCTTGGGAGGCAACCCAAGAAAACAGATTTGCATTTCTTTTCCTTTTTCTTTTTATAGTTATTTGTGCCTTTTTCTTTGCATTTATTTTACATTGGGGACAATGTAAATTTTAAGTGTGGGGGAAGGGATTTATGATTTTTGTTATTATTTTTGTTATTTTTATGTCATATTTTGAAAATTTTAGGGAATTTTAAAAATTTTAAAAATTTGAATTTTGTGGGTAAATTCACTGCAAACCCTCACGAGACAAAACTCGTCCACTTGGGATAACCTTGGGGTTTAAAGGCTTGTTGCACATGCTAAGTGTAACCGTGTTTCCTACGAAAATGGGGTAGTTTTTTTTATTTTTTTTATTTTATTTTTAGGATGTGTCACTTGAGCAATGAGTTAATTGAATTTTAATTTTTAGCCAATGATAAAATTTTGATTTTTATTTTAATAACTCTTGAAAAAATGATAAATTTTTGCTTAATTTGAATTTTTGACTTTTTATTGATTATTACTTTGTTTAAGATCTTTTAAATTTTTATGCACTTATATCCATTTGTTTGAGCCAGCTTTAATTTAGAGAAAGTTTATATGGTTAAATGCTTATGAAAGATATTTTTGAACTCTATATCTTATTTGATCATTATTTGAAGTGAAATATATGGTAAAATATAATTTGGAGGAGATGATTTAGGTAATTTTTCTAGGATTATTATTGAAAAAAAATAATCTTGTGGTGGGTTGAGATGGAGCGTAAAACGCACTCACTCATAAACACATGAAAACGCGAGATGGAGCGTAAAACGCACTCGTTGGTGAGATGGAGCATAAAATGCACTCACCGTGAAAAGAAAAAAAAAGAAAAGAAAAAATGGGATGGAGCATAAAATGCACCCATTAAAAAAAAAAATGAAAAAAAATATGTGAAAAAATTGATATTGATAATCCTAGTGTGCTTCATTAATTAAAAACCTTTTGATCTTCTGATTTATTATTTGTCTGTATTAACTGAAAGTGATGTGAAAAAGAAGTATATTGAGTTTTGTTGTATGTCTTTTATAAGGTAATTAATAACCGAAGCTTATCTGAATTTTAATTAGTTTGATACATTTGGATTCACACACACACAAAAGATCTTGAGTAAAGTAGAATTGATAAATATGTTGAAATTCTAGATTTTGCATGGTTTTGAAATTTTCTTTGAGTTGTCATTTAAAAAATCTTTGAGGCTGATGTTGAAATTTATATTGATCTATGGCTCGAGTAAGTTTTTTGCTTATTAGTTTTATTTTTATATTTTTTATTTTTGTTTTGCCCGAGGACGAGCAAAAAGCTAAGTGTGGGGGTATTTGATAGGGTTAAATTATACGATATTTTTATTCCCCAATACTTAGTTTTTATATTTATTGTGTGCTTAAATGTTTAATTATTTAGTTTATTTTGGTTTTAATAGGTTTTATAGGGTTTTAGTTAATTTATGTTAATTTAGGTAATTTTATAGTATTTTTATATTTATTTTTATTTATGTGTTTTTATTTATTTTTAGTGTTTTAGGGGTTTTATTAATTATTATGTGTTTTTATTATTTTTAGTATTTTTATATTATTTTTATTTATTTTTAACTATTTTATATTTTTATTTTGTAGGAAAAATAAGCTTTGGGGGCAATTTCGTAAAATCTGTAAAGTCAGGGGGCAATTCTGTAAATTCCGGAAAAGTTGGCTGGTCCGCGCAATGCGCGGAAATGGATAAGCAGGCGAGAAACGAAACGACGCCGTTTTGTTCTAGGCGGCAGGAACAGGGTCCGCGCAATGCGCGGCTGCGTTCTTTGGCTCAGGCGCGTGTAATACACGCGCCAACGGTAAAAAAGAAAAGCGCGTGGCGGCTGGCGTCAGAGAAGAGAGAGAAAGTGGCGGCTGACAACTTTATTACTTTTCCTTCTTTATTTTGGATTTCCTACACTGCAATGCAACAAATCAGTAGAATAAAAATCCAATTTTAATTTGGAAAAGGAAGCAATAATTCTTTATTTTATTTTTAATATTTTATTTAGACTTCCAATTAGGGTTAGGAAAATAATTATTTTCTTTTTCTTTTATTTTTAATTGTAAATCCTACTAGGGTTAGGAGGATTTTGGAGCCTATAAATAGAGGGCTTGAGACACAATGTAAAACACAACTTCTCTTAGAATAAAATTCTCTTTTCTATTCTTTAGTGTTCTTTATATTTATGAGTAGTTAATTTATTTTTCTTGGTTTAAGTGATTGAAGCCATCAAGATTTATACACTGTGAGATCTAATTTATTTTAATTGTTCAATTTATATTTTGAGTATTGAATATTTTTCTGTGTTTAATTTTATGATTAATTCGTTTAATTGCTAGGATGCATACTAGTTTATTATTCGTTGAAATCTACTGCTAAATTAAATATCGAATCCGTAATTGTTTGGTCAGTTTAATTTGCGAAGCAACTAAGGTTAATAATTATTTTGCTTATCAAAATATTATTTTATCTTAGGAAAAATATTCATCTAGATTAAATGCAGACGCTTGGATTGTGTTGTTTAGTTCAACGATCTCTCTATTTCTTTATGCTGCTACTAGGTTAAATCTTTAGCGCTTGTCTGAGATTATTTAGTAGTAAGGGTTATTTAGATCGCTTGTTTCTGCTTAACTAAAATTAAGGAGAGATAGGAAAATTATTCGAATGGGAGTAATTATTCCACGTTGAATATTTAAAATATGAATTGATTTATTCTTGCATCAGTGATCAGTTGTAAATTCTTGATGGTGGATATTGACTTAAACCAAGGCTTTTTCTTCTCATTTATTTCATTAAATTACTTGCATATTTATTTTAATTAATTTTATTTAAATTATTTCTTTAATTCAAAAACCCCCCTATTTTTATTTGCAAAAATATAAAATTAAATTAATCATTCTCTGTGGGTTCGACTCTTGCTTACACTACTACATATTTATTTTTCCAAAGTAAGATTTTATTTTTGGGTGCTCGCGACATCACACCAAATTTTATTATTTCTTTAATTAAAAACCCCCCCAATTCTTGTTTGCAAAAACATAAAATTAAATAATCATTCTCTGTGGGATCGACTCTTACTTGCACTACTACATATTTATTTTTCCAAAGTAAGATTTTATTTTTGGGTGCTTGCGACATCACACCAAATTTATTTTTAGTGTTTTAGGTGTTTTATTTATTATTATGTATTTTTAGGATTTTTAGTATTTTTATATTATTTTTAATTAATTTATATTTTATTTTGTAGGAAAAATAAGCTTTGGGGGCAATTTCGTAAATTCAGTGACCGCGCCATGCGCGCGGTGAGCGGACAGTGGCAAGAAAGGAGTAGAATACGACGTCGTTTTATATGTTCGGCAAAACCATCCGCACATTGCGCGGTAGCCACTTTTTCGAGAAATTACGGAAATGCCATTCGGCTGCTAATTTACCAATTTGCCACTTGATCTTTGCTGAATTTACGAAATTGCCCCCAAAGCTTATTTTTCCTACAAAATAAAATATAAATTAATTAAAAATAATATAAAAATACTAAAAATCCTAAAAACACATAATAATAAATAAAACACCTAAACCACTAAAAATAAATAAAAACACATAAATAAAAATAAATATAAAAATACTATAAAATTACCTAAATTAACATAAATTAACTAAAATCCTATAAAACCTATTAAAATTAAAATAAGCTAAATAATTAAACATTTAAGCACACAATAAATAAAAAAACTAAGTATTAGGGAATAAAAATATCGTATAAATTAACCCTATCGTATAAGTATTGCGCGCGAGGAAATTATGCGGCGGTATGGAACGACGTCGTTTGGCAACACAGTAGAAGAAAAAAAAATAAAACCCGCGCAATGCGCGAGCGAAGCGCGTTAACTTGGTCAAAGGCGCGTGGAGGGGCTGTTTGTTTGCGCGTTAATTGCCAGAAAACAGATTATTTCGCGAATTTGCTACTTTTTGATTCCAAATTGGATTTTAATTCCAACTAGGGTTAGAAAAATAATTATTTTCTTTTTCTTTTATTTTTAATTGTAAATCTTACTAAGGTTAGGAGGTTTATGGAGCCTATAAATAGAGGGCTTGATACACAATGTAATACACAATTTTTCTTAGAATAAAAATTCTCTCTTCTATTATTTAGTGTTCTTTATTATTATGAGTAGTTAGTTTATTTTTCTTGGTTTAAGTGATTGAAGCCATCAAGATTTATACACTGTGAGATCTAATTTATTTTAATTGTTCAATTTATATTTTGATTATTGAATATTCTTCTATGCTCAATTTTATGATTGATTTGTTTAATTGCTAGGAGCGCTACTAGTTTATTATTCATATTAATCTACTGTTATTTGTGAAGCAACTAAGTTTAATAATTGTTTTGCAGATCAAAAGATTATTTTATCTTAGGAAGAATATTCATCTAAATTAAATGCAAACACGTGGCTTGTGTTGTTTAGTTCAACGATCTCTCTAATTCTTTATGCTGCTATTAAAATTAAATCTTTAGCACGTGCCGGAGGTTGTTTAATAGTAAGGGTATTTAGACCACGTGACTCTACTTATCTAAAATTAAGGAGAGAGGAGAAAAATTATTCCACCTGCGAGTAGTTCTTTCTACGGTGAATCTTCAAAATATTAATTGATTTATTTTTGTATCAGTGATCAGTTGTAAATTCTTGATGGTGGATATTAACTTAAACCAAGGCTTTTTCTTCTCATTTACTTTATTAAATTATTTGCTTAATTATTTTAGTTAATTTTATTATTTCTTTAATTAAAAACCCCCCCAATTCTTGTTTGCAAAAACATAAAATTAAATAATCATTCTCTGTGGGATCGACTCTTACTTGCACTACTACATATTTATTTTTCCAAAGTAAGATTTTATTTTTGGGTGCTTGCGACATCACACCAAATTTTGGCGCCGTTGCCGGGGAATGATTTTAATTTAATTTTGTGCTTTTGTAAATATGTATTTAATTTAGTAAAATTTTTTTTTTTTTTTTTAGATTTTCATAATTTAATTTAGTTGTGCAGGTTAAGGAAGGAAGTCATGGCAGCTTCTAATTATGTTGAGGAGGTAGAAATTGCTTCTCTTAAGCAACAACTTAATGATCTAACTTCTCTTATTTATCAAATGGTTGCAGATCGTACACAACCAATGGAAGCTTGTAGGATGTGTGCGGTGGTAGGACATCCGACTAATATGTGTCCCATTCTTCGAGAGGAGTCCTATGAACAAGTCAATACAACAAGTGGTTTCCCTAGTCAACCCCAATGGAGATATGATCCCTATTCAAACGCGTATAATTCAGGATGGAGGGATCATCCTAATTTTGGCTATGAAAATTCACACATAAATCCGCCCGCAAATCAGAATTTTTCAAGTTATCAACAATATATGCAGTCATATCCCCAACAACAACATGGCCAATCACTTTATTCTGATATGTCTTTAGAAGATATGCTTAAATTAATGGAAGCTAACACTTTACAATTTAAACAGGATAATTTGCAATTTCAACAAGACATGCAGGCACGAATTCAAGAAAATAATGCCATTATTCAGCGTTTGGATACTCCAATGGGACAAACGACAATCGATCAATTGGAGGAGCAAAGTTTTGAGCAAGTACCTTCTCAAACGGTGGATAATCTCGCGGAGAATACAAGTGCACAAGTGTTAAGAAGTGGTCACGATATAGAAGATCTCGAAAAGACGGTCCCTCCATCACCGAAGCAAGAAGAAGCGAACAACATCAACGAAGTGGACAATATTAATGTAGACGATGATGTTATTTTTGATGATGACATGCCTACGGTGGCGGAAGTTGTTGAGGAGATAAACAAGGAAAAGTTAGAGATTTCAATTACTAACAATTTGAAGTTAGAGGAAGAAGAAGAAAATGAGCTGAAATTAGATTTGAAGGAGGCTGAAGCGGCATTAAATTATTTGCTAGTGATTTTAGATAATTATGTAGCACCTTTCATTCCATTACCTGTTACTCACGACAAATTTTCATCTTTTGTTTTGCAGGATCTCATTCCGAATATAAAAACTCTCTCCAATCATCTTAAATGTCTATTCGTTAAAGAGGGAGTAAAACGGTCATGTCACGTGCAAGGGAGACTGAATCTACCGATAAAGAATGACGTGATGGATGGGGTACTAAAAATTCATGAAGTGGGAGTAACGTAGTACTTTGACCTGCTGTCAAGCCAATGACAATAAACAAAGGCGCTGCTTGGGAGGCAACCCAAGAAATCAGATTTGCATTTCTTTTCCCTTTTTCTTTTTAAAGTTATTTGTGCCTTTTTCTTTGCATTTTACTTTACATTGGGGACAATGTAAATTTTAAGTGTGGGGGAAGAGATTTATGATATTTATTTTATTTTTAGGGAATTTTAAAATTTTGTTTCATTTTAAAATAAAATAAAAAAATTAGGAATTTTAAAAAAAAAAATTGAAAATTTGAATTTTGTGGGTAAATTCACTGCAAACCCTCACGAGACAAAACTCGTCCACTTGAGATAACCTTGGGGTTTAAAGGCTTGTTGCACATGCTAAGTGTAACCGTGTTTCCTACGAAAATGGGGTAGTTTTTTATTTTATTTTTAGGATGTGTCACTTGAGCAATGAGTTAATTGAATTTTAATTTTTAGCCAATGATAAAAATCTTGATTTTTGTTTTAATAACTCTTGGAAAAATGATAAATTTTTGCTTAGTCTGAATTTTGACTTTTTATTGATTATGACTTTATTTGAGATCTTTTAATTTTTTTTTATGCACTTATATCCAATTGTTTGAGCTAATTTTAATTAAGAGAAAGTTTATATGGTTAAAACGCTTATGGAAGATATTTTTGAACTCTATATCTTATTTGATCATTGTTTAAAGTGAAATATAAGGCAAAATATAATTTGGAGGAGATGATTTAGGTAATTTTTCTAGGATTATTATTGAAAAGAAAAATCTTGTGGTGGGTTGAGATGGAGCGTAAAATGCACTCACTCATAAACACATGAAAAAGCGAGATGGAGCGTAAAACGCACTCGTTGGTGAGATGGAGCATAAAATGCACTCACCGTGAGAAAAATGAATGAAGAAAAAATGGGATGGAGCATAAAATGCACCCATTAAAAGAAAAAAAAAAAAAAGAAAAAAAAAAAAATTGATTGAAAAAAAATTAATATCTATAATCCTAGTGTGCTTCATTAATTAAAAACCTTTTGATCTTCTGATTTATATTTGTCTGTATCAACTGAAAGTGATGTGAAAAATAAATATATTGAGTTTTATTATATATCTTTTATAAGGTAATTAATGACCGAAACTTATCTGAGTTTTAATTAGTTTGATACATTTGGATTCACACACACACAAAAGGTCTTGAGTAAAGTAAGATTAATAAATATGTTGAAATTCTAGATTTTGCATGGTTTTGAAATTTTCTTTGAGTTGTCATTTAAAAAATCTTTGAGGCTGATGTTGAAATTTATATTGCTCTGTTGCTCAAGTAAGTTGTTTGGTTATTAGTTTTTATTTTATAGTTTTTATTTTTGTTTTGCCCGAGGACGAGCAAAAAGCTAAGTGTGGGGGTATTTGATAGGGTTAAATTATACGATATTTTTATTCCCCAATACTTATTTTTTATATTTATTGTGTGCTTAAATGTTTAATTATTTAGTTTATTTTGGTTTTAATAGGTTTTATAGGGTTTTAGTTAATTTATGTTAATTTAGGTAATTTTATAGTATTTTTATATTTATTTTTATTTATGTGTTTTTATTTATTTTTAGTGTTTTAGGGGTTTTATTAATTAATATGTGTTTTCATTATTTTTATATTATTTTTATTTATTTTTAACTATTTTATATTTTTATTTTGTAGGAAAAATAAGCTTTGGGGGCAATTTCGTAAAATCTGTAAAGTCAGGGGGCAATTCTGTAAATTCCAGAAAAGTTGGCCGGCCAGCGCAATGCGCGGAAATGGATAAGCAGGCGAGAATCGAAACGACGCCGTTTTGGTCTAGGCGGCAGGACTGGAACGCGCGCATTGCGCGCGAGGAAATTATGCGGCGGTATGGAACGACGTCGTTTGGCAACACAGTAGAAGAAAAAAAAATAAAAACCGCGCAATGCGCGGGCGTGGACGCTGACGTCAGCCGACGCGGTAAGCGCGTTGACTTGGTCAAAGGCGCGTGGAGGGGCTGTTTGTTTGCGCGTTAATTGCCAGAAAACAGATTATTTCGCGAATTTGCTACTTTTTGATTCCAAATTGGATTTTAATTCCAACTAGGGTTAGAAAAATAATTATTTTCTTTTTCTTTTATTTTTAATTGTAAATCCTACTAGGGTTAGGAGGTTTATGGAGCCTATAAATAGAGGGCTTGATACACAATGTAATACACAACTTTTCTTAGAATAAAAATTCTCTCTTCTATTATTTAGTGTTCTTTATTATTATGAGTAGTTAGTTTATTTTTCTTGGTTTAAGTGATTGAAGCCATCAAGATTTATACACTGTGAGATCTAATTTATTTTAATTGTTCAATTTATATTTTGATTATTGAATATTCTTCTATGCTCAATTTTATGATTGATTTGTTTAATTGCTAGGAGCGCTACTAGTTTATTATTCATATTAATCTACTGTTATTTGTGAAGCTACTAAGTTTAATAATTGTTTTGCAGATCAAAAGATTATTTTATCTTAGGAAGAATATTCATCTAAATTAAATGCAAACACGTGGCTTGTGTTGTTTAGTTCAACGATCTCTCTAATTCTTTATGCTGCTATTAAAATTAAATCTTTAGCACGTGCCGGAGGTTGTTTAATAGTAAGGGTATTTAGACCACGTGGCTATACTTATCTAAAATTAAGGAGAGAGGAGAAAAATTATTCCACCTGCGAGTAGTTCTTTCTACGGTGAATCTTCAAAATATTAATTGATTTATTTTTGTATCAGTGATCAGTTGTAAATTCTTGATGGTGGATATTAACTTAAACCAAGGCTTTTTCTTCTCATTTACTTTATTAAATTATTTGCTTAATTATTTTAGTTAATTTTATTATTTCTTTAATTAAACCCCCCCCCCCCCCCCCCCCAATTCTTGTTTGCAAAAACATAAAATTAAGTAATCATTCTCTGTGGGATCGACTCTTACTTGCACTACTACATATTTATTTTTCCAAAGTAAGATTTTATTTTTGGGTGCTTGCGACATCACACCATGAAGTTCAATGTTTGAAATGAATTAATAAATCCATATTAATTGATGGAATGATGTATATATATACGATGTGTAAGTACAGAATGTAATATCCCCGAAAATGAGTAGAAAGAATGTTGGATACGAGAATGGTTTAAATTGGCATTATGTGCTAGATAAATCAGCAAAAGGAAGTAAAAGTCGTATAATGACTATATGAGTGTAAAAGGCTAAATAATGATGGATCTTGGTAATCCGGTCGAGGTTTGCTTTTTCGAGAAAGCAGTTTATGTAAAAAGTTTCGGCTTGTTAAGATGTCAAAAATTGGAATTGATTGATTATGCAACTGAAATGGTTCATAGCAAATTAAGATTTTATTGATATGTATTTGAGCATAATGATAAATTGATGATCAGTTATTGATGGAATTATTGTTTTGAAGTGCAACAAGTGTTATAGGACAAACAAGTGATGGAGCATTTGACGCTAGATTAAAATTCAAGCCTAATGAAACGAATGTGGACTGAAATGAACTTGAATTGGTTGAGGAATGAGTAAGCTATGATTTAATGGAAATTAAATTGTCTAGATTTGGTGGCTAATGACCATGCTACCATTGATAAATTATAAAATAACTTTAGAGTCCTATGTTGGAGAAAAGACCATGTTGCCCTTAGCGAGTTATGAAATGACAATTGTGTCTTAGAAGGGTGTAATAACTAAAATGCCCTTAACAATATAAAGAATGACCATGGTGTCCTAAAAGGTTTTAATGTCTAAACTAACCTTGTTTAATAATGTGAATTGTCCAAAGTGACCCTAACCGTACATGAGTTAACTTAACCAAGATAGTTAAGTGTTGGAGCTTTTGATATTATATATGAATGTATTAAGCTAGCTTTTCACTCGTCATTTTACAATTTTCAGCAAAGTGAGCTCTCAAGAGAGTTAAAGAGAGAAAAGGAGAAAAAGCTAGGGTTCTTGCTAGAGGCTAGAAGAAATTATTGGAAAAATGTTCTAGGAAAGCATATAAAGCCATCAAAGTGGAAGGTTCAAGATTAGCTAGCTTCAAAGCAAGGAAAGGAAGAGCTTAAAGAAGGTATAAACGAGTTTTAGCATTAAAAATTATCTTTTATGTGTTTTTATGTAAGAACAAGAGAAGCCATGCATGAATTAATGGCTAGATGTAATGATTTTCTGAGTTTATGTGCTTATGTTTGGTTTATGATGAAACCCTAGACTCAAGTTGGTAGAATAAGGTTGATGGACTATTCACGTTCATGTTACAAGCTAGAAATCATGATTTAGGGCATGATCATGTGTTATATGTTGGAAGTTTTTATGAAGACCTAGTTAGAAAGGTTAATATGTTTGAAGCCTGAGAATTTTCATGTTAAATGACTTGAAAGATTCATAAATGGAAGAAAAGCATGTTTTACTTAAGGAAAAGGTAAGATTAAACTATGATTCATGAAGGAATATGTGGTATACGTTACTAAAAGTGATAGAAACCTAACTAAAAAGGTTGATCATGTTTGAAGCAAGCAAATTATTTTTCTAAATGGCAAGCTAGATGCCTAAATCGTTTAAATGTATGAATTGTGATAAAAAAAAAAAAAGTTATAATATTAGCTTATACTTTATGTATAGACTAAATTATAATCTGAAAAGTGCATTAGAAGGTACATATAGAAGTTATGTAAATTCATAAAGTTGCTAAATGAGCATATGATAATGTATTTGATATGTGGAGTCAAAAATTGAAGTATAGGTTAAAGAACAAAGTTTTAAAAGTTGGCAAAATTCTACCAACGTATGATTTTTGGCCATTTTGACAATTTAATTAATGGTTTAACAATGCCAAACAACTAAGTTTTACGTAATTACATGTCTTAGAATCATTTTGAAAGTTATTTGGTGTTAATGGCGACAATTGAGGATTTTAAACGTTTTAAAATGTTCGCTAACGCAAAAAATAAAAATATTGGAAAAATAAAACCATTTGAAAAGTTTTAAATGTTTTGAAAGCCTATGCAAATAAATTTTATGTTATGTGTTATGTGATATGTTGGAATCAAGTTTTTCAAAAAAAAAAGCCAAAAATAGCATGAATTTTTTAAAGAATTTTTTTTCCAGAAAAACAGTACTGCGCCGGGGCGCAGTGCTGCTGAAGAAGTTGGCCGGGGCGAGTTTAGGGGATGCCGAGGCGCAGTCTGGCCGAGAAGATCTCGCATCTAGTGAGATCTTCCAAGCTAAATATCTTGTCGGGGCGAGATGTACTGTTTTGGCCAAGAAATTTTATTCTAAGTCCAAATCGAAATGTTTTGATACATAATGATAGAGACATCTATGATAAGCCACAAATTGAAAAAAATGATCAATGTGGTAAAGATTAAAGTATAAAGGAACAATGTGTTACGTGTTAAAGTTATGTAAAGATAAAAGATGGTTTATATGGCAAGGTTTAGCATACACATGTGTGTAACCAATGTATGAACCAATATTATGGTTATGTAGGACCCAATCAAGGTAAAATATTACTAGTAGAGGTAAATGAGGATAAAGGATATTAAGGTAATGAAATCAAAAATGATATACTATAATATACCTACAACTATAAAAAAGCATTGTAATGCTTGTGTGCTAGGTCGGAGACAAGCTAGGATGCATTATTAACCTAAATAAGGTATAATACATCAAAGTGAAATGAATAGAGATAAATAGTTAAGTGATTATGGAATAAGTTTGACAAGTTATGTAAAGTTTATGATCCTGTAATGATGTATATAGGTTGTATGTGACAGATAGCGCTCGAAGTAGCAAACCAACATGGCAAAAATTAAAGGATGATTGAGAAGCATAAAGGTTAAGTATATAAAGTGTACCAAGTAAGTTTTTTAGACTTAATTGTAATAATTATTCTATGTGAACTATATGATAGTAAAAGATGTGGAATGTGACTTATATGCAACTATATGATTTAACTGCTAAATGAAATATGTGACATTTAAGCATAACATGGTAAAGTAAGGAATGCATGACGCATAAATATAAATTGTAAACATGAAATGTGTTATCTGATTGACTTGCTGAGCCTTTGTGCTCACTCTTGCTATGAACTAACCTTTTTAGGTAAAGTACGAGAAGACCGGATGTTCCGGTTAAGCTAAAGGTAAAGGGTGCTAAATGCATAGATAAGCATAAAGAAAATTTGTTATATGTATTGGTATAATGTGCAAGCAAGCCAGATGAATGTAAACCTATAATGGTATTTGTAAATTCATAATGATAGCAGTGAATGTAATTTGTTTTGAGAAAGGGTTTAAAAGGATAACATAAAGGTATTATTGGTAGTCTAGTTTTTTATGTAGTAAACTCGAATGTATTATACAGATGTATGAAAAAGGTAGAAGCAAATAGGAATAGGTATAAGTAAATAGGATTACGTATGGATAGATAAATGTTAAAATTTATTCACTGGTTATGTTATGTAAATTATAATATATATGATTCTGATAATTGTAATAGACTAGGTCACAAATAAAAAATGTTTGACCTAAGTTCTAATGAATAGTACATGAACGTTACGATCCTGAGACAGGTTATGATTGTAAGATAAATAAATAGATTTATGAACCGCATTATGGTCAAATAATGATTTTAAAGGTTAAAGGTTATGTATTAACGCACGAAATCGCCGTTAAGATGCTTTATGATTATATAATATGATTTTAAGATTAATAATTATGTTGTCCAGATACAATTTGAAATGAATAAGGAAGGTTAGGAATTTCGGTGCGTTACAGTTGGTATCAGAGCTGATGGGTTAAAAACCTTAGGTAAGAGTACCTTAGGATATGACTTTTGTGAGAAAGAAGGAAATAGCAAGGAAATGAACTCTAGAGGAGTTAAGTAAGAAAGAAATAAATTTTAAAAATTTAGGATTAAGAAATGATAAAAGATATCTTAAGATAAGATATTGAGAATGGTAAAGGGACTCTTAAGGAGTTGTGAATTGTAAGACATGAAAAGGGACTCTTAATGAGTTGTGAACTGTAAGATATGAATTAATGAAATTCAGATTAGGTTAAGGAACAGCTGAGTAAAGAAAAATTTAAAGAAATGTTAAGGTATGTGGGATTTTTCATTGAGGACTCATGATAGTGGCTGAGTTGTACACTTCCTTAAATGGGCAGGGATTTGTACTAGGTTTGATGACCACTTAGCTTCTTCTAATGATAATCAGTGGAGATCCAGCGTCACGGTATCGGTTATGTATGTTAAAAAGGTGATTCTTTTCTTCTACATGTACCTGATACATAGGAAGCGAGAAAGACTAAGGTAGTTGCGTGTTCTAAAAACTCAAACATATGGTAAGTTCGTGACTCATGATCGTGTGGTGGAGCCCCTTATCGAATGGGCGACTTTGGCCTGACTAGGACAAGCTCCTCAAACCATATGATTGTGGTAAGTTCCTAAACCCAAGTGCGTGGCAAGTTTGATGAATATGGGTGGGATTAAAAAAGAGAGCCATAAGTTGAGAGATATAGTTCTCAGAGATTGGCTAAGGTTAAGAAAATAGGAAAGAGGTAGAATTGTTAAGTAATGATTGGATTATGTAAAAGAAGCAAAGGAAAGATGATTAGGATTGGGTAAGTAGTCCACTTTTCTAGCTATGCTAGATCATCGATGTTTTTAAAATGTGTTTATTCTCGCACGTTGGTGTATTAAAAATGTTTTGTTCAAATATCGAACTAAATTTTTTAATTCTGTGATTCAGGGGTCTATGCCAATTGATCCGGCTAGACAATGTTATTTGAAAATTTCAAAATATTTTTATGAAATCATTGTCACACTATTGAATACGGTATGGAATGATAAAATGACGGAATTCTCAACGTACTTCTATGACAGTACGGTATTATGAGGTCTTGAATGACAGAATTCTCAACGTACTACTAAGATAGTGCAGTATTATGAAGCCTTTTAAAAGATTTTTCTTGGGTTCAAGTTTTAAGCCAATGATAGTGTAAGTGAATTTTTGAAAATTTTTAAGTTTGTACAGTATGAATGGTTTAATGATGTGAGTCTATGCCATTTTGCTAAAGAAATGAGTAAATGTTTTGAATCCAGAAATGGATAAAGAAAAATATTTTTAAAGTATAAGGCAAACAACCCTGAAAAGGGGATATGGTACAGGCGTTGGTTAATGTGGTTCAACCCAAAAAGCAAAGGAAAAATGGTACAATAGGTTGATCACCTAGCGTACTAGTGATGGCCAAGGAAAAAGAGTGGTGTGGTTGTGCCTTAACTCATGTTTTTGGTCTTATGACCCATGGATATTCTAAGTCTTCGTGATTGTTAATATTCTTAACGTTTTCATGCTCTTTGTGGCCCCTCAGCAAAAACAAAAGTTTGTTTGAAAGCAAAAAAAAGTTTTATGTTTAAAGGAAAAGTTCACTTCTATTTATTCATACTGCTTCACAGTTATTGAACAATTGTGAAGATTCCTGAAAGACATTCCAATCTTTTGGAATGAATGATAGAAAGGGATAAGATGGGTAGAGAGATGAGAGAATGCAAATGTTAATTGAAAACCTAGTTATGATAAATTGAATGCAAAGAGATAAGAAAGTTGTAATTGAATAAGGAATGAGTACATGGCAATTTCAAGAACAAATTTTTTTGAAGAAGGGGTGAATGTGACATCCCGAATTTTTACATGAATGCTAAATAAGGATTTTGGCTAATTAAGTAAAGGTTAGCAGTTAAAACCTAGTTTTTAATGACAGAAAGTAGAAAGAGTGACTAAATATAAATTATTACTTAATCAATGTGTTAGAAGTGACCTGTATGGTTGATTTGGTAAAGTGGGAGTCTTGGTGTAAATAAGGATCGATAAAATATTTATGGATCAATTATCTATTTGGAGTGTATTAACAACGTAGCAGATGAAGCAAATATTATGAATATGAATTTCGATGATTAAATGGAAATATAGCGAATTAAAGGTAAAGGACAGAAAATAAATTCTATAGTATACTAATTGTGTCAGCATATGATAGATTAGATGTTTGAAGATTGATGTATTCGATTTGATAAAGAAAGAAGGAATTTAAGTTGAAAATGAAGGAAATGATAGAAATGAGGATAACGTATTTAAATTGATACTTTAGTTATGAAAATTAATAGTGAATTTAATGACTAGCCTTGAGAGGCAAGGTTACGAGAAAGTACAGTAATGTGTGATTGAATGTGCAGAACAGAAAGAACAGTTTGACCTAATTGGTATATGAGGAATCGATTGAATGATAATGGTTATGAAGTTCAATGTTTGAAATGAATTAATAAATCCATATTAATTGATGGAATGATGTATATTTATACGACGTGCAAGTACAAAATGTAATATCCCCGAAAATGAGTAGAAAGAATGTTGGATACGAGAATAGTTTAAATTGGAATTCTGTGCTAGATAAATAAGCAAAAGGAAATAAAAGTCGTATAATGACTATATAAGTGTAAAAGGTTAAATGATGATGGATTTTGGTAATTCGGTCAAGGTTCCCTTTTCGAGGAAGCGGTTTATGTAAAAAGTGAGTTTGTCGACTTGTTGAGATGTCAAAAATTGGAATTAATTGAATATAGAACCGAAATGGTTCGTAGCAAATTAAGATTTTATTAATATGTATTTGAGTATAATGATAAATTGATGATTATGTAATTGATGGAATTAATGTTTTGAAGTGCGACAAGTGTTATGGGACAACCAAGTGATGGAGCATTTGATGCTAGATTCAAATTCAAGCCTAATGAAACAAATGTGGATTGAAATGGACTTGAATTGGTTAAGGAATGAATAAGTTATGATTTAATGGAAATTAAATTGTCTAGATTTGGTGGTTAATGACCATGCTACCATTGATAAATTATAAAATAACTTTAGAGACCTATGTTGGAGAAAAGACCATGTTGCCCTTAGCAAGTTATGAAATGATAATTGTGTCCTAGAAGGGTGTAATGACTAAATGCCCTTAACAATATAAAGAATGACCATGGTGTCCTAAGAGGTTTTAATGTCTAAACTAACCTTGTTTAATAATGTGAATTGTCCAAAGTGACCCTAACCCTACATGAGTTAACTTAACCAAGATACTTAAGTGTTGAAGCTTTTGATATTATATATATATGTATTAAGCTAGCTTTTCACTCTTCATTCTACAATTTCCAGCAAAGTGGGCTCTCAAGAGAGTTAAAGAGAGAAAAGGAGAAAAAGCTAGAGTTCTTGCTAGAGGCTAGAAGAAATTGCTGGAAAAATGTTCTAGGGAAGCGCATAAAGCCATCAAAGTGGAAGGTTCAAGACTAGCAAGCTTCATGGCAAGAAAAGGAAGAGCTTAAAGAAGGTATAAATGAGTTTTAGCATTAAAAGTTATCTTTTATATTTTTTTATGTAAGAACAAGAGAAGTCATGCATGAATTAATGGCTAGATGTAAAGATTTTTTGAGTTTATGTGCTTATGTTTGGTTTATGATGAAACCCTAGACTCGAATAAGGTTGATGGACTATTCACGTTCATGTTACAAGCTAGAAATCATGATTTAGGGCATGATCATGTGTTATATGTTGGAAGTTTTTATGAAGACCTAGTTAGAAAGGTTAAATATGTTTGAAGCATGAGAATTTTCATGTTAAATGACTTGAAAGATTCATAAATGGAAGAGAAGCATGTTTTGTTTAAGGAAAATGTAAAATTAAGCTATGATTCATGAAGGATTATGTGGTATATGTTGCTAAAAGTGATAAAAACCTAACTAAAAAGATTGATCATGTTTGATGCAAGTTAATTATTTTTCTAAATGGCAAGCTAGATGCCTAAATGGTTTAAATATATGAATTGTGATAGAAAGTTACAATATTAGCTTATACTTTGTGTATAGACTAAATTATAATCTAAAAAGTGCATTAGAAGGTACATATAGAATTTATGTAAATTCATAAAGTTGATAAATGAACATGTGATAATTTATTTGATTTGTGGAGTCAACAATTGAAGTATAGGTTAAAGAGCAAAGCTTTGAAAGTTGGCAAAATTTCACCAACATATGATTTTTGGCCATTTTTGATAATTAATTGTTTAACGAGGCCAAATAACTAAGTTTTACGTAAATACATGTGTTAGAGTCATTTTGAAAGTTATTTGGTGTCAATGGCAACAATTGTGGATTTAAAATTTTTTAAAACGTTCGCCGACGCCTAAAATGAAAATTTTGGAAAAATGAAATCATTTGAAAAGTTTTAAATGTTTTGAAGGTTCATGCAAGTAAATTATATGTTATATGTGTTATGTGATATGTTGGAATCAAGTTTTACAAAAAAAAGACCAAAATAGCATGAATTTTTTATAGAAATTTTTAAAAAAAAACCCAGTACTTCGCCGAGGCGTAGTTATTTGAACTAGAAACTACGCCGGGGCGCAGTGCTGCTGAAAAAGTTGGTCGAAGCGAGTTCAAAGGGCGCCGAGACGTAGTCTGGCTGAGAAGATCTTGCGGCCAGCGAGATCTTCCAGGCTAAACATCTCGTTGGGGCAAGATGTAGCCAAGAAATTTTTATTTTAAGTCCAAATCGAAATGTTTTGATACATAATGATAGAGACATGTATGATAAGCCACAAATTGAAAAAAATGATCAATGTGGTAAAGATTAAAGTATAAAGGAACAATGTATTACGTGTTAAAGTTATGTAAAGATAAAAGATGGTTTATATGGCAAGGTTTAGCATACACATGTGTGTAACCAATGCATGAACCAATATTATGGTTATGTAGGACCCAATCGGGGTTAAATATTACTAGTAGAGGTAAATGAGGATAAAGGATATTAAGGTAATGAAATCAAAAATGATATACTATAATATACCTACAACTATATAAAAGCATTGTAATGCTTGTGTGCTAGGTCGGAGACAAGCTAGGATGCATTATTAACCTAAATAAGGTATAATACATCAAAGTGAAATGAATAGAGATAATTAGTTAAGTGATTATTGATTAAGTTTAGCAGGTTATGTAAAGTTTATGAACCTATAATGATATATATAGGTTGTATGTGACAAATAGTGCTCGAAGTAGCAAACCAACAAGACAAAAATGAAAAGATGATTGAGAATCGTAAAGGTTAAGTATATAAAGCATATCAGACAAGTTTTTCAGACTTAATTGTAATGATTGTTCTATGTGAACTATATGATAGTAAAAGATGTGGAATGTGCCCTGTGTGCAACTATGTGATTTAACTGCTAAATGAAATATATGACATTTAAGCATAGCATGATAAAGTAAGGAATGCATGACGTATAAATATAAATTGTGAGCATGAAATGTGTTATCTGATTGACTTGATGAGCCTTTGTGCTCACTCTTGCTATGAACTAACATTTTCAGGTAAAGTACGAGAATGCCGGATGTTTCGGTTAAGCTAAAGGTAAAGAGTGTTAAATGCATAGATAAGCGTGAAGATAATGTGTTATATGTATTGGTGTAATGTGCAAGCAAGCCAGATAAATGTAAACCTATAATGGTATTTGCAATTAACGTCTAGGTTTTAATTATGAGCTTGGTCGTTAACAAGGGGTGTATGATTTGTAAATTCATAATGATAGCAGTGAATGTAATTTGTTTTGAAAAATGTTAAAAAAAGATAAGATAAATGTAATATCACAGATATTTACAAGATTTGTAGATAAGATTTTAAATAATTAATTAAAGGTTATGGTTTAAAACCTAGAGTTGGAGAAGTGAGATGTGTAGGAAATGAGTAAACATTTTTTTTAACCTAATTTATGGTTAGGGATTAAATGTGAGAATATTATAAGGATGCATGTGGAGAATTTATTAAGGAAATAAATTCAATTAAAAAGTGAATGTGGTTATATTAATATATACCTAAAGTGTGCTTGTTAGTCAAGTAAGAAGAGGAGGAAATTAATACTCAATTAAACTAATAAATTAATTAGTTTAAATATGAAGTAAGAAGAAAAGTCATGAAATATAATTAATTAGGTTAATTATATTAGTTATGAGTTAAAGTTATAGAAAAATTAGAATGTTTGTCTTGAATGATAATATTAAGAAATTAATTAATTAAGTAATTATCTTAATTATTAAGTTGTTATATAAAGTCCAATAATAGATTAAAGTAAGCCAATATGTTAATTATTTTAAGTCATGTTGGTAATTATAAAGAGGTTCAAATAAATTTATGAATTTAGCCTTATGAAGAGTCCAAGTAATTTAATTACTACTAGTGAACTAGCCCAAAATGATTATATGTGTTAGCCCAATATGGGAATACATGCATAAAGATGGGTAATTAAATAATAAGCCCAAGTATTATGTTAAATGATAGTCAAATAGATAGCTAATTTAAGTCCAATTAAATAATACTGGCAAGTATTGTATATAATGGTGTGGTAGTCCAATTAAATAATTACCAGCCCAGGTTATGAAAGATGTGTGATTTAATTGAGTAACCCAATGTGGGAATAATTGTATGGGTATGGATAATTATATTATGAACCCAAGTTAATGATAAAAGGTAATTAATGAATTAAATTTAATCAAGTCGATGTACTTGTATTGATGTGTATTAGAGTTTTGAAAAATCAACACTACCGCCGCAGCGGTGGTACAGACTATTTAAAAATTAATAGTTTATTGAATCAAATTGAAGTACTAGTATGCATGAGCATTAGGGTTTTAATAAAATAAACCCAAGATATATTAAGTGTTAGTGATTTATTAGACTAACTCAATTAAGTAGTCCAATGGACTTATAGCAAGTCTAATTGGATTATGTAATTAAGTTAACATGTTTATTTAATAAACCTAATGAAGTAGCCTTATATGATTTAGTTAGTTAACCATATATGAAAAATATGGTAAATCTAAATAAATTTAAGCTAGCCCAATACTTGTTTATATTTCAAGTATCATAGTTAGCCAATTGATTTAATTGTTAGGAGTCAAAGTGTGATAACTTAAATGAATTAATATAGTAGCCCAAATGAATTAAATTGTTGAGCCCAAACAATGGTAATTCAAAGTCTAATTAAAATTAATTTCAATGTCCAAAGTGGAGCCCAATGTACATGTATAGGTGAATATGTATACATATATTGGAGTATATATATACGGATGCTTATATAATGATATAGGACATAAAAATAAAATCAAATTGGAGTAATTAAATATCAAATCCCGAATTTTGGGCCCCACATGGATGTGAAGCTTGCTTGTTGGATGATTTTTGAGTGTAAAGTAGTTCAAGTAACCCCCAACCACACTAGTCATTCATGTGGTTATTCAAAATGTCTATCAAATGGTCATTTATGTAATAGTAAGCAATATTAGAGCCTTAATTTCACAAATGCTAGTTGATTAAGGAGTTAATGATGTGTTCCTAAAGTTCTATAAATAGAAATCACCAGCACATGTGCAATGTTAGTCGTTTATATTTTTGCTATTATTTTTAGAGAGAGAAAGAAATTCTAGAGAGAAGTGAGAGCATTGTTGGAAAGTCTTGAGAGATATTACACTAGAGGTGTATATCTAGGAGCTAAGGTAGAGTCTCTAGCAAAGTTCATAGCCAAAAGAAGGGGAACATCTAAGTCAAAAAAGTTTAAAAGTGCTCTACACCTTTATCTTTTTATTTTTATGGTCAAAATATGTTTTTAACCAATCAAAACTTATTTTGATGATCTATAAGTCTAACTCTATGATATATAGGTAGATTTTTGGTGTAGTATGTTTAATACAAGTATTTATATGTGTGGTATGCAAATAAGTTAAAGAAAATGTTATATCAAGTTTTACCGGTAAAACCCTAGTTAACTAGGTGCTAATTATTGTTGTAGTTTGAAATATTTGAACTAGAGAGGTTTTATATGATGTATGTTATGTATATGAGGTATGTAGAGTCATAAAATATGAAGGTCTAGCAAATAATGCTTGTAGCATCATGTTTAAACCAACCAAATCAAGGATCTATGAAGCTAGTTTTCATTCTATCCTTGTAAGCAATTTTAAGCCTACTTTAGTTGGAAATTTGGATTCTTGATCTAAAGAGAAGTTGTAGAGGGGGAAATTTTAAGGAGAATGAACTCAAGAATCACCCCAAAATATTTTAAAATGAAGAAGTTATGGTAATTTTAGTGAAGGAGGGTCGGGCAGTCCCCAAATTAGGGTTTTAGATTTTTGTACCACCGTCGCAACGGTCAAACACAATGCCTAGAACCTGTTTTTGCTGTCCGGGTCGGGTCAGGTCGGGTCGAGTTTTTAGTGGAAATTTAAGTTAAAATAAGTGTAAAATGAATGTGTTTGAATACTAAACCAATATATATAGAGTCTATTAGTGATTAAATGGTAGCTAAATGTTTAAAATAAAAATTAAAGTTAACACAATTAAAAAGTTAACTATTTGTATGGTTTGAAGATTATTAAAATATTTTTAAATGATTAATAATATTATTAGGTAACTAAAAGGTTATTGTAATGACCACGAATTTCATTAGTCATTGTAAATATACTTAATAAATATTTAGCAATGAATTTAAACTTTTTGTACTAATTAATTGTACTTTAGATAATTAAATAAATGTACTTGTGTATGCGTATATTTATTTAAAGAATTAAAGCAAGGTATATAGTTAATTAAAGCAAATCTAATTGGATTATATTTTAAATCCAAATGAGTTGATAAACTAGGTCAAAGATATTAACCTAGTAGTCCATGTAATTAATTTAATTACTAGTCCATGTAATTAATTAAACAAACTCAATGCTTGATTTAATTAAATGTAACCTAGAATATTTAATGTGAGCCCAATGTGTTATTTAAATTGAGCCCAAACAATCTAATTGAATGAGCCCAATATATTTAATCCTAGAGTCCAAAGTGGAGCCCAATAGGAAGTCAAAATTGGTAAAAATTGTTACATATATATATATATATATATATATATATATATATATATATATATATGTATGTATGTATATGTATAATTAAAGTAGAAAATTAAAGGAAAAATGGCTTGGAAAATCCCATTTTTGCTGAATTTTTGAGGGTCCCACTTGGATTGCTTGATTTCCTAGATTGCTTCTAAATCACTCCTTGTCATAAGTTGTTCAACCACCTTAGTCATTCCATGTGTCTATCACTTGGTCATTCAATGGAATAGTAAGCTTGATTAGGCTTTAATTTCACCAACATTGGTGAATTAGCAAGTTAATGAAAGGTTAGTTGTTGGCTATAAATAAGACCTCCCACAACCTTGGTGATGTTGGTTAGTTCATTTGCAAGAATTCTAGAGAGAAAAATAGAGAGCATTTGAGAGAAAAATAGAATAAACACTTAAGTGTTGAGTGATATAGCTAGAGGTTGAGCTTGGTGGATGACACAAAGCTTCACCACATACTTTGGTAGGAGAAGAAGAAGAGCCTTCAAATCACAAAGATTTAAAAGTGCTCTAAACTCCTTATTTCATTTTTATGGCCTAGAACGATTTTGAACGGTTAAAATCTATTTTTAACCGATCAAAACTCGTTTTGATGGTCTAGATGTATTTAACTATGTAATATATGTATATTCATAGCTCTATCTGTTTATAACATGATTTGGTATGTGATAAATGCATAAAAGTTGTAGAAATATTCATAACACGTTTTACCGGTAAAACCCTAACGATACATGTTATGTTTAATGTTGTATTTTGAAATGTACAAATTGGAAATTGGATTTTTATGGCTATAAAGCTATATCTATGAGTTTTAAAGAAAAACCCTTTTTGAACCTTTCAAAAATATTGAATAACAAAGAAGTTATAGCTTTAACCACAAAAGATGTCGTTTTTAAACCCTAAGTGGTTCGATCCGTAAATTTCGTGTAAAACGTTTTAAAAAATGTGATTGAACCATGGAATATTGTAAAACAAGAAGTTACAAGGTTAACAAAACTGAGTTTGTGTCATTTGGACATATAGATCACATTTTATTCAAGTTTGAACCAATAAAATCAAGGATTTGTGAAGTTAATTTTCACCTTATCCTTGTGAGCAGTTTTTAGTCTAGTTACGTTTGGAATTTGGATTTGTGATCTAAAGAGAAATTGTATAGGGGGTAATTTTGATGAGAATGGATTTAAGAATCACCCCAAAATATTTTAAAATGAAGAAGTTATGGCTGTCGGAGTGGCTGGAGGTCGGACAGCCCATTTTAGGGTTTTTGATTTCTGCTTTGAAAGCCCCGGCGCCCAAAATAGCCTATGTTGAGCGCCGGGGCATTCAAAACAGTAGGTGAAAATTGTCTGGGTTGGTCTGGGTCGGTTCGGGTCGGTCCGGGTCCGATTTTATTGGAAAATTTAAGTATAACTAAGTGTAAAATGAAGGTATTTGTGTATTGAACCAATATATGAAATTTATTTATAATTAATGGGTAGCAAAATATTTAAAATAAAGATTAATGTTAACACCATTAAAAAGTTAACTATTGGTGTTGTTTAAAGATTTTTCTTAAAATATTATTAAACAATTAATAATATTAGTAAGAGGTTAAAATATTATTAAATGAGTGATAATATTAATAAGTCAATAAAATATTATTAAATAATTAATAATATTAATAATTAGTTAAAATATTATTAAATGAATAATAATATTAGAAAAGCAATAAAATATTATTAATAAGTAATAATATTATATAATGAATAAAATATTATTAAATGATTGATAATATTAATAAAGTAATAAAATATTATTAAATGATTAATAATATTAGATAATGAATAAAATATTATTAAATAGTTAATAATATTACATAATTAATAAAATATTATTAAATAGTTAATAATATTAGATAATTAATAAAATATTATTAAATGACTAATAATATTATAAGGTTGTTAATATATTATTAAATGATTAATAATATAAGAAGATTAATAAGGTATTATTAGATGGTTGATAATACTATAAGACTAATAAAATATTATTAAATTATTAATAATATTAGATAAGTGTCTGGACTATATTAAATAATTAATATAGGTTCTTTGTGTTCGGAATATTATCAAGTAGTGATAATATTTTCTAGTGATTGTATACCCGTAATTATATAATTATGCGGTTCGTAAGAGTTATAAAGGTCATTATACTAATGTGTATATGATACTAATTTAAGATCAAACTGGTTTAATTGTTAGGTCCGTTCAAGGATTATTAAATTAAATTGGTTAGCCGTAGACGACGCACGAAGCAAGTTTTCTACACCTTAACTTGTATTTATTGTTACAATTATTCTTTAACCTTACTTACATTGAGCTATTTAAATCATTGTTGAGCAAATTCTACACTCGTAGTTATTTGACAGAATTTAAAGTGGATTAATTATCTAAAATTATCCCACTTCATTATTTGTTATTGTATTCGCACATAGTGCTTTTGCAACTGTATAGTTCAGTAATTCACGAACTGTTTAAGAAAGTCTAAGCTAATTGTTTCGGCTAGACAAAATGCATGTTGAAATTCATCTAATTGAATATTATAAAAGCTTATCCAAACCATTGGCTGGTGCAAATTTGTATAGTAAGACCGAGAAAGAACAACCCTACTTAAAAGGGATTTTTATATTGTCGGGTAACCGAATTTGCGCAAGAAAACTGAATGTTATGCATATACATAGGACATGAGAGGACTGATCCCCTCAAGTGTCCCGTTATTTTTAACAAGATGTCAGTCAGTGTATGTCTGTTCTACCTAAGTAGCAGTTCACGGTCATTAAAGACCACTCAGCAGTAAAGAGTCAATTAATTCTCTTATTGAACATTGATTCTTGATATCTTTCACAATTGTTAGTGAAAACCTTGAAATTATTTCCCTTCATCATGATATATCTTATGTTGTTGTTTATAAACTTGCTGAGCCATTTAGTTGCTCATTCTTGCTATATCATGACTATATTTCAGCTAAGCCCAACTGCTCTAAGTCAGACAAAGGCAAGGGGAAAGTGAATGCGTAGTTTAGTAAATGCATGCTAGTTTAAATTACTGTTATGTAATTATTTTGTAAATCTTTTGTATTTTCCTTAAGATATGTAATGATTAAGATTAAGGTTAATAGACCTTGGAAAGTGTAGTCTTTTGATAAGGAACCTTTTGTATTATTCCGCGTAGTTTGAATACAATTTATGTATTTCATTGTTGTTAAGTATTGTACAGTGAGAACCAAACCCGAGGTTAAAGAACCCGAATTTGGGGTTGTCACAGTTATTAAATGATTAATAACATTAATAAATGATGAAAATGTTATTAAATAATTAATGACATTAGTAAATGATTAAAATATTATTAAATAGTAATAATATTAACAAGTGATTAAAATATTATTAAATGATTAATAAAATTAATAAGAGATTAAAATATTATTAAATGGTTAATAATATTAGTAAAAGATTAAAATATTATTAAATGATTAATCATATTAATAAGTGATGAAAATATTATTAAATGGTTAATAATATTATTAAGAGATTAAAATATTATTAAATAATTAATAATATTAATAAGTGATTAAAATATTATTAAATAGTTAATAATATTTGTAAGAGATTAAAATATTATTAAATGACTAATAATATTAATAAATGATTAAAATATTATTAAATGGTTAATATTATTTAAATGTAGTTGTATATTATCAAATGTAGATAATATTTTAAGGTATTTGGTACATTATTAAATATCCAAATCATTAAGTAATGTAAAAGAATGAAGTTTAATTGAATTAAACTAATGTAGATAGTCAATTTGTGACTAATTTAGACAACTTATTAAAAGTGGGTCGTACAAAGAACGAATAGTGAAGGTGTTAGTTGGTTAAGCGTACCCAACATGTCCAAACTAGGTTTGGGCTAGGGTTTTTGTTCAAAAACTTAAGGGTTTGTTTGTCGGACATATTAAAAGTTAATAATTTGAAGTTAGAGTTTTATATAAAGACTAAGTAATAGTCATTATAACTAATAATGATGTCAATTTCATATATAAATTGTAGGTTGGACGAAAGTCGCAAAATAAGCGTAAATGGTAGAAGCAAATCAGACAAGTTTTTCAGAACTTGCTCCTATGTGTATTGTTATGCAACAATGTTATATTAAATTATTGATATGAAGATATATTGATGATATGTTTTGATGTATGAAAAGCATTAAGTATGATTATATGCGAAGTATGTACAGTATAAGAAGAATGACTTGATATATGCTAGATATGTATTATATGTGATGCATAAGAAGTGTGAAGCATTCATAAAATGAAAAGCATAATATACGTATAAAATGCAGAGTATGTTTAATATGTGAAGCATGCATTGTGTTATGTGTAGCTGCTAAACTTGCTGAGCCGTCGAGCTCACTCTTTCTATAAAATCAACACTTTCAGATAAGTGCGAGTTAGTCGAAATTTTTGATAGAGATCAGGGAACAAGAATGCACATTATTTTCACTGAAGGTCTAAATGACTATTGTAGATATCAGTCCGAATTGGACATGTAAAATGTTTGTGTAGAATAAGAATTTGTTGGTATGTAAAATGAGTGTTAAATACTCAAAGTGATTGTAATAGAATGTCGTATCATGTATGATATTGAGACATACTATGAATTTGTAAAGATTGCGATTCTGGAATAGAAAGAGATATTGTAAAATTATAAATAAATGATTATATATCAATTTTAATATTGTTGTAAGTTATGATTGATAAGGAAATTGTTATACTCATGTTGAACTAGATCTGAGGTTCAAGGGACCCGGATTTGGGGTCGAGACAATAAAGGTATTATTGGTAGCGAGTTTTATATGTAGTAAACTCGTATGTATTGTACAGATGTATGAAACAGGTATAAGCAACACAAGAAAAGGTATAAGGTAAACAAGATTACGTATGGATAGATAAATGTTGAAATTTATTCACAGGTTATGTTATGTAAATCATAATATATATGATTCTGATAATTGTAATAGACTAGGTCACAATTAATAAATATTTGACCTAAGTTCTAATGAATAGTACGTGAACGTTATGATCCCGAGACAGGTTATGATTGTAAGATAAATAAACAAATTTATGGACTGTATTATGGTCAAATAATGATTTTAAATGTTAAAGGTTATGTATTAACACACGAAATCGCCGTTAAGATATTTTATGACTATATAAAATGATTTTAAGATTAATAATTATGTTGTCCAGATGCAATTGGAAATGAATAAGTAAAGTTGGGAATTTTGATGCGTTATAAATTCAACATTAGCCTTAAAGATTTTAAGAATAACAACTCAAATATAATTTCAAAATCATGCAAACACCAAAATTTTAATATATTTATTAATCTTACTTAACTCAAGACCATTCGTGTGTGTGTGAATCCAAATGTATAGAAATAATCAAAATTCAGATAAGTTTAGGTCATTAATTACCTTATAAAAGATATACCACAAAACTCTATATACTTATATTTACATCACTCAAAGGTAATAGAAACAAATATAACCTAGTAGAGCAAATAGTTTTTACCCAATTAAAAATACTAGGATTATTAATATTAATTTGTTTTCAAATATTTCTCCAATTTTTTCTTTTTTAATGAGTACATTTTATGCTACATCTCATTCTTTTCTTTTCTTTTTTCTTTTTTCGCGGTGAGTGCATTTTATGCTCTATCTCACCAAAGAGTGCATTTTACGCTCTCTCTCGCTTTTCATGTGTTTATGAGTGTGTGCGTTTTACGCTCTATCTCAACCCACCACAAGATTTTTTTCTTTTCAATATAACAATCCTAGAAAAATTACCTAAATTATTTCTCCCAAATTATATTTTGCCTTATATTTCACTTTAAACAATGATTAAATAATATATAATGTTTAAAGAATATTTTTCATAAGTATTTAACCATATAAACTTTCTCTAAATTAAAATTAGCTCAACACATATGGATATGTGCATAAAAGTGTAAAGGATCTCAAACAAAGTAATAATCAACAAATAACTAAAATTCAAACTATGCAAAATATATCATTTTTCCAAAAGTTATTAAATAAAAATCAAAAATTTATCATTGGTCAAAAATTAAAATCCACTTAATTCATTGTTCAAGTGGCATATCCTAAATAAATAAATAAACTAACTACCTATTTTTGTAGAAAATACAGTTACACTTAGCATGTGCAATAAGCCTTTAAACTCCAAGGTTACCCTAAATGGATGAGTTTTGTCTCGTGAGGGTTTGCAGTGAATTTACCCACAAAATTCAAAAATTACTCTTAAAAGTGCAGAAAGAAAATAACCTAAATCAATAACCTAAATCCCTTCCCCCATACTTAAAACTTAAATTGTCTACAATGTAAAGCAAAATGCAAGGAAATAATAACATAAATAAATATAAAGAGAAAGGGAAAGAAATTCAAATATGATTTCTTAGGTTGCCTCCTAAGTAGTACCTTTGTTTAATGTCATTGGCTCGACAGCAGGCTAAAACATCACGTTACTCCAACTTCATGAATTTTGAGTATCACATCCACCACGTTATCTTTCATCGATAGGTTCAATCTCCCTTGCAGTTGACATAAAGGTTTAACCCCTCTTCAAGGAATAAATCTTGGAGATAATCGGGGATAAGCTTTAAATCTGGAATTGGAGCCTGCACAACAGTAGATAGAGACCTCTTGTTAGAAACTGAAAATTCAATATATGAATTGTTACTTGATTTCGGTGAATCATTCAACTCTGTAATAACTTTTTGTAAATCAATCTTGAAAGCTAACTCTTCATCCTCTTTCCTAAGATTCTGATTAAAGGCAACTTTTAATTCACCGTTTTCATCAAATTCATAAACTGCCAATTTATAGTCAGAAAGAGGTTAAAATTTATGCTTAGGTGTACCATCATCACATAGAACTTCGTTCTCTTTATTGTCCTTCTTGTACTCCTCTTTCGATGTAAACACCGTCTTTCCCGAATTTTCTACCTCTTTACCACTTCTCACCACGGTCATACTTACATTCTCCTTTGTATTCACCACCATTTGAGAGGATAATTTTTCAGAACCTTGCGCCTTCAATCAACTGATTGCGGTAGCCATTTGTCCCATCTATGTCACCAAATTTTGAATACATTCTCTCATTTCCTGTTGAAATTGCAAATTGTTAGCTTTAATAGTTTTAACCATTTCTACTAAAGACATATTAGAATTAGATGATTGGTCCTATTATCGTTGGGGATATGGTTATTGGTATTGTTGATAACTTGGAAAATTCTAATTTGTGGGCAGATTCATTTGTGGATTCTCATAGTTGAAATTAGGATGATCTCTCCATTATGAGTTATACGTGTTTAAATTAGGATCATATCTCATTTATGACTGATCAGGAAAACCACATGCTGCATTCATTTGTTCATATGACTCCTCTCAAAAAGTGGGGTACATATTCGTTGGATGTCTGACTACCGCACAAATCCTATAAGTTTTTACTTATTGCATATTACCTATAACCATTTGATAAACAAGAGAAGTTATACTCACAATCTGTTGTTTAAGTGAAGAAATTTCTATCTCGTCGATATTCTTGGATGAAAAATCAAGCCTCATGCCAAATTATTAAGAATTGGCTGGCATATTTGCAATTAAGTTTCTCGTAGCTTTGGGAGTTTTATCCATCAAGGCTCATTCACTAGTAGCATCAATCATACTTCTATCGATAGACATAAGTCCTTTATAGAAATATTGGATAAGGAGTTGTTCATTAATTTGATGGTGGGGGCAGCTTGAACATAACTTCTTGAAACATTCTCAATTCTCGTATAGGGATTCTCCATGATTCTTGTAATGTCCTAGAATTTCCACGTCATTATTAATTTAATTTTCGACGAGTTAGTTTTTCGAGATTATTTAAATCTTTTTATGTGATTAATTAATTATGTGATTAAATAATTATGTAATTAATTACTAGAATTAATTAAAGGGGGGTCACTAATATGTTATTAAATTAGTGAACAAGCCCTAAAGTTTAATATCAAAATAATTGATAAGTTTCCTATTAATTAAATATTCAATTAAATTGAATATAATGAGTGAATTAAATATAATAAATTAATTAATATGATTATTAATTAATGTAAATAATGTGAAATATTAATAATAATATTTATTAGTCCATTTAGTAATTTAATACTAATGGGTTAAAATATTTAATTATTTATTCAATCTAATTATTTATTTAATCATGGATTGAATAATTAATGTGTACATTATTAAATTAGCCCAACATGGGTCAATTAGTAGCCCAAGTGTAGAATAATAAAATTTGATAATTTAGTAACTCAAACAATTTAATAGAAGCCCAATTGGTATTTTAAATTAAAGTCCAATGATTGGCCCACTTGGAAAATACTTAATTTAACTATTAATTATTTAAAAAGTGAAAAGTGACTCACATTTTGGGACAAAAAAAAGCTCCATCAGCCGACCAAGCTAGGAGAGGAGAGAGAAAATGATAGTTTTGTTATTATTTTCTTTTATTTTTCATTTAATTAATAAAGGGTTGTTTGTTTTATTTTTGTAGTACATGAAACCATGCCTCTTTTCACCAACTAAGTCATTTAACCCATTCCTTGTGTAAGTTTTCATCTAGGAGCATGGGCTAAATTATAGATATAATTCTGTATCTATTAATTTTTCAAGTATACTTGAAATTGTTAGATGATATCTCATTATTTTCTCTAAGTCCAAAAGAGAGAGCTAGAGAGCATTTGAGAGTGTGAGAAAATATTGAGAGCAAAATACTAAGAGAGGAGAAGGAGTTCTTGGTTCATGCCTTCAAACCTCATCACTTACTTTGGAAGAAAAAGGAAGATAGCCATTAAAACAAGGTAATGGTTATTTTAAATGTAGTTTGTTTTTAAATTAAATAAATCATCATGTTAGTATAAACATGTTAATATAGTTATTAATGTGTAGTTGTAATATTTATGCCATGCTTGAGTTTAATATGTTTGGTTTGTATTTTGGTATATTTTGTATGCTAAAATATGTGTTTAATAGTGTGTAAACAAGTTTTGGAATTTATGTCCAAAAATATTTTTATAAAACTTAGGTTTGATGTTCTAATATTATAGAACATTAAATCATGAGAAAAACAAAGTTTGAATCACTCAAAATGGAGTTATATACAAAAAATTATGATTTATGGTAGTTTATGTGATGTAAAAATTTTTATAAAAAAAGAATGATATTAAATCATGAAAAATTAAATTTTCATGTTATAAATTGATATTAAGTGGTTGGTAATTTTTTTGGATTTTTATTGAAGATTTAAAGCTTATTTGATGGTATATTTTTATTTAAAATGGGTATTGCCGGACACTGTTCACAGTCTGCAAAGAAAAAAAAAATTTAATTTCCGCGCAATGCGCGGACAACTGTTCACCGAAAACACGGAGCCAAACGACGTCGTTTGGCAGAAAAGAAATTTACTCCGCGCGTTATGCGCGGAAGTCGTTCAACGGTTATACAAAACGGCACCGTTTTGGTCCGATTACTTGGTGACGCGCGCCATGCGCGGTAGTTATTTTTTCGGCGAAATTACATTTATGCCCCTCCGTGTTTTTCTTGGCATAATTACCATTTTGCCCTCGGATCAGTTTTCAACTTATTTACGAAAATGCCATTCGGGTTAATTTTAATTAATTTAAATATTTGAAAATTAATTTAAAATTATAACAAAAATAATAATAATACAAAAATAATATTGGGGAGGATATTTTTCAATAAGTTTAATATTTAAATATTTTAAATATTAATCTAGTTAGCTAAACCATGGTTAAGTTAAATAAATTTATTATTTATTTAAAATGTTAATAATAAATAAAGATGATAAATTAGCAATTATTATTCAGTGCCTATTAAATAATACTTAAAGAGAGATAAAATTTATAAATTATTTATTTATTATTTAAATATTATTAAATAATAAATAGGGATAATTAAGTAATTAATTATTATTTAATTAACATTAAATAACGATGAATGGAAATTAAGTTATTAGAGTAATAATTTATTATTTAATTTAAATAATAAATAAGAATGATTTGATTATTATTTAATCTTAAACAACAATTAAAATTTATTTAAATAATTAATTATTATTTAATTGACATTAAATAATAATTAAAGAGGATTAAAATGAGTAAACTATTATTTAATTTCCTTAAATTAAATAATAGGTAAGGTTAATTACTTAATTAACTATTAGTTGATTAATATTAAATTAAAGAAGGTTAAAATGAATCAATAATTATTTATTATTTAATTATGATTAAATAATAAGTAAGTACAATTAGTTATTATTTATTTTAAATAATAACTAGAGGTAATTACTTAATTTCTATTTAACCAAGATTAAATAGTAATTAAATAGAGATTGAATTAATAAATTTAATTATGCTTTAATTAAACAATTGTAATAAGTTGTTTAAGGGTTTAATAAGTGTCTAACGCTTAAGAAAAATATTTTCTAACTTATTAAATTATTAACCTAATTTGATTGAGGGTCTATAAGGTTAATAATATTATTTCGACTAACGTAAATTATGTGTTAGTACTTATATGATAAATAAGTACCTTAGTGAGCGTATAGTTGTCCAAATATGCCGTACTAATTATTATACCAACTCTATTAATGTTAGGTCTTTTCAAAGCCAGTTAGTTAAAGCTAGACATATATTGTAGCTGAGCAGGCAGGCAAGTTCCTTATCTCTAAACTCATTTCATTGAGCAAATTATTTATCTAAGCTTGAACTGTTATTTCCAAGCATGCTTTGAGTGGTTTAATTACTTTACAATTATTCCACATCGATATTATTGTTATTCGCACTTGTTGCACTTGAGATTGTACAGTCATTGACTTGTACTTAATTACTGTTCTACTGTTTAAAGAACTGTTCAAAGTAGGTCTAAGCCATTGTTCGGCTAGACATTTATGTTAAAGATTTTAAAAGCTATCCAAATCATTGAAGATGCGGATTCTTAGACTGTTATGAACACCCCTTTATTATAGGGGAGTACCCTGTATCTAATATTAGGTACAAAAATACGGAAATTAAATGTTATGCATACACATATTGTACTGAGGCTGATCCCCTCGGGTACATATTTCTGGTAGTAACCATTGGGTCAACCTGCTATTGACTCCAGTGGATATTTATAGTTCATAGTCTATTTGACTATCCTAATTTTAAAAGCAAATTATTATTCCTGCTTATGTTATTCACATTATTGAATTGTTCAGCTATTCCCTTTCATTCATGATATATTGTTCCTTGTTGTTATTTAAACTTGTTGAGCAAACTAGTTGCTCACTCTTGCTATATCATGAAACCTTATTGCAGTGCAACCCGAGACTTCGGGAAAGAACAAGGGTAAAGGAAAGATGAAGTAATAGACTTCGAGATGCAGCCCTGTAGTTAATTAAATTAACTGTTATGTAATATAAACCCTTAGTACTTTATTAAGGGTATTTGTGTACTTTTGTGTAAGGTTATCGTATCTTGGGACTAGTAACACCTTTTGAATGAACAACATATGTTTATTATTCCGCATTTAGTTATTGTATGTTGTTTAGAGGTGAATGTTTGTATTGGATCGTGATGACCGGATCCGGGTATTTGGAACCCGAATTTGGGGGCGTCACAGGTTGGTATCAGAGCCGTAGGTTAGAAATGTTAGGATTTCGAAACCTAAGTTATAACCTTAGTATTAAACTCGTATTGAGTGTTAGGAGATAAATCGAGGAGATTTATCCTATGTGGTTTTGATGAATTGGGGAATTCATCTAGTCGAGTCGTACCCAATGAAATATAATTTCATTTATTCAATGAATATATTTTATTGCTGTACTGATGTTAGTTTTTCTGTTGTGTTGTAGGATGGCTATAGGCGAGACGAGCAGAGCTCGAGAGGACGTGGTATTCATTGATATACCAGTGGATACGCAACAGTTGGTAGGGTATGCACCCGTAGCACCAGTAGGAGAGTCCGATCCGGAGGAGGATGATAGTAGGGATGTCGCGGAGCCCGTCAGGGGTGGGGTGATGAGGCCCTATAGTGAGGAGGAAGCCGAATCTGAGGATGAGGCCGATTCTGAGGATGACGAGCAGGAGGAGCCAGTAGAGTATGCTGATGGCATGGGCACTACTGCCAATGACATCATCGATACTTTGACTACGGCTAATGATGAGCTAGAGGAGAGGGTTCAGCACCTAGAGGAGCAGAACCAGATTCACCAGCAGACTGAAGAGCAGTATAGAGATGCAGCTTACATGTTCTCTGGTGAGAACATGGAACTTAAGGAGAAGATGACCGATTTACAGGCCAAAATTCAGCAGTTGGAGAGCGCTGCACCCCCGTTGGGTCCTACTGTGCAGCAGCTGATGATCCAGAATAGTCAGCTGAGGCAGACGGTGGAGAGATTGGATGCTAGGGAGATGGCTAGTCAGACAGTTCTCCAGACAGTCAAGACTGAGCTTGATAGGGAGAGAGTTGCTAGGGTCGACACCTTAGAATATGCTCTTGGCACTTCGGTTGATCGACTGAGGCGTCGGGTTAGGAGGCACCCTAGGGAGGCGGGTAACAGCAGACGCTGGATTCGTCGCCGTACAGTGGAGGAGTTGGCCCAGCTGGCTTTACGCAGGGCTATTCGTAAGACTGTTCACCGCAGCAGGCGGTGATTTATTATTGTTATCTTATTTGTACCTAGAAGTAGTGAGTTCCACGTTTTGTTTCTATTAGGGATGTTTCAGCTGTTGTAAGCCTTTATATTTTGATGTATGCATAGGATGTCAGTTAGACCCCAACTTTTGTTCTGTTAGGGGGGTTGATGGTTGTGAATCCTCACTTTTGTTCGTCAGAGGATAGTCGTTATTAGGCAACTTGTGCCTTGAGCGTTTATAGAAGTATGCCACTTGTTGAGTCTGTACTAAAACATTGGTATATGAATATAAATGCAGTTATTTCCTTGTTTAAATCAAATATGCTTGATATATAGTTTAAATTTAAATGTTAATTTGGCTAACATAATGTGTAGAACTATAAGCATAAGTCTAAGATTTGCTCTTTAGCAGATCATGCCGAGAGGTAGAGCACGAAATCAACGTATCCCAGAGTCAGTGAGTGAGGTTGGGGATCAACCCAATCCTATGAGGATGTTTGCAGAAATGCTGGCGGAAGCCATGCAAACTAGACCCCCACCAGTGGTAGTACAACCAGCACCGCAGCCAGCGCCGCACTTGGCAAATTTTAAGGATTTCAAACTGGTTGGACCACCGGAGTTTCAGGGAACTCTAAACGCAATCGAAGCACAGACTTGGATCGAGGAAATGGAGAAGGTGTTCGAGGTCGCTAGGGTGGCCGAAGCACTAGTTTCGCTACCTTCATGATGAAGGGGGAGGCGAACTACTGGTGGAAGGCCAACAAGGGTCGTGCGGGAGAAGGCGTCATCACCTGGGAACGCTTTAAGGAAATGTTTCTGGAAAACTACTTTCCAGAAAGCATGCAGCAAGAAATGGAGGTGAAATTCCTCGAGCTAAAACAGGGGAGTATGTCTGTGGCCGAGTATGCGGCCAAGTTTAATGAGTTGGCAAGGTTTGCAACTCATCAAGTGGATACGGAGGCTAGGAAGGCTCGGAGGTTTGAGCTGGGACTGAAGCCGTGGGTGTACCGTTCTGTAGCGGTATTAGAAATCAAGAGCTTTGCAGAGCTATTGGAAAGGGCAATCATTGCAGAGGGTGGCAGTGATGCCCTAAATAAATTCAACCAGGAGAGGAAGAAGGGTCATGACGGGCAGAAGATGGGGAGCAGTGGAGGCAGCAACCCCAATAAACGAAAGTGGAATGAGAACCAATCGTCCGGAGGTAACAAATCTGGATGAGAGGCTAAGAAAGTGGGCAAATGCAACAATTGTGGTAAGAACCACACGGGCGAATGTTTGAAAGGGAAGAGTGTTTGCTATAGCTGCGGACAGCCAGGGCACATGGCTCCACAATGCCCGAAGAAGATGAAGGGAGTATGTTTCTCCTGTGGAGCAACCGATCATCATGCCAAGGACTGCCCAAAGAGGAAGGGAGACGCTAGGAGTGGCAACAGAGGCAACAGCAGCAGCAACAACAACAACAACAACAACAACAACAACAACAACAACAACAACAACAACAACAACAGGCTGAGCATTGGAGGGCCAGCCAGTCAGGCCAACCGACCCACAGCGCGCACCTTCAACATGACTGTGCAGGATGCAGTCGACTCCAAGGACGTGGTGTCAGGTATCATCCCGATCAATGATATTAATGCATATGTATTGTTTGATTCGGGTGCTACCTGCTCATTTGTTTCTGAATATTTCGCTAAGAGATTAGATTTACCTCAAGAAAAGCTAAAACACCCTATGAACGTAGAAGTAGCAAACAAAGAAATCATTCCCGTAGACTACATTCATAGGAACTGTTGTGCTGAATTACGAGGGTTTAGACTTAACGTAGATTTGATACCGATTCGTCTGGGGGAGTTTGATATAATCCTAGGGATGGATTGGCTATCGAGTCACGGGGCGATTATTGACTGTAAGAAGAAGTGTGTGCACTTAAAGACTCCGAATAAGTCCAAAGTTATATTTTACGGTAGTAAATCGCCGAGACAATCAAGTTGTCTGACGATGATGCAAGCACGAAAGTTGCTCAAGAAAGGGTGCGTAGGTTATTTGGCTCATGTGGTTGATACTCGACGTGTCGAGGGCGAACTGAGTCAGATACCTGTTGTACGGGAATTCGCTGATGTTTTCCCAGAAGAGATTCTGGGGTTACCGCCGGACAGAGAAGTGGAGTTTGTTATTGATTTGGTGCCGGGGACCGCACCGATATCAAAGGCGCCGTATCGTATGGCACCAGTAGAAATGAAAGAATTGATGGTTCAGCTGCAGGAACTGTTAGATAAAGATTACATCAAACCAAGCGTGTCACCATGGGGAGCGCCGGTCCTGTTTGTAAAGAAGAAGGATGGTTCGATGAGGCTTTGTATTGATTACCGGGAGTTGAACAAGGTCACAATTAAGAACAAATATCCGCTGCCCAGAATTGATGATCTGTTTGATCAACTTAAGGGAGCGAAATACTTTTCGAAAATAGATTTGAGGACGGGTTATCATCAACTGAAGGTGAGGGAGGAGGATATCCCGAAAACGGCATTCAGAACTCGTTATGGTCATTTCGAGTTTCTAGTGATGTCATTTGGACTGACGAATGCACCAGCGGCATTCATGGATACGATGAACAGAGTGTTCAAGCAGTACTTGGACAAGTTCGTGGTCGTATTCATTGATGACATATTGGTGTATTTGAAGACGTCGTATTCATTGATGACATATTGGTGTATTCGAAGACGGAGAAAGAACATGCAGAACACTTACGAATCGCATTGGAGGCTTTGAGAAGGGAGAAGCTGTACGCTAAGTTTTCGAAGTGTGAATTTTGGTTGCAAAGGGTGCAGTTTCTAGGTCATGTTATCGACAAAGACGGTGTTTCGGTGGATCCAGCAAAGGTGGAGGCAGTTATCAATTGGGAACAACCGAAGACGCCGACTGAGATCAGGAGTTTCTTAGGGTTAGCGGGGTATTATCGGAGATTCATTCAGGATTTTTCAAAGATAGCATCACCGTTGACCAATCTTGCCCGAAAGACTGTGAAGTTTGTTTGGTCGGAGAAGTGCGAGGAAAGTTTTATGGAGTTAAAGAAGAGGTTGAGCCAGGCACCAGTGTTGGCTTTACCGGACGACACGGGAGGGTTCGTAGTGTACAGTGATGCGTCACACAAGGGTCTTGGTTGTGTGCTAATGCAACACGGCAAGGTCATTGCGTATGCGTCACGTCAGTTAAAGGATTATGAGAAGGGTTACCCGACTCATGACCTGGAGTTAGCAGCGGTAGTTTTTGCCCTGAAGATTTGGAGGCACTACCTATATGGCGAGAAGTGTGAGATATATACAGATCATAAAAGTCTGACATATATCTTCACTCAGAAGGAGTTGAATATGAGGCAGCGCCGATGGTTAGAATTGATCAAAGACTACGACTGTGAGATTCTATACCATCCGGGCAAGGCCAATGTAGTAGCAGATGCCTTGAGCAGAAAAGGCAGGGAGAAGTTGTTGAAGCTAACAAATCAGGAAGAGTTGGTGAGAGATTTTGAACGTTTGGAGTTGGAGATCAAATATCCGATGGAGCCAGACGATAAGTTATTTACAGTATCAGCAAGCCCGACCTTATTAGACAAGATCAAAGAGGCTCAGGAAAAGGATGAAGATTGTGATAGTATTAAGAAGCGACTTGCTGAAGGCGAGGAGCTTAAGTACAAGATTGATAGCACAGGGTTGCTAAAGTTTGAAGGGAGAGTCTGGGTACCGTTAGATCCGGAGCTTCGGGAAGAGATTCTTCAGGAAGCTCACAGTACAAGGTACTCAGTACATCCCGGGAGTACGAAGATGTATCAGGATTTAAGGAAATATTTTTGGTGGCCGAATATGAAGAAGGAAGTGGCAGAATGTGTCAGTCGATGTCTGATATGTCAGCAGGTTAAAGCAGAGCATCAGCGGCTGAGCGGACTGTTTCAACCACTAGAGATTCCGGAGTGGAAGTGAGAGCACATCACAATGGATTTTGTGGTGGGTTTGCCACCGACACATAAAGGTTTAAACGCCATTTGGGTAATAGTGGATCGTCTGACCAAGTCAGCTCATTTTCTACCTATCAGAATACGGTACAATCTGGAGCAGTTAGTCAAGCTCTATGTGAAGGAGATAGTGTCACGACATGGAGTACCGGCATCGATTGTGTCCGACAGAGATCAGCGCTTCACGTCAAATTTTTGGAAAAGTCTGCAAGCAAGGATGGGTACACAATTGAGGTTAAGCACCGCGTACCATCCTCAAACTGACGGCCAGAGCGAGCGAACGATTCAGACCTTGGAGGATATGCTCCGAGCGGTCGTGATGGACCTAAAGGGCAGTTGGGATGACCATTTGTCACTGGTGGAGTTCGCTTACAACAACAGCTACCACGCTAGTATCGATATGCCACCATACAAAGCGCTTTATGGAAGAAAATGTCGAACACCGTTGTGTTGGGACGAGGTCGGTGAATGAAGACTGCTTGGACCTGAAATGGTGCAGCAGACTACAGACACAGTACAGCTTATCAGGAATCGATTGGTAGCAGCTCAAGATCGTCAAAAGAAGTACGCGAATTTGCATCGCCAAAAGCGGGACTTCGACGTGGGCAGTTTCGTATTTCTGAAGGTATCTCCCTGGAAGGGGAAGATCCGTTTTGGTAAGAAGGGCAAGCTGAGCCCTAGGTTCATAGGACCTTTGGAAATCTTGAGGCGAGTCGGTGAAGTGGCGTACGAGGTAGCATTACCTCCTGAACTGGAGCACATTCACAACGTGTTTCATGTGTCAGTGTTACGGCCATATAAACCGGACTACAAGCACGTTATCTCCTATGAACCAATTCAAGTCGAGAAGGACTTATCATATGAAGAAGTTCCTGTTCAGATACTCGATAGGAAGGAACAGAAACTGAGGAATAAGATAATTCATTCTGTCAAAGTACTTAGGAGAAATCACGCAATTGAAGAAGCTACGTGGGAACTAGAGGAAGAAATGAGAACAAATTACCCGTTCTTATTTGAGTAACCTTATTTTACAATTCCGATGACGGAATTTTTATAAGGGGGGAGCATGTAATGTCCTAGAATTTCCACGTCATTATTAATTAAATTATTAATTTAATTTCCGACGAGTTAGTTTTTCGAGATTATTTAAATCTTTTTATGTGATTAATTAATTATGTGATTAAATAATTATGTAATTAATTACTAGAATTAATTAAAGGGGGGTCACTAATATGTTATTAAATTAGTGAACAAACCCTAAAGTTTAATATCAAGATAATTGATAAGTTTCCTATTAATTAAATATTCAATTAAATTGAATATAATGAGTGAATTAAATATAATAAATTAATTAATATGATTATTAATTAATAATGTGAAATATTAATAATAATATTTATTAGTCCATTTAGTAATTTAATACTAATGGGTTAAAATATTTAATTATTTATTCAATCTAATTATTTATTTAATCATGGATTGAATAATTAATGTGTAAATTATTAAATTAGCCCAACATGGGTCAATTAGTTGCCTAAGTGTAGAATAATAAAATTTGATAATTTAGTAGCCCAAACAATTTAATAGAAGCCCAATTGGTATTTTAAATTAAAGCCCAATGATTGGCCCACTTGGAAAATACTTAATTTAACTATTAATTATTTAAAAAGTGAAAAGTGACTCACATTTTGGGACAAAAAAAAGCTCCATCAGCCGACCAAGCTAGGAGAGGAGAGAGAAAATGATAGTTTTGTTATTATTTTCTTTTATTTTTCATTTAATTAATAAAGGGTTGCTTGTTTTATTTTTGTAGTACATGAAACCATGCCTCTTTTCACCAACTAAGTCATTTAACCCATTCCTTGTGTAAGTTGTCATCTAGGAGCATGGGCTAAATTATAGATATAATTGTGTATCTATTAATTTTTCAAGTATACTTGAAATTGTTAGATGATATCTCATTATTTTCTCCAAGTCCAAAAGAGAGAGCTAGAGAGCATTTGAGAGTGTGAGAAAATATTGAGAGCAAAATACTAAGAGAGGATAAGGAGTTCTTGGTTCATGCCTTCAAACCTCATCACTTACTTTGGAAGAAAAAGGAAGATAGCCATTAAAACAAGGTAATGGTTATTTTAAATGTAGTTTGTTTTTAAATTAAATAAATCATCATGTTAGTATAAACATGTTAATATAGTTATTAATGTGTAGTTGTAATATTTATGCCATGCTTGAGTTTAATATGTTTGGTTGTATTTTGGTATATTTTGTATGCTAAAATATGTGTTTAATAGTGTGTAAACAAGTTTTAGAATTTATGTCCAAAAATATTTTTATAAAACTTAGGTTTGATGTTCTAATATTATAGAACATTAAATCATGAGAAAAACAAAGTTTGAATCACTCAAAATGGAGTTATATACAAAAAGTTATGATTTATGGTAGTTTATGTGATGTAAAAATTTTTATAAAAAAAGAATGATATTAAATCATGAAAAATTAAATTTTCATGTTATAAATTGATATTAAGTAATTGGTAATTTTTTTGAATTTTTATTGAGGATTTAAAGCTTACTTGATGGTATATTTTTATTTAAAATGGGTATTGCCGGACACTGTTCACAGCCTGCAAAGAAAAAAAAAATTAATTTCCGCGCAATGCGCAGACAACTGTTCACCGAAAACACAGAGCCAAACGACGTCGTTTGGCAGAAAAGAAATTTACTCCGCGCGTTATGCGCGGAAGTCGTTCAACGGTTATACAAAACAGCACCGTTTTGGTCCGATTACTTGGTGACACGCGCCATGCGCGGTAGTTATTTTTTCGACGAAATTACATTTATGCCCCTCCGTGTTTTTCTTGGCATAATTACCATTTTGCCCTCGGATCAGTTTTCAACTTATTTACGAAAATGTCATTCGGGTTAATTTTAATTAATTTAAATATTTAAAAATTAATTTAAAATTATAACAAAAATAATAATAATACAAAAATAATATTGGGGAGGATATTTTTCAATAAGTTTAATATTTAAATATTTTAAATATTAATCTAGTTAGCTAAACCATGGTTAAGTTAAATAAATTTATTATTTATTTAAAATGTTAATAATAAATAAAGATGATAAATTAGCAATTATTATTTAATGCCTATTAAATAATACTTAAAAAAAGATAAAATTTATAAATTAATTATTTATTATTTAAATATTATTAAATAATAAATAAGGATAATTAAGTAATTAATTATTATTTAATTAACATTAAATAACGATGAATGGAAATTAAGTTATTAGAGTAATAATTTATTATTTAATTTAAATAATAAATAAGAATGATTTGATTATTATTTAATCTTAAACAACAATTAAAATTTATTTAAATAATTAATTATTATTTAATTGACATTAAATAATAATTAAAGAGGATTAAAATGAGTAAACTATTATTTAATTTCCTTAAATTAAATAATAGGTAAGGTTAATTACTTAGTTAACTATTAGTTGATTAATATTAAATTAAAGAAGGTTAAAATGAATCAATAATTATTTATTATTTAATTATGATTAAATAATAAGTAAGTACAATTAGTTATTATTTATTTTAAATAATAACTAGAGTTAATTAATTAATTTCTATTTAACCAAGATTAAATAGTAATTAAATAGAGATTGAATTAATAAATTTAATTATGCTTTAATTAAACAATTGTAATAAGTTGTTTAAGGGTTTAATAAGTGTCCAACGCTTAAGAAAAATATTTTCTAACTTATTAAATTATTAACCTAATTTGATTGAGGGTCTATAAGGTTAATAATATTATTTCGACTAACGTAAATTATGTGTTAGTACTTATATGATAAATAAGTACCTTAATGAGCGTATAGTTGTCCAAATATGTCGTACTAATTATTATACCAACTTTATTAATGTTAGGTCTTTTCAAAGCCAGTTAGTTAAAGCTAGACATATATTGTAGCTGAGCAGGCAGACAAGTTCCTTATCTCTAAACTCATTTCATTGAGCAAATTATTTATCTAAGCTTGAACTGTTATTTCCAAGCATGCTTTGAGTGGTTTAATTACTTTACAATTATTCCACATCGATATTATTGTTATTCGCACTTGTTGCACTTGAGATTGTACAGTCATTGACTTGTACTTAATTACTGTTCTACTGTTTAAAGAACTGTTCAAAGTAGGTCTAAGCCATTGTTCGGCTAGACATTTATGTTAAAGATTTTAAAAGCTATCCAAATCATTGAAGATGCGGATTCTTAGACTGTTATGAACACCCCTTTATTATAGGGGAGTACCCTGTATCTAATATCAGGTACAAAAATACAGAAATTAAATGTTATGCATACACATATTGTATTGAGGCTGATCCCCTCGGGTACATATTTCTGGTAGTAACCATTGGGTCAACCTGCTATTGACTCCAGTGGATATTTATAGTTCATAGTCTATTTGACTATCCTAATTTTAAAAGCAAATTATTATTCCTGCTTATGTTATTCACATTATTGAATTGTTCAACTATTCCCTTTCATTCATGATATATTGTTCCTTGTTGTTATTTAAACTTGTTGAGCAAACTAGTTGCTCACTCTTGCTATATCATGAAACCTTATTGCAGTGCAACCCGAGACTTCGGGAAAGAACAAGGGTAAAGGAAAGATGAAGTAATAGACTTCGAGATGCAGCCCTGTAGTTAATTAAATTAACTGTTATGTAATATAAACCCTTAGTACTTTATTAAGGGTATTTGTGTACTTTTGTGTAAGGTTATCGTATCTTGGGACTAGTAACACCTTTTGAATGAACAACATATGTTTATTATTCCGCATTTAGTTATTGTATGTTGTTTAGAGGTGAATGTTTGTATTGGATCGTGATGACCGGATCCGGGTATTTGGAACCCGAATTTGGGGGCGTCACAATTCTGTCTCACACCACAATTTTTTTTTCTTATATTGGTTGCCCTTGAAGTTGAGAAAAAAAATTTCAAATATAATCGCTTCATCTCTTCCCATATGGTGATACTTCCGGAGGGTAGATAGTAGAGTCAATCCTTAGTCAAATCTTTCAAAGAAAATGAAAAAGCTCTTAAATTAATTTGCTTGTCAGTCACCCCAGGAGGTTTCAGACTTGTACACGCCATATAAAATTCCTTCAAATATTTATATGGATCTTCATCTGCAAGGCCATGAAAAGTGGACAATAGTTATATTAGACCAAATTTTAACTCAAAATGAGTGTTAACATCTAAAGTAGGAAAAGTTATGCAAAAGGGTTATTCAAGTTCTTTTAAAGTCTGATTTTCAGCCATGATGTCTTCCTCTAACCTGCACAACTTAATTAAACTATGAAAAATAAACTTATTTTTTTAAAAAAAACTTACTAAATGTAAATAAAGTTTACAAAAGCACAATAATACATTAGAATCACATCCCGCCAATGGCGCCAAAATTTGGTGTGCTGTCGCAAGTAACCAAAAATAAATTATACTTTGAAAAAATATTTATATAGTAGTGTAAGTAAGAGTCGATCTCATAAAGAATGATTAATTTAATTTTATGCAATATAAACTAAAATTGGGGGTTTTGAATTAATTATAATTAACTAAATAAACAAAAATAAATAAGATTAACCAAATAATTAAAAACTTCAGTCCTTCAGTTTAGTATCACATTTTCACAATGATAATATAATCAAGTTAACCAATATTTATCATTCAATGAAATTAATAACCTTAGATAACAATAATCCGTGTTATTCGAAATTCCCCCTTAAGTTTTAAATCTAATGTGACAATCGCCCCCACAAGACCCTAACTATCATATAACCTAGAACTATCAGTTTAGATTTAATATAACTGTAGCATTAAGAATTAGGGAATTAGATTATTGCAACCAACAATCACACAATCGCAGATTATTTAACTTGCCTTCTTATAACCATAGTAATACTCAAAAGCTTGACCATAATAATGTATTACTAATCGCTACTTCTGATCAGATACAATATCATTTACTTAATATTATATCTTAATCTAGCAGATGATAATAATTAGATCAATTCAACTGGCCATTATCAAATCAACCAAACTAATTATCATTCAAACAATTAAAACAGATTATCAAGAATAAATTTTGTATAAAAAGAAATAAATAATAATAACTTAATTAAATCATTAATTAAAAATAAGGTTCAACATCCCTTCGAACTAAATAAGAAAAACTAGCCTAACATGTTCTGCACAATAATCTCTCTAAATGAATGAATGCGTGTATCTATTATATCTTTAATTGTGTCTCAAAACCTCTATTTATAGACCATATAATTTGTCCTAAAACCTAATAGGAATTACAAATATAAATAAAATAAATATAAAATTCCTATTCCAAATTGTTATTGGAGTCTTTAAAATATCCCTTTTAATTATGTGTTGGATCCATACGTAATTAACACTGTTAGAAATCTTAATGGTAAGTTAAAGGAACAAAGGTTGGTCTCCAATATATGCATGTTACCGTTGGAAGGGTCCCACGCGAAAAGAAAGAAGCAAACCAACCTTCACACGCTAGCTTCCACGCACCTACTGAAAAATAATATAATCGACGCGCATTGCACGCGGTTTTTTTCCTCTTGAATTCCCATGCGCATAACGCCTGTATCATAATCTTCCAGCGGCTAAAACTATATCATATTACTCCATGATGCTGAACCCTTTTTCTAGCATGCATGGCGCCTGCCATTCCAAGCTGCAATAATTATAATCTTGCCATCCAACTCAATTTACCTACAAAAATTAAATAAAAAAATATTAAAATAAAAAAAAATATTTAAAATTAAATAAATTACCTAAAACACTAAAAATATTTTAAAACTCACAAATAATTAAGCATAAAATACCTAATAAATAGATATAAAAATCTGCTTATCACGATCTCAGAGTAGCTACACGATCTTCTTCTTCATTATTTTTTCTTACGATCTGCTCTACGATCTTTACACTTTGCGATTGTATTCTGTCTTTCTTCTGTTTAGTGAGCTGCATTTTCCTTTCTTTATGATCATCGACTGTATCATCTTTAATTATGAGATCTTCATAACTTGCAAACTATATGATCCTCTTGCTCCACGACTCTTATGTCTACAGTCGTTCTTCGATTACGGTTTCAGCTCTACAATCTACTAGATGAGTTTAGTTCACTTTTTGAGAACTAAGATTTTTTTTCTTATGATTAACTCTCCATCACTTGGACATTTTCATCTTTTGTAAGATTATGTTATCAACTATTTCTTAGTTCCGTGTACTTTAATGATAATGGATACCATATGATCTCTTATCCTCTATTTTATATGTCTTCTTCCCCATCATATGTCATAGCAAGTCTATCTTTCAATGTCATTTTCTTTGTGAACTCAAATAGTTAAGGCAATGAGGCATCTCATCATTATTGTAACTTTGTGCCTTGAAGTAACTTATCGAAATTTGTAGCTTAACGATCTAAGGATATTCAATTCAGTTTCATTCTTCAATCTTGAGTACATTAGTCTTTTCCAGCATTTATGAACTTTCATCTTTACTTCATTAGAGCCTTTTGGTCTTTGATGCATTGTAATGAGTTTACTTGATAGAATTCTATGAACTCTTCCTTTGTGTTTATCTTATGGGATGACTTTTATATCTTTATGGTTCTTTCTCCTTGATATATTATAGGGCTCAATAATTTTCTCCTGTTTAGCTCAAGATCCTCTTCATTTGTTCTGCTCAGTTTTATCTTTAGTGGTCTTAACAAATCTATCTCATTCTGTATTCTTCAATCTGTTCTCTACTTAATGATCCTCTTTCTACACTTCTTATGATGATTTCGTGATTTAAGGTTTTGCTAATCTTGTTATACGATTCAATTGTTGTGATACGATCTGTTCTTGTAATACGAACTAAGTTCTTCAATACAATCTTGTACAGACTGAATTCTTCTATACAATCTTGTCTTTGCAATACAATTTGACTTGCAATACAAATCAACTGGTACAATACGATAAAGCCTTACTATGCGATCTTGAACTTTCAATACGATTTTGAGTTTGCTATGCAATTTTGATTCAGCACTGCTACGTTCTGACCTTTTAATGTGATTTGCTGTTGTTGTACGATCTGGCCTTACTATACGATTTAGCTCTTGCCATTCTTCTATTGTTCTTTCTTTAAAGATTTCAATCCTAATCTATTACATCTTTGATATCACGATGTATCTGGATTCAACCTAACACTTTTGATCCCTAGTGTCATTTTACATTTCATCATTCTTTTAAGGATAATACAGAGTTTGTCTTTTGGATCAACCTAACAAATTTGATCCTTTAATCCTAGTCTAACTTTTTCAGATATGGATCATCCTAACAAATTTGATCATTTAAGTCTTTTTACATTAATTATTCTTTATAAGGACTGTACAAAGTTGTAACAAGTGTTTATAACTTCACATTTGTCTAATTTCTCTTTTTCTTTCTTTTCTTTTTAACACACACAATAAATAACTTCAAATATTACTTTAAAGATTATATAACACACAATTTCTTTTTCATAATCAAGACTAACTCTACGAAGACACAAAGTCACAGAATAAATTGTATGATTGTCACAACAATATTTCACATAAACAGTTATTTTTATTATATCAATTATTGTTTTGTCATCACTAAATTCAAATAGGCATACACATAAATTTGTCTAACATAATCATTTTGATAATCAACTAATTTCCAAAAATCAACTTCTTGATCCTAACGATAACAATTGCTAAAAATCTTATGTGTTTTACAAATTGAGCATAACAACAATGAATTTTCATTAATAAATTAACAGTCCTTTAGCCGATAAATAGACATTAAATTATTATTGAAAACATCTTCCGAAAATCACATACTCTTGGCAAGAAAAAACTTTTTACATGAAGCATAACTACAATTTGTTATTTTTCAAAAGTAACCAATTTACATACAGCTTTGCTAAATTAGGCTTAAATTGGTGATATCCTTATAATTTGATCATTACATATTAGTTAAGTTTTGAATTGTGTTACATTTATTACTTTGATCATAGTTTATATTGTAATCATGATCTACTTATTTTCAAGGTCATTTGATAGACTAAGGTTTTAGTCTATCGGTTTCTAATTCGGGTTGGGTTAGGGTTCTTTACAAATAAGTTTAAGGAAGCATAAGTGATTGGGGTGCAAAGGTGCACAATGTGAGCATAGGTGCTCGGTGAGTAGAAGTACTCAATGTATGCATAAGTGCACAAATTGAGCATAGGTTGTGACGCCGCCAAATCCAGGTTCCATAATCTCGTGTTTAGTGCTCACAATTCAATACATAATAACAACTAAATACATATTCTTCATTAAACTTAGAAGAATAATACATAAATGTTCCTTATAAAGAGGAAATACAATCCCAAGGTCTTCTAACCTTAACCTAAACAATACATATCTTAAAGGTTCACAAAAAGATTTACAACATTTAATTAAATATTAAACAATTAAACTATTTAGCATACAAATTCTAAGCTTTGTCTTTTCTCTTGCCTTGTTTTTCTTGGAGCACTCGGGCTTAGCTGAAAAATAGTTCATGATATAGCAAGGGTGAGCAACTAGCTTGCTCAGCAAATTTAAGAACAATAAATACAAGATTGAAATATCATGATATAATGGAAATAACTTTAGAGTTTTCGACAATATATAATAATTGTGAAAAAACAAGAGTCAAATTTCAATTAAAGGAATTGATTGAGTCTTTACTGTTGAGTAGCCTCTAAGGACCATGAACTAATACTTAAGGTAAATCAGATATGTATCTTACCCTTTTATTATTTTGGTATTCAAGGGGATTAGCCTCTTGTATCCTATGTATATGCATAACATTCAAACATCTTGCGTAAATGTCGGTTTTTCGAATATAATTCCCTTATTTAGCGTTGTTCGTTCTCAGTCTTACTATGAGAATCTACACCAACCAATGGTTTGAGTAAACTTTTAAAAGTATTTAAATTAATGAATTTATACATGTAATGTCTAGCCGAAACAATTCACTTAGACTTTTTTAAACAGTTCTTGAATCAAACGAACTATAAAGCTTCAAATGCAGTAAGTGCGAATATAAAAACAACATGGATGTGGATTAATTTTCAATAATTAAACCACATAAAGCTCTTGGAAAATAAATACTAGTTTAAGTATAAAAAACTTACCTTGATTGTTGATTACAGCTAACTAATATAATTTAATGTCAATTGAAAAGACCTAACAATTAATAAAATTGATCTTCCAATTAGTATCATATCTAAGTTAATATAATAACATTTGTATATCTTAATTTACTAACACCTAATCACATAAAAGAAAAATTACGAGTATATTAAACACCTGAAAATATTATCATTATTTAATAATATTTTAATCACATAAAACCTATAAAAATCATTTAATATAGTTTAAACTTCTATCTAATATTATTAATCAAATAAGAATATTTAAGTCATTTAATAACATTATGGAAAATTAAATAATATTTTATTCCATTTCTAATATTATTAATTCTTTAATAATATTTTATTAACTTTATAATATTACTAATCATTTAATAATATTTTATTCAATCCCTAATATTATTATTCATTTAATAATATTTTAATTATTTAATTCTTGTCAAATATTAATATTATATTAGATTACATTTTTCGACCCATTTCATTTTCAAAAAATTTGACTCAACCCGTTTTCTATGGCCCGACCCGAACCGGTTAAATAAAAGTTAATTTTTAAAAAGTTCAGACAACCGCTACGGCGGTGAGACCTACCGCTGCGGCGGTAGTTCTATTTTCTCAAACCCTAATTTTTTACTTTTGATCTCTTTTAATTCAATCTTTTATAAAATGAAATATACGCATCCAAAAGACACCAAAACAAATTTATTATCTTCTTAACTTCTTATTCTTCAATATTTCAAGCATTGATCACATTTTCGAAAATATTTTTGACATAAAATTTAAAATCGATCGACTAGGGTTTCAAATCAATATATTTTGCGATAAAGACCATAACTTGAACATTTCATCACATTTTTCAAATATTTAAGTTGGGTTATTCTTATGACTTCTAAAGTTATCTTCCAAGCCATATAACTGATAAAATAACATTCGCAACTTATTTTTCAACACATCAAACTACATAACAACTTAGGGTTTTTACCAGTAACATGTTTTTATGCATTTCTTTCTACCACTTTTCATACCAAACATGTTAACACATCTATCAAACATATTAAACCATGTATTTACACATACATCATAGATCTAGCATTATAGAGCATCAAAATAGGTTTTAAATGTGATGATCCAAATTTCCAGGATTTCTTTAATAATATTAAATGAGAATTTAATTGATAAAATTATCAAGGTTGTTAAATTAATTATTATTTTATGTAGTTTAAGGTATGTGATGAGAATTAATTAGTAAATTAAATCCATACAGAGATCATGACGAATAGTGTGGAATTAATATAATTGAAAGTAAATAAATTGTTTAAAAATAATTTATTAAGAATAAGAGAAAATTTTATGTAAAAACACAATAAATTGTACAATTAAATGATTATAAAGGTGCATGAATTATTATTTAAATAATGTTATGTGGAAATATGAGAAATATGAATTAGATGTGTGTGTGTGTGTGTGTGTATATATATATATACATTTGTATATATATAAATGTGCATGCTTAATTTATAATTATAAATTCCATTAATTATGGAAATTAAGGGATTAATAATTGAATTAATCCAGAAGTTAAATAAAAGTGAATGAGGAAGTTGGTAAAATTTGAAATATTGATTATATAATTAATCAATAATTATGGTGAAGGATTAGAAATTATTTAAGAAGAGGAAAGAATTTTATAAATTATATACTAATAAAGTATATAATTTATATAAGAAAATTAATGTAAAAGAGTAATGGAAAAATAATTATATAAATTATATAAGAATTATTATATAAGAATTATTATATAATTTATATAAGAGGATTAAATAAATGAAAGGATTAATAAATGTATAATTATTGATTATGCAATTAATTGATGATTATGGAGGAATTTAAGAAATTATTTAAGAAAGGAGAATGTAAATATATAAATTATATAATATTAAATTATATAATTTATATATAAAGAAATTAATGTTAAATGATAAAGAAATGGGAAAATAAATGAGGAAAAATGAATATTTTAAATTATTAAAAATTATGTTTATGTATAATGGAATTATTATGACTTTTATGAAGAATAATATTTCGGAAACGTGAACATTTTAGTGTAACATGTTGTCCAAATAACGAAGTGAAAAATTATGAAAAATAATTTTTATATGTTATGTGAATTATTTTATGAATTTTGGAGGTATAAATTACCTCATATAATTACATACATGTCGTTATGCGTGTACAAAATTTGTCAAGAAAAGTACCTGAAAGGGTCTAAATACTAATTATAAATCATGTTATGACTTTTGGTAAATTAAAATAAATATTTTATATAAATTATATAAAATATTTATTATACGAAATAATTACGTAATGTAATAAATTATTAATTTTGCATGTTGTTTTTCCGTAATAGCCAAAGTCGGTGCAAAGAATAAGGTGGTGGACTTGTTTTTTTTTTAAAAGTTGTTAAGCGCTTTTGTTATTAAAAAGGAAAGGGATTAAAGAAATAGAAAAGGGACCACAAAAAAAACACTTTCTCTATTCTTGCTTCTTCCATTACCACCACCATGCCACCCGAACGCCACCACCACAAGGGAAGAGAATTTTGATGCCATTCAAGTATAGAAAAGCTTCAAAAGAAGGATTTGCAAAGCTTTGGAAGGTTGTACGAAAAGCATTATAGAATGGGTAATCATTAGTTCTTCAATACAGGCAAGTTCTTCAGTACTTGTATATTAAATGTTTGTTTGATATGATATATAATTCTTGTTCAAATGCATATAAATTATGTGTTATGTGATCTGTGGATAATATGACAATTATGTGTACTTTATGCAATGATGTGAGATATATTTCTATAGTAGAAGCACAACACATGATGTATGACACACACCGAGCATGTTAAGGTATGTGCTACATGAAGCATGAAATATGTTAACTGTTGAACTTGCTGAGCCGTTGTGCTCATTACTTGCATAATATACATTTTTGCAGGTAAATATATAAATTTCAAGAATTTCGGATTATTTTAGAGATGGATCAACTTAGAAGGTTGTAAATGAAATTTGTTATATTCAATGTGGTAAATTGCAAAGTTTATATTGATGTTTCGTATGTATATATATGTTGGATCCGGATAGGACGAATAGAGTTAAATTATGAACGGTGATTGTTCAAGATGATTATTATGATAGAGATTATTATATATCTAATTAAAGATTATGAATCAAGGAATAATTGTACGGATGTGAACCATATTATATTGTGAATGTTGAGCTTTATTGAGCTTTACGATAATGGTATAGAAAGAAAAAGTGAAAGTTGCGATCCAGGGACTAGGATCCAGATGTAAGAATTTTAAATATCCAAATATTTTAATACAATGATTGAATTGAGAAAAAAAAAATTATACCGAAAATTTGATAATTGATGACGATAATGTCAATAAATGAATTAATTAAGGTGATTAAAGATTTATTAACGAACCAAAATTTGGACGTTATAAAGATAATGTATAATAAATACAAAGTTTAAGGGAATAAAGTTGGTCGAATTTCGGGGTCGTTACATTAAACCACTAAAAACATTTTTTGACCATATAAACTACATTAAGCATACATGGATACCTAAATACACATATGCACTAATAAATCTCCATCCTTATACCTTCGAGATCATCATAGCTCCATCATACAAAAATTTCTCCCACAACTAACCATGACAAACATTTATATAACAATTTTTAACCATAGAAAAAAATATATATAACGATAAGAACACTTTTAAACTTCTTAAGCTTGGATATACTTCTCCTTCTTCTTCCAAAGTATACCACAAAGGAAGAAGAATCCACCTTGGCTACTAGATACACACTCTTAATGATTTAGCTCACTACTCACAAAACTCTCTAGATTTTCTGTTAAAACTCTAGAGTTCTCTCTATTTTTCTCTCTAAGAAATCTAGCAAAATGAAGCAAACTCTGTGACACCCCTAAATCTAGGTCTCTTGAACCTCGAGTTCGGTGTTCACGATCCGACCTCAATCTAACTTCACGTCATCATCATCATTCAGTAATATAAATGATATGTTTTGTGAATTTTAAAAACTTTTATAACGTTATTCAATATCAAAATAGATATTACTACATAGTTAATTAAAACTTTATAATCTTCAGTTCCAAAATCGCAAACTTCATTTTTGTTCATACCCCCATAATCATATATATATTATGATTCGTTTCAAACCGACATTTGTGAATATAATAATTCAAATTGTAATATAAGATTCTTTCATCTACCTGATTCCTGATAATATTTCATTTATTAATTTCATTTATATGATTCAATCATATACACATTCTTTGCAATTATAAACTAAAGTACATAACTAAAAACAAACGAATATTTATATTATTCGAGACGTTCACGTATATTATAACATAAACTTATAATTATTACATTTAGTATTTCAACCTAATACATCGTCAACTACCAGAAACAATTAATGGTCACTAATTACATAACTCAATTTCGTATTGTTACATTCATCTGGCTCATCGACTTATATCTGCAAAAATGAGCGCGATGGCTCAGCAAGTCTAACAGATAACACCTTTCATGCTGTACGTAGTATATATATAATATTATGCATCAATACATGCATTCTATGTTTCATAATATACATCACTATATGCGTCATACATTTCGTGTAGTGTACCATAACTTTATGTTATGCAAGTAATACATACTTCTCAGTCTTCATATTTCAAATTAAATCACGTAGCATATATATGATTATCACATATCATATTATGACACGGTTCTCAAATAATAACAAGTTTACACGTAACAAATAAATATGGAAAATTTGCCTTTGCGTTAGCTACGCTTGTTAATTATAATAGTTAACGCTTATTTGAATCACTAATCCTCATCATATAACCTATGTAAAATAACCCAATTATTAATAACTAAACACATAATACATTTATTAACTCATTCAAGATTATCCTTCATTAATGTTCAACTTTAAAAGTAATCAAATTAAACTAACCATACCAAATAAATTAATTTGTATCTCTTAATACATTTCTTATTGAGTTATAGTTTTTATAACAAACCTTCTTGTTAAAAAAATTAATAAATAAATTTTTAGAATTCTGGAACCAGCGGGCCTCGCGCCTGAAATGAATTAGGACCAGCGCGCCCTGCGCCTATTAGTCAGAGAATTTAAAACGTAAGGCAAGTGCACCTCGCACCCAAATAACACAGCAGTGGCGCACCCCGCACCACTGTGCCAAAGTTTTCAAAAAATTCTGTTTTCAACAGCCTACTCCCAACATATATATCATACCCAATATAAAATCAAATGACCTGAAACTTGCTTAAACCTATAGACCATACAACAATGTACAATTTAAAGTTTGCTCTTTGAATATCTCATTATGATTTCAAACGGAAAGCTTGAAAATCTATATTTAGCATAATTTTCATTCTAAACTAATTTACTTGAAATCTTTTTAAAACCATTTTTGACTCATTTGGAAATACTCAATTAGCTTGAATTCTTCTTTAAATCATGCATGCACAACAAACACTAACAATGAACAACATGTTTTTATGATTTTAAATAAAAATCCTCATTGAGGCATGTTATCAAATACTATACATGCATGATTGAAAAACTTATAATTTCATGAATTTCAATCATATAACCACCTCCATATTTCAATCCAACCCTGTTTCCTCTTGAACCCTTCATGGTTCACCATATTTCATACTCCCACAACCAATTTCAGTAAATCAAAGCTAATACCCAAACCATTTCTATGAATTAGATGAGAGAAGTGTTTTACCTCTTTGGGGGGAAATTTGATTGTTTGATTCTTTGTATGAATTTTGATTGTTGCACTCTTGATTATAAACTGAATTTGAGCTTCTTGTTGATGTAATACGTCCAAAATTCCCTAACAACTAACTTGGAGCAAGAAATCCTCTTGGTAGTGCTCATTTTGGTGAAATTTGGTTTGGGTTTTGATAGAGCTTGATGAGAGTGAGAGTTTACTGAACATTAAAATGCGTGAATGGAGTTTTGGTTGCTGAACATGTAAGTATTCTGAGATTACCCATTCACAGTACTTAGGTACTTAGGTGGCTTTCTTAGATGCTTGGTATAATAATACCTCATGCTTCCAAGTGTAATACCCATGTTTCCACTAACTATATCTAATGCATTATCAGTATATATATTACATGTAATACATACATTTATATGTATTGTAATTACTATTATTACCGGTACATAATTGTGATTGCTATAATCTAATTTCATAAAACATAAAAAATATTAATTTATGAAAGAAAATTATATATATTGTTATATATAAAAAAAAATTACAGCATTTATATGAATATAAATTATATACATATTACCTCTATATTTGTATATTGAAATTTTCTATAATTAACAATATATAAATATAATTATGACTAATACATATATTAAAAATATATGTATCTCATTACATAATTGGATAATTTATACAACTAATTTTGTATAGCTAAAATTAATTTCCTTCCTTCATTCCATAAAATGTTTCAAATAATTTATTTAATCATTAAATATATTAATATAATATATTTTATCATAATTCAAATATGAATTTAATTTATTACATTAATTCCAATATTTATTTATTAAATATTAGTTCCTCATTTCATATTTTTAATTCACATCCTTTTAGTATAATATTAAATATTGCACTATTATAAGTTACAATTAATTATAGTAACATAACTCTACTCATTAACTAAATAAGAAAATAACTTTATTAACCAATATAATAATCCCCCATTTAATTTAAATCTTAAATATATTAAATTTCCTTAATATATTAACACACTAAATTAGTTAAATCAACTAATTAATTTAATAGTTAAAATAACTATTATATCACATTATTCCAATATATGTATGTATATTTCACACCTATATATATACATATCTAATTCATCACAAAAATCACATAAATATATATAACTCATATATATTTTTATTAACCTTTGACGCACTTCGTCTCATAAAAACAATTTTATTTGTTAAATTCTTATTTTAATATTATTTAAATATATCGAAAATTCTAGGTTGTCACAAACTCTCACTCACTTACTAAAGGCTTTTATTTATTTACCAAGGTTATCATCCAAAATGCATACATATATAATCTATATGTCTATTAAATCACTAACTCATCTTATCTTTTAAGATTGTAATTGCTAGATTTTTGAGATTTCTCTTACATGAGATGACTAGGGCTGGTAAACCACTAAAGCAATGTGTGTATTATAAGCAACATTGGAGCAACACTTCACCCCAAGTGAGGCCCCTCATAACTGGCCAAATGGCCTATTTATTGCCCTATTTTTATTTATTTTTCTAGCATATATATACATCTATACATCTATATATATATATATATATATCCTTACATATATATATTGACTAACTTTTGACTTTGTTTTGAGCTGCACTTTGGGTCAATTAAAATTAATTATATTGGGTTCATCTTAACTACATTCAAGTGCATACTAATGGACTATTATAAATTAATTACATGGACTAACAAATTAACTATGTTCATGGACTACTAGATTAATTTCTTTGGACTTAAAATATAATCCAATTAGACTTGCTTTATTAATTCCTTTGGGCTACTAGGTTGAGCTAATTTATAAAATACCAACACATAAACCACATACAAGGCTTGGGCTTGTTAAATTCAACTCAAGGGCTAGTCCACTAATATAATTTAATTACTTGGACTCTTATTGGATTAATTTAATTAATTTCACTACCTTGCTACATTATTACATTTTTAAATACACACATACATACATATATTCATTCAATCATGTAAATGCAGAATTAATTCATACAAAAATTTTAATTTATTGATAATTATTTAATAATTATAATATACTTTAGAATTCATGGTTATTACATAGGTGCTTGGTAAGTATAAGTATTCAAGGTGATTTATAAACTTGTTGTGTAAAGGTATATTATTATAATCAAAGTTGATTAATAAAAGATTCTCCAATACTAGTTGATATTGGACGTGTTTTAGGCCACTAGAGTAGAGGTTCGGGGCCGAACCACGTAAAATTTTCTTGTGTTCATGTGATTGATTCTTTAACTTTATTTGTTCATTCCATGCTTCAATTTTGAATTGTAAAACACAATCCTAATACTTGAACATATATAATTCATCAAAAAATTATTTATTCCAACTCAGGACTTCATTTAATACAAGTAAATTATTTTTCAAATATACAACAGTAAACAGTTTTCTGATAGTATTGATAAAACTATGATCTAGCAAGCTGAATTCATAAATACAGTAGACTGCATTCTTAACAGAATATTTAAATTACAAAAAACTTAATATCATTTGCCCCACACTTATTCAACCCCCTTTCTAAGTGTCTATCTGAATTTCAATCTTCATCAACCAAACCAAGTACCTCAAGGATCTATTGAAGAAATATGGTTTAGAATCAGCCACTCCCATGAAGACACCAATGACTCCTACAATTAAGGTAGATTCAGATGAGTAAGGTAAAAGTATTAATATTACTCAATACAGAGGTATGATTGACTCTCTCCCATATATAACTACTAGTAGACCTGACATTATGTTTTCAACATGCATTTGACTTGGATTTCTAGCTAACCTTAAGGAATCTCATTTGACATATGTTAAAGGAATTTTTAGATATCTCGAAAGCAATCCAAATCTGGGATTGTGATATCCCAAAGTGTCTTCCTTCAATTTAATTGGATATTCAAATGCTGATTTTGTAGGATGCAGATTAGACAAGAAAAGTTCTAGTAGGACTTGCCAACTACTAGGAAATAGACTTGTCTTATGGTTCAACAAGAAGCATAGCTCAGTATCAACCTCAATTGCATAAGTTAAGTCTATCGCTGCTGAAAGTTGCTGTGCTCAAATGCTTCGGATGAAAAATCAGTTGGCTAACTATAGATTTGAGTTTAAATCTATTCTTATTTATTGTGATAATACTAGTGCAATTACTACAACTCATAATCCTGTTCTGCATTTTATAACTAAACATATAGACATAAACCATCATTTTATTAGGGATCATATTCAAAACAGCAATATTGCTCTACATTATATCCCAACAGATGATCAAACTTGCAAATGTGTTTACAAAACCTTTAGAAGAACCCAGATTTAATAAATTAATAAGTGAACTAGGCATGTTGAACTTAAGTTGATTATATATATTTTGTCTTGTAAAACTAAACATTCTCGCCGTGAGAAGATCGTAGAGTGAAATTACTTTGTGATGGATCGTAGAGCTATGTTAATCGTTGAGTAAACACTCAGTGAAAGGCTACTCTACAAAGCTGAAAGCTTATCATTTCACTCTACGAGAACTACTCAAGGAAAATCGTCTAGTAAAAGCTCAAAGGACAGAAGTAAAAAAGAGTGAATAGAGCACAAATGGACAAAAACGCGTAAAAGTCAGACAAAATGGCAGAAGTAACTGGAACAAGCTGACTTCACCATTTGACAACTAATGATATCTCAACACGTGTCCTACTCAGTGTTGGGTATTTTCTATATGAATATATGCATGCAAGTATACACCGTCAACAAGTAATATACTAGTAAGTAGAGTATCGTTCCCACAAAGAATTAAATAATAATAATTACCAAATACTAATTTTATATCAAATTAATTTTATTTAAACAATCGCAATTAACTTATGAAATAAAATCTAATTAAAATTAACAACTAAATTAAACTAATGAAAATGATTAAATCAGGTTTTAAATATTTAAGATCATAATTTCCCCTAATATTTTATTTAAATCTCTTCACTTTCTTTTTAATTAATTAATTATATAAAATTGTTAACCGAGAATTCTTTATAGTAATTATATGCATATTTCAATGACATATAAACAAATCCTCCTAAATCTGATCCTAAGGCAACAAAACTAGAAGGAACACTCTAATTAATTAAATCACTATATTCCTATGTGAAATATATTAATTAGAATATCAAGCTCATATTCATTTTATGGCTGCAAACGATACATAGGTGTGATAACCTGGAATTTTTATGTATTTAATATAATATAATAATAAGAATTTAATATAAAACAATTCTTATTTTCAGACAAAGCGGTGCATATGAATAAAATTCTTATTATGAGATGCAATGTGATTGAATATAAATATATATTTGTTATATATTTAATGAAAAATAAAATGTATATATATAAGTGTAATATATGTACATGTTCGAATGAATATATATATATATAGAATTATGTGATTATATGGAGATGTAATGTTGTGTATATATTTATAAATGAAATGTATACATTCAATTGAAAATGAAACTTAGTAGTTAATTTAGTTATTAAGTTGATAAATTGAATTGACTACGATATGAAATATGAAGCGACGAAAATTAATTTATATTAATTAATTGAGAACATGGTGTAAAATTATATTATAAAATAATATAATTTAAATATTAAGTTTTGAATGATAATGGATGTATTATGAATTAAATTTTATAAAACGAGGTAGGTAATTCGCTTTAATAAGTGAAATTATGTATGTATTCTCATTTTAATAATAATGAGGAAGCTAATCAACTCATTATTTTAATATAGTGGCTTAGTATTTTATAGTATGCCAAATGGAAATAGATTAAATATGAAATGAGGGAATTAATTCATTAATTTTTATTAATGAATTAATATGTTAACTTTAATGAATTAAATAAAGAAAGTTATTTTCTTTAGTTAAAGAATAAAAATATGTTACAATAACTAAAAGTAATATATAGTGATATAATATTTAATATTATATAAAATGGATGTGAATTAAATATATAGGACGAGGAACCAATATTTAATTAATAAATATTGAAATTAATATAGGAAATTTAATTAATGTTCAATTTATTATTGAATATAATAAATTAATATATTTAATGTTTTAAATAAATTGTTTGAAACGTTTTATGGAACGAGGGAGTTAATTAAATTTTATTTGTACAAATTATAAGTACAAATTTAATGAGTAAACTAAAATAGTTAAAAAGTGAATATAATTATTTTAAATATTGATTCGTTACACAAAATGTATTAATTTTATAGATGGATTAATTCTATTTTTAATTAAATAAATTTATGCATATTTAAAATTGTATAAATTACTAATTTCAGTTGTGTTTATAATACATGTATTACATTATTATTTGTATTACTTAAGCGAGCAAGTGATCAAGCCTTGTATATAAGGAACTAAGCAGGCATATTGATAACCTATTTCGAGACAAAACAAATGACTAAATGATAAATTAACTTATGCCAGCTTTGTTGCTTTGGATGCCCAAGTCAGCAGTCAATGTATTAATAATATGAGTAACCATGAAGTCTATATATATATATATATACAGAAGTTGTTTTTAGGAAGTCAAGTGGACAAGTGGGGGTACTCATTACAGTAGTTAGAGGTAGTGGTTTGGGGCTGACAGGAGCAGCTCGACAGGTTTGAGGTGGGTATGTGGGAGGCGACTTACTAGGTCATATAGGGGCCATTATAGGAGCTAAGTTAGGCTAGGGTAGGCTAGAGTTAGAAGCCTATTGGCATGTATATGCAGCTGGGAAAAGGGGTGTATTTCATATATATATATATATATATCCGACCTTTTCATGCTAACAAGACCTTTGCATTTTCATAAGTGCAAGTGAACAAACCAAAGAGAGTTCTTATAGGAAAAAAAAAAGAAAAAAAAGAAAGAAGGAATGCACATTGATAGAAAGGGGACCCGGGAGGTTAATGAAGAAGAAGGAGGAGGCTAGCAAATTCTTAGCAAGATCTTTCAAGAAGGCTCAAAGTTTATAAAGGGTAAAAGTTTCTTATACCTAGAACTTCTATTTTAAGTAACGTTGTATTATATATATAGTTTGGGTTGTTGTAGGAGTGTGTTATATTATAGGCGTGGGTTTGTAGAGAAGATTCTCAGGAATCTAACAAGCTAAATGATTCGTTATATGGTTGAGAAACTAAGTAGAAACGAGAAGAAAAAACTTCGCTCGAAAATAATTTCGGAAGTTATTTTCAATATGAAAACATTAGTTGTTATTCAAACGAATTGCATATTCAAGTTCCTAAGTCCTTATTGTACTAATCTGGGTAGAAAATGTAAGGAAACAGTACCTGAAAATGGGAAGTTCACCGGAGAAGATGACCGAATTTTTTTACACCGGCGAACTTTTCTGGTAGAGCCCGTTTCTCTATGTTAGAAGCATAATTTGAAGAATATTTGTATTAAAAAGTTGTAGAAAATTAAATTTCATGTGAAATGGATATAAAATTCGTAATTTTTGGATAAGCGGATTAATTTCTATGAATTATTAAAGTTTTAGCACTTTAAAAAATTATAATTAATTACCAGAAATTTGTTTTCGGTTGAAATATTTTTACAGTAATCTTATAACACTATTTAAGAATTACTAAAAAAAATTGGTAAATTATTGAAGAGTACATGTATTTATTATACTTCTTAAGCCATTTAAAGTTGGTTGATAATGATGAAAATTCATAAAAAAAAATTGTGTGAATGGTGGAAAATTATGAAACGTGGTGGAAAATATTATAATAATATAAGATAAATATTTGTGGTGTTTTGCAGAAACTAAAAGTTGAGCTGAGATGTTGTGATACTAGAGGCAAGTTTTTCAGTCTTATTTTTTTATGTGTAAACATGATATTAGTTATGTGCAAGTAATATTGAATCATAATGATGGTTTTATAAGTATATGAAAATATGTGTTTTGTATTACAATGCTATATAAAATTGTTTAAGTCAAATTATGACCGAAATTAGTTAAATTATGGAAACTCAATCTATTTGTGATATGTAATATGTGAAGAATGAATTATATATATTTGGAAATGCCAAGCATGAACTATATGAAGCATGGATAAATTGCACATCATAAAATGTATATTGCATGATTACACTGTAAAGCATGTATGCTATGTGAAGCATGAAAGGTGTTATCTGTTAAATTTGCTGAGTCGTCGTGCTCATTCTTGTAATAAATTTTGCAGCTATAGATCGAGGAGTTGTGATAAAGATCTGAAGCATATTTAAAAGCAAACGTTTAACAGTTTCTTTGTATTAGATGTACCAAGCCAGCACAACTTATTGTATGACATCGAATTACATTGTAATAATTTAATAAATGTTGAATACTAGATATTTGTTATGTAGTTACTTTGTAAACCTTATATGGAATATTATAAGGGAATTTTATACAAATAAAATATTATATGAGCTGTTAGATATTTTACGAACGTAACTTGCTATATTAAGATGAATAATAAAGGTCACGATTTTGGAACCGAAGAATTATAATATTTTAAATAACTAAATTTTTATATCTATATTGATATTAAACATTATTGATTATTGTTATAAAAAGTTTTAAAAAAATGCACAAAATTTATCATTTATATTATTGAATGATGACGTGGAGTTAGATTGATGTTGTATCGTGAGCACCGAATCCAAGGTAAAAGAGACCCGATTTGGGGGCGTCACAAGTTAAAATTAAAGCTGATAGGTTATAGTTCTTAGGTAGCAGTACCTTAGGCTGTAATTGTGAAAATATAATGAAGACGATCAAAAGAATAAACTCAAATGGAATTTAAGCAATAAGATATGAATATAAAAAAAATCATAAAGAAGAAAACAGATATATTTATATGAGACGATTTAAAGAAGGATCTTCAAATGATGTAATCAAAATGAATGGAAGAGAATCAGGGGTCACCTGATTCAAGAATTTAAAAATAAAAGAAGAATCTTAAAGTAAAACGAACAAAGATGAGTGAGAATATCATAGAATTAAATGATCCTAAAATAAACGAGAAATCGTAAAGTAAAATCAATTGTAAATAAGATCACAAAGTGGTCAGAATGAAATCATAGAATAACAGATGATTTGTTAAATGATTAAGAGGATGTGTAGATAGCATGATGCTATAAAAAGGAAGAAAATGGGAAACAGTAAGAAGTGAACTCGTAAAGAGTTGTATGTGGTAAGATATGAATTCAAAAAATTCATATCAAGTTAAGAAAAGTTTTAGAGGTTTGAGAATTTTTAATTAAGGACTCATGTTAGTGGCTGAGTTGCATGATTCCTTGTATGGGCGGGGAATTAGTGCTTGTATATGGTTGATTTGAACAGTACTTTGTATGGCAGGGGATTTGTTCTTGGCTTAACAACTGCTTAACTTCCTATATTGATTAATAGTCGAGTTAACTAATTTCTTGTATGGGCAGGAGATTGTGTTTGGTTTGATAACCACTTAGCTTCCTATAGTGATAATCGATTGAAACCTAATGTCATGTTATTCGCTATATGTGTGTTGAGAATGTGATTCTTTTCTCATGTGTATAACAGATAGGTAGATGATGTTAAGGTAGGTGCATCTTAAAGCTCACACTTATGGTAGGTTCATGACTCATAATCGTATGGTACATTTTTTAGCCCTTCAGTGTATGGACAGTCATTGATTCATTCTCTGACTACATATTACTAGGACAAGCTCTGAAACTTATATCCTTGTGTATAGACAGTCATTGATTCGTTCTTTGACTACATATTACTAGGACAAGCTCCGAAACTCATATCCTTGTGGCAAGTTCCTGAACTCATAATATGTGGTAAATTGGATGAACAGTGAGTGTGGGTAGAGTTGAGTAGAAAGATTAGAGGTATACTAGATATAGTTATTAAACTAGAAAATGATGAGGAGTAAAATTTGAGATATTTGAGGTTTTAGGATATTTCAAATCTTCTAGCTATGCTAGATCTCGAATTTTTGAAATATTGCCAAATTCGCACTTATGTGCCTTTAAAAAAATGATTTTTTTGTTTTATCAACAAGGCGCAGTAACTTGGGTTGTGGAGACAACCCATTGTTATCTGTGGTAACTTGATAAAACCTAAAATGATTTTCGGTTGTTTTGAAATATTTAAATGAGGGTTTATGCTACTTGTTTTGGCTAGACCAAAATGATTTAAAAACCTCAAAATGTATTTGTAAAACGTCAACACACCATGTGGTGTTGATATGACAATGATAGAATCCTCAACGTACTATCAAGACTATGCGGTATCATAAAGTCATAAAGTAATGACGGAATCCTCAATGCACTGTCGAGATGATGCGGTATCAATGAAGTCATAAAATGATTTTTAGTTATTTAAACTATAAAGAAAAAGTATGTGTCAGTGTCATTTGTATCAGCTAGACAGTGTTATTTTTTAACCTAAATTGATGAACTTCAAAAATTTTATTGCACGTATGTGCTCTTGAAAAGTTTTAAAAATTCTGATTGATATCTGAACTATTATCATAAGTCTATGCTAATAGTTTCGGTTAGACATTTGTATGTTAGATATTTAAAAACTATCCAAACCTGTTGTTGGTACAGATTCTTAGATTGGGAGGGCAACCCTGATTGGGGGAAAATTTAAGTATCGAATATCTGATACGCACAAGATTAAATGTTATGCATATACATGGTGTATAAAAGGCTAATTCCCTCAAGTACAAACTAACGGATTTTAAGTGTCGGTTATCCGATGCGGTCAGAGCTAAATGTTATGCATATACATGGTGTATAAAAGGCTAATTCCCTCAAGTACAAACTAACGGATTTTAAGTGTCGGTTATCCGATGCGGTCAGAGCTAAATGTTATGCATATACATGGTGTACGAGAGGCTAATCCCCTCAAGTACAAACCTGGTGGAATGTAACTTAAAAGGGTTAGTCGAATGATTGATTCCTTGACATTTGTTCATGATTTTTTTGACCCCTCAACATAATATAAAAAGTTTTTAAAGATTTCTATTATTCCAAAGTTTGGAAGTTGGGAAAAGAATGATTTTCCTAGATAGAAGTAGTCGTAGAATGCGACAATTTTAGAAGAATCCTCAGAGGAGGGACGTGTGAAGATTAATATGAAAATATATGGTGATGATTAGAAATAGCAAAAGTTAGTGAGTTAGAATTTCGTGGACGAAATTATTGGAAGGAAGGGTGAATGTGATACCCTAAATAATGAGGTTGATAATTAATGGTTTTGACAATCATGTTATAAAATAATCCTTAGTGAAGTGTAGTTATTAAAGTTCAAATAAAGGTTAGGAAATAAAACCTATATATAAATTTATTACGGTAATGCAAGAAATCGATAATGTAGTATCTATAGCAATGCATTGAAATTATTCAATGATAGAGTTTCTAAGAAATTAGAAGTAGACCAAGTAATGGTTTTTACGGTAATTACAATTTCGTGGATGAAATCTTTATAAGGGATGAAGAATGTGACAACTTGGAATTTCGATGTATTTAATATAATATAATAATAAGAATTTACTATAAAACGATTCTTATTTTGAGACAAAGCGGTTCGTATGAATAAAATTCTTATTATGAGATGCAATGTGTTTAAATATAAATATATATTTGTTATATATTTAATGAAAAATGAAATTTATATATATAAGTGTAATATATGTACATGTTTATATATATATATATATATATATATATATATATATATATATATATATATACTGAATTATGTGATTATATGGAGATGTAATGTTGTGTATATATTTATAAGTAAAATGTATACATTCTTGAAAATGAAACTTAGTAGTTAATTTAGTTATTAAGTTGATAAATTGAATTAACCACGATATGAAATATGAAGCGACGAAAATTAATTTATATTAATTAATTGAGAACATGGTGTAAAATTATATTATAAAATAATATAATTTAAATATTAAGTTTTGACCGATAATGGATGTATTATGAATTAAATTTTATAAAACGAGGTAGGTAATTCGCTTTAATAAGTGAATTTATGTATGTATTCTCATTTTAATAATAATGAGTAAGCTAATCAACTCATTATTTTAATATAGTGGCTTAATATTTTATAGTATGCCAAATAGAAATAGATTAAATATGAAATGATGGAATTAATTCTTTAATTTTTATTAATGAATTAATATGTTAACTTTAATGAATTAAATAAAGAAAGTTATTTTCCTTAGTTAATGAAGAAAAATATGTTACAATAATTAAAAGTAACATATAGTGATATAATATTTAATATTATATAAAATGGATGTGAATTAAAAATATAGGATGAGGAACCAATATTTAATTAATAAATATTAAAATTAATATAGTAAATTAAATTAATATTTAATTTATGGCTGAATATATTAAATTAATATATTAAATGTTTTAAATACGTTGTTTGAAACATTTTATGGAACGAGGGAGTTAATTAAATTTTATTTGTACAAATTATAAGTACAAATTTAATGAGTAAATTAAAAAAGTTAAAAAGTGAATATTAATTATTTTAAATATTGATTCGTTACGCAAAATATGTTTATTTTATAGATGGATTAATTCAATTTTTAATTAAATAAATTTATGCATATTTAAAATTGTATAAATTACTAATATGAGTTGTGTTTATAATATGTGTATTACATTATTATTTGTATTACTTAAGTGAGCAAGTGATCAAGCCATGTATATAAGGAACTAAGTAGGCATATTGATAACCTATTTCAGGACAAAACAAATGAGTAAATGATAAATTAACTTGTGCCAATTTTGTTGCTTTGGATGCCCAAGTCAGCAGTCAATGTATTAATAATATGATTAACCATGAAGTCTATATATATATATATATATATATATATATATATATATATATATATATAAGTTGCTTTTAGGAAGTCAAGTGGATAAGTGGGGCTGTAGACACCCAAATTTTGCACTTTTACACTAACCCTGACAGGAGGGCAAAATCTTCACTTGACCCGACATACGAAAAGGAAGGTGGACCCCAACACGAAGCCCCCACAACGACTTACGGTCAAAGTTGTCACAACGAACAACAAGCATCGGGTCACTTGAGGCAAGGCAAACAGCTGATCCAGAAGAACCTTATTTGATCACCAAAGACAACGAATGACTACTACGCTTACGGTAGTCGGGCGCCCCTTGGTAGCCAAGCACAAAGAGCAATTTCTATATCAAGTCACAGCCTTCCGAGCAAGCCTCCCGGAAATATACAGCATGTCTCCCAGCGATTCCCGAATTACAAAATACGAGCCTTCCAGCGAGAAACGAACGGCCGACATCAGTGGCACGAGAATCGAGAAAAGGAAGTCGGGCGACCGCAGATGCATCTGCGGCCAACGACAATTTGGCATTTCCGTGGCTCGAGGAAATACACGGCAGCCGAGGCGACGACTATAGCAAGCAGCCACAGATGGATTTGCGGCCAGCCGCAGATGCACCTGCGACTGCCTTCAGAACACTATACAGTGTCCAGTTTCTCATCCGAGAGAGAGAAAAAAAAGAGGAAGAGAAAAAAAATGGCGGATGCGAGAAAGGAGAGAAAGAGTTACGGGTTTGAGAGGAAAGTGAGAGTTCTCCCTTTTTTTGTTCAATCTTTACACCATATATTATGTCCTATGTGATCTCCAAGTGTTAAAGTATTTATTTCATCATTTGAAATGCGAAAATCCGAATTTATAGCATTTGTGGTTTTAATCTAGTTAGATCTAGTTCTTATTTCATTTTATTGTTTAAGTTGTTATAGATCTAATATTTGTGCATTTGTTGGGTGGATCTACTGTGGATCCGAAGTTTTGGTGCATTGCGATTTAAATATTTTAATTTTGTGTATTTTGAAGTTAGATCCGATGTAGTCGATATATGCTTTAGATATATGGATTAGGGACGGTTATGGAGGATTTATTGCGGATGAAATCTCCTCCTAACCTCTCGATGATATCCTTTTAGTTATTTTATAACCTACTTTTGGATGTAGCGATCGTGATGCGTCTTTATTGTAAATAGGTAAATTTTGGGGCTTAAAACGATATCGATACCAAAAATCGGGTTTAAGGCCCCGAAATAGTGAAATATGTGATTGTGGGTGTTTGTGGCTATTTAGACGGCTTACATGTCCACAAATAGCTCCAACGTCATTTTAATGCTTGGTTTTCCCTTTCGACACAAGAAAATGATTTTGGAATGAAATGATAAAGCTTTTCATAAAATCAAGCAAACTACGATATTAGATCATCCGTAGGATAAAACTGGAAGTATCGGATGAGCTCCATTCCTATTTGACGAAGGATTCGAAAACCTTATTTCACAAATGTCATCATTAAAGATTTTGTTATCAAAAAATGAAAGCTTAAAAATGAACTTTTCAAAACGAATCGAATCCTTCGTGCATAGGGTTAACGAGATTTCAGAAGTACTTTCAGAAATAAAGCATTCCAACGATTTTCGTAGGCACACACACACACATGCGCACACACACATTTTAGGATTTAAAGGAAAGGAAAGCATTAGGATAACGGTAACCATATTTCACGGAAGTCGGGGGGTGCCTAACACCTTCCCTCGCTTAAGCAAGCCCCCGAACTCTATGAATCTCAGTTCGCAGACCAATTAATTAAGAGTCACATATGAGCCATCATGATTACGAGAACTAAAAAATCGGATGAGTTGGTACATCCATTTCAAATATACCAACTGGCGACTCTGGTCAATTGGCTCATTATAAAATCGTTCTTTCAAATCTCGTCGACACTCAAGCCGACATTTTTCCAAAATCACCCTTTTACGAAACGAGACGAAAAACAAAAGGAATTTCAAACTTGGAAAAAGGGACAAAAAAAGCGACATATTTTTCTAAAAAAAGAAAAAAACTCGACGTCGACAGGGGGTACTCATTTCAACAGTTAGAGGTAGTGGTTGGGGGCTAACAGGAGCAGCTCGACAGGTCTGAGGTGGGTATGTGGGAGGCGACTTACTAGATCATGTAGGGACCATTATAGGAGCTAAGTTAGGCTAGGGTAGGCTAGAGTTAGAAGCCTATTGGTATATATATGCAGCTGGGGAAAGGGGTGTATTTGATATATATATATATATATATATATATAAATATCCGACCTTTTCATGCTAGCAAGACCTTTGCATTTTCATAAGTGCAAGTGAACAAACCAAAGAGAGTTCTTATAGAAAAAAAAAAGAAAAAAAAAAAGAAAGATTGAATGCACATTGATAGAAAGGGGACGCGGGAGGTTAACGAAGAAGAAGGAAGAGGCTAGCAAATTCCTAGCAAGATCTTTTTAGAAGGCTCAAAGTTTCTAAAGGATAAAAGTTTTTTATACCTAGAACTTCTATTTTAAGTAACTTTGTATTATACATATAGTTTGGGTTGTTGTGGGAGTATGTTATATTATGGGCGTGGGTCTGTAGAGAAGATTCTCAAGAATCTAACAAGCTAAACAATCCGTTAGATGGTTGAGAAACTAAGTAGAAACAAGAAGAAGAAACTTCGCCGGAAAATAATTTCGAAAGCTATTTTCAATATGAAAACGTTAGTTTTTATTAAAAAGAATTGCATATTCAAGTTCCTAAGTCTTTATTGTACTAATCTGGGCATAAAAGTTAAGGAAATAGTACCTGAAAATGGGCAGTTCACCGGAGAAGATGACCGGAATTTTTGTCGCCGGTGAACTTTTTTGGCAAAGCCCGTTTCTCTATGTTAAAAACAGAATTTGAAAAAACTTTGTATCAAAAAGTTGTAAAAAATTAAATTTCATGTGAAATGGATATAAAATTCGTAATTTTTGGATAAGCGGTTTAATTTCTATGAATTTTTAAAGTTTTAGCACTTTGAAAAATTATAATTAATTACCAGAAAATTGTTTTAAGTTGAAATATTTTTACAGTAATCTTATAATACTGTTTAAGAATTACTGAAATTTTTTTGTGAATTATTGAAGAGTACATGTATTTATTATACTTTTTAAGCCATTTAAAGTTGGTTGAAAATGGTGAAAATTCATAAGAAAAGTTGTGTGAATGGTGGAAAATTATGAAACTTGATGAAAAATATTATAATAATATAAGATAAATATTGGTGGTGTTTTTTAGATATAAAAGTATGTTGAGTTATTATTTCTATTTTAAAGCTATTAAATAATAATTTGTTTTAAAAGAAATAATTATAGAAAATTGTTGGATAATTCAAAAAATCTAAAAATTAGTCAAAAAAGTATAAAATAATATTCTAAAGACTTTAAAAGGATTAGTAGACACATGAGGTGTCGAGACATTGTAGATCATATGTTGACTAGCCAATAAGCGTAACGGTCTTTTTACTTGAGGATCAAGAATTCACCGAGAGAAATTGAATATACTTTTATAGTATATTATTGGTTTTTAGTGTTAATATATCACTAAAATGTGATTGTGAATTTTGAATTAAGGTTTTGAATCAGAACGAGCTCGATTGACCTAATTCAGAAACTAAAAGTTGAGCTGAGATGTTGTGATACTAGAAGCAAGTTTTTCAGTCTTATTTGTTATGTGTAAACATGATATTAGTTATGTGCAAGTAATATTGAATCATAATAATGCTTTTATAAATATGTGAAAATATGTGTTTTGTATTACAATGCTATATAAAATTGTTGAAGTCAAATTATGTCTGAAATTAGTTGAGTTATGGAAACTCAATCTATTTATGATATGTAATATGTGAAGAATGGATTATGCATATTTGGAAATGCCAAGCATGAACTATATGAAGCATTGATAAATTGCATATCATAAAATGTATATCACACGAATACACTATAAAACATGTATGCTATGTGAAGCATGAAAGGTGTTATCTGTTAGACTTGCTGAGACGTCGTGCTCATTCATGCAATTAATTTTGCAACTATAGATCGAGGAGTTGTGATAAAGATCTGAAGCATATTTAAAAGCAAACGTTTAACATTTAGTTTGTATTAGATGTACCAAGTCAACACAACTTATTATATGACATCGAATTATATTGTAATAATTTATTAAATGTTAAATACTAGATATTTGTGATGTAGTTACGTTGTAAACCTTATATGGAATATTATAAGGGAATTTTATACAAATAAAATATAATATGAGCTGTTAGATATTTTACGAACGTAACTTGCTATATTAAGATGAATAATAAAGGTCACGATTTTGGAACCGAAGAATTATAATATTTTAAATAACTAAATTTTTATATCTATATTGATATTAAACATTATTGATTATTGTTATAAAAAAATTTAAAAAAAATCATAAAATTTATCATTTATATTATTGACTGATGACGTGGAGCTAGATTGAGGTCGTATCGTGAGCTCCAAATTCAAGGTAAAAGATGTAACGACCCCGAAATTCGACCAATCTTATTATCTTAAATTTTGTATTTATTATACCTTATCTTCATAACGTCCAAATTTTGGTCCGTTAATAAATCTTTAATCATCTTATTTCATCCATTAATTGATTTTAAAATCATCAATTACTAATTTTTTTTTCTCAATTATTATATTAAATATTTGCTCATTTAAAACTTTGTTTCTCGATCCTCGTCCCTGGATCGCAACATTTACTTATTCTTTCATGTCTGTTACAAATATCGTAAAACTCAACATTTAAAATTTAATATTATTTATATCCATATAATTATTCGCGGTTTCATAATCTATAATAAAATATATCTTCCTCTTTGCCACTACAACAATCTTGAATCATTACCATATATCATTTAACTTTACTTAACCAATCTGGATATATTCTGTAATAATCAGAATACATGATTATCAATAACACACAAATAAACTCTATTCACCCAATTAGTATTTATGATATTCATAGCATACAATACTATTATAACTTTGTCAATTGCATTCGCAATATTTTATTCTACCAAAACGTTGAACAATTAGACTATACCATTAATTGGTGTCATAGCATAACCCTCATATATCCTGATATTCCTGAAATTTATTTCTTTCCTACAAAAATGTATATTAAGCAGTAATGAGCACAACGGATCAGCAAGTTCAACAGTTTATGTTTCACGTAACACATACCTTAACATGCTCAGTGTGTGTCATACATCACGTGCTTGTGCTTCTACTATAGCGATATATCTCACATCATCGTACAAAGTACACATAGTTGTCATATTAGTCATAGATCACATAACACATAATTTATATGCATTTAACATATCATAACAGACAACATTTAACATTAAAGAACTGAAGAACTTGTCTGTCGTCCAATTATTTAAATTGATAGCTCAAACCCTTAACTCGATCAACCTATGATCATAAAATAATCAAATAATAATTATTTATCCTCTTATGATATTAATTTAATTAATTAATACCATTTCTGGGCCAATTATTTAATAATATGGTTAATTATATTAACCTCGTTCCTTAATAAATTAATTTAACTTAATATCATAAACCTTCAATACAGACAACCCGGCTCATTGGACAAATTTTAGCGTATTCGGTTGTTCGAATTTACATTTATTCATTAGATTAATATTTAGAATATTTAAATATTAATCCCAATATTTAACATTTTTACAAAAATATTAAATTTAATGCCCAAACATCATTTCTATATTTTTAGTATTTTTCTATAATTTTCTATGATTTTTAAACCATTTTTAAACATTTATTTAATTAAAAATCATTTTCTGGGGGCATTTTCGTAATTTTTGCGTCCTTAGGGACATAACCGGAATTTCTAGAAAAGTCCAGGGGCATTTCGATAATTTCAGCAACGTTAGGGACACACTGGGTATTACGTAAAAAGACCAAGGGTAAAACGGTCATTTCCGCAAAAGACTCGGTCGCGCATGGCGCGCGGCCTACTACTGCCAACGCCAAACGGCGTCGTTTTCCCTCGCCGATTTCTGGGTTCCGCGCAATGCGCGGCTCCCCCCTTCTACGCCAAGAAACGACACCGTTTCATTGCGTGCGTCTGAAAAAAATAATGGTCCGCGCAATGCGCGGACCGTCCTCTCTTTCTTATTTCCTTCCCAGCCGTAGCAGTAGCCAACTTTGTACAATATAATTCCATTTTTTCTCCAAAATTTTACAACAAAATTACTCCAAAAATTATCTAATTAACATGTCTTAACCCAAAAATTATTTAGAATAATAATTCTAAATATTTACTAATTTTTCTACAATAATAATTTAATACCATAAATATCAAAATAAATAGAATTTATACCTTCCTTAGTCTAAAATTCCTTACTTGAGGCTTGCTCTACACTCCTTGATGGTCCCAAACTTTCTTCTCTTGTAGCTATGGCGGTTTTCCGATTGGTGATGGTTGGTTCGGTTGCAAGAGGGAGAGAAAAGAAAACTTTGTATTCTTTTATTTCTTTTCTTTCTTATTTCTTTTATCTTCTTTTTTGTTTGCTTTTTATAGCCACATGCAACTTAACCAAATTTTAAACCCAAACCATTCCACCGACTTTGAAGGTTCCAGATTTTTCAACTGCGTAAAGCTTGCATAAATGAGGTTTTTTTATACATTACGTAGTTATTTCATGTAATAAATATTTTATATAATATATATATATATATAATATTTATTTTAATTCACTAAAAATCATAATATAATTTATAAATAATTTTAATACCTCTTTCGAGTACTTTTCTTGACAAATTTTGTACACGCATAATGACATGCATGTAATTATATGAGGTGATTTATACCTCCAAAAATCATAAAATAATTCATATAACATATAAAACTTATTTTTCATAATTTTTCCCTTCGTTACTTGGACATCATATTACATTAACATGTTCACGTTTTTAAAATATTATCCTTCATAAAATTCATAATAATTCCATTATATATAACCATAATTTTTATTAACTTATAAACATCCATTTTCTCATTTCTTTTCCATTTCTTTACATTTCACATTAATTTCTTTATATATAAATTATATAATTTAATATTATATAATTTATATAATTACATTCTCCTTTTAAATAATTTCTTAAATTCCTCCATAATTATTAATTAATTATATAATCAATAATTATACATTCATTAACTCTCTCATTATTTTAATACTCTTATATAAATTATATAATTATCCTTATATAATTTATATAATTATAATTTTCTTTATACATCACTTTAATTTTCTTATATAAATTATATAATTTATTATTATATAATTTATATAATTACATTTCTTCTCAATCAATTTCTAAATTTCCACCATAATTCTTAATTAAATCTAAAATCAATAATTACAATTTTATTAATTTCCCCCATTCGCTTTTCATTTAAAATTGGATTAATTTAATTATTAATCCCTTAATTTCCATAATTAATAACATTTATAATTATCACTTATATATATATATATATATATATATATATATATATATATATACATGTCTAATTTCATATATTTCGCATTACCACATAACCTCAATCAAATCATAATTTCTACATTTCCATAACAATTTAATTGTATAATTTATTGTACCTTTACATGGAATTTCTCTTATTCTTCATAAATTATTTTCAAACAATTTATTTACTTTTTATTTATTTATTTATTTTAAATCCACACAATTCATCACCATCTTGGTACATATTTAATTTACTAATTAAATTCTTTCACACACTTTAAATTACTTATATCATAAATAATTTAAATAATTTTGATAATTTTATCAATTTAATTCTCATTTAATATTATTAAAGAAATCCTGGAAATTCGAATCCTTACATTCTTCCCCCCTTAACAAGATTCCGTACTCGGAATCATAATTGCCGTAATAATCATACGTATTTTATTTATAGCACCTTGTTATACTTTTATCTTGATAAATCACCACTATATCCATAATAATCATATCTTTCCTCATTAATTTCCACAGCTTACATGGATAACACCATAATAATCATAACTGTTAGAATATTTAAATTCTTAACTTAATTCATAATTTCTTTGTAATATTACATTTTATAATTCTTTAAAATTTTATTAATAACACCTTAGCTCGTCTCTTGATACGCTTATCAAGATAACTTCTCATTCTCTGAAAAAATTTCTTTCTTTAATCACACGTAACCTTACTCAATCCACTTATTGCATACTTTGCACCTTCATCCTTCTCCTTTTTATTCATATTCATGACTCTTCTTCACATTCGATAAATCATTTCTTAATACTTCTATCATTTAACACTAGGTTTTAAACACTAACCTTTACTTAATTCATCACAATCCTTATTTGAAATTATTCTAAAATCCTGGGTGTCACAAAAAAGACCCGATTTAGGGGCGTCACAATAGGTATATTCCAATTCTATATACTAATTATATAAACTCTCTCAGATTCTATGAACAAATACTATCATATTTAGATCTAAAACTATACTCCATCTTCCAATTTTGTATAAATTAATCCCAATTAATTATTATAGTTAATTAATTACATGAATGCCCAAAATATGATAAACAATTCATATATAATAATCACTAATTAAAAATAAAATAAATTAAATTAAACTACGCATTGGGTTCCATTGCAATCTCAATATAAAATTAGTTCATAACTAAATAATAATTTATCTACAAATAATTTAACATCTCAAAATTATAAAAACAAAAAGAAATCAAATCAAATCAAATCTGTGTTGATATCTGTCTGTGGATCACAGTCTCCAATTCCCAAGCTTCGCCTTTAATTCTCGAATTCTTTGCGTTAAATATTTGCTTCTAAACTAATAAAATTAATCTACTCTAATATAATATTCTGCTATAAAACTATGTTAATATATGCTAAAGTATGTTAATGTATTGAGAATAAGTCTCTAATAGTGTATTTATAGGAGTATAATAATAATAATCCTAAGCTAATTTAGAATTAAAATCCAATTTAGAATCAAATAATAAGCTAAAATCGTGATTAATCCATTTCTGCCAATTAATGCATAACCAAACAGCCCCTTCGCGTCCTTTGACCTAGTCAGCGCTCGCTGAAACACGCGTCTGGCGCTAGGCAACTCCAACTCATTCCCTAAATGTTGTCGTTCCACTTATGATCCTAAGGCTACTGCGCATTGCGCGAGCACCTTCAGTTGTTGCCATGTGTCTTCCAAACGTTGATGTCTCTGAACAAGTTAATAATTGACTTGCGTGCATGGCGCGCCTGACCATTTTCCTACAAATTACAAAAATACCACTGAGTAGGTTATTTACTATTTTGCCACCAAGCTTCGATTTATTTACCATTTTTGCCCTCCAGCTTTACAAAAATTACATTTATGCCATCAATGATTATTTTCCTATAAAATAAAATACAAATTAATTAAAAATAATATAACAATAATAAAAACACATAAAATTAACTAAATTACCTAAAATCAATTAAAATACTTAAAAACTAAAAAATAATTAAGCTTAAATATATTCAATAACTAGATATAAAATTCCGTTATCAAATACCCCCAAACTTAACTTTTGTTTGTCCTAAAAAAAAGTAAAAATAAAAACACAGACTCTACTAACTCAATTAATTAACCTAACAACCCAAGCAATGAATCAATATAAATAAAATTATTAGCCTCAAAGATTCTTTAATTAATAACTTCAAAAAATATCAAAATCATGTAAAGCCCAAAATTTTAACATATTTATTAATCTTACTTTACTCAAGACCATTCGTATGTGTGTGAAAATCCAAATATATCAAACTAGTTAAAACTCAAATAAATTAATGTAATTAAATGCCTCATAAAAAATATTACATAATAAAAGAATTACAAAAAAAAAAAAAACTCTATAAACTTACTTTTTCATATCTTTTAACTAATAAATAGGCAAAATATAATCAGAAGGTCAAAAGGTATCAACTCATTAAACATACTAAGATTATTGTTTGCATTAACTACATAATTTCCTAAATATTTAACTAAAATAGGTGGCAAACCTTTTTTAGTTTTTATTTTTTCCATTCTCTTTCTTTTCTTTCATAAGTGGGTGTATTTTATGCTTTATCTCTCCTTTTTTTTTTCCTTTTTCCAATACCAGTGCGTTTTACGTTCTATCTTGTTTTCGCATATGTTTATGAGTGAGTGCATTTTACGCTCCGTCTCAACTCTCCACATTTTTTTCTCTTTTCAATTTAACTTGGAAAACTCAATATTAAATAATCCTACAAAAATCACCTAAATCATCTCTCCCAAATTATAATTTGCCTATTTCATTTTAAATTATGATCAAATAAGATATAGAGTTCATAAATATCTATCATAAGCAATTAACCATATAAACTTTCTCTAAGCTAAAACTAACTCAATACAAATGGATATAAGTGCATAAAAAAATAAAAAGGATCTCAAATAAAATAATACTCAACAATAAGCCTGAATTCAAACTATGCAAAAATTTATCATTTTTTTATAAGTTATTAAATAAAAACCAAAATTTTTATCGTTGACCAAAAATTTTAATTCAAAATTTTCATTGCCCAAGAGACTCAACCTAAAAACTAAATTACCCCATTTTCATAGAAGACACAATTGCACTTAGCATGTGAAACAAACCTTTAAACCCCAAGGTTACCCTAAGCGGACGAATTGTGTCTCGTGAGAGTTTGCAGTGAATTTATCCTAAAAATTCCTAAATAAATTAAAATAAATCCTATAAAATTTTAAAATTTTTATTTCAAAATTTACCCATACCCCCAAACTTAAAACAGACATTGTCCTCAATGTATAAAATAAAGAAAAGTAAGAACAAAGGACTCCCCTGAATATGTAGCATTTTTCTTCTCATCTGCTAAGCTTAATTGTACAGCAAAAACCTAAAACAAAACAAAAATAAAATATTAAAACAAATAATAAAAACTAAAATTTACTACTAAAAATAAAAATAAAAATAACTAAAATAAAATAAAATTAAAACTTGGGCTGCCTCCCAATAAGCGATTGTTTTAAAGTCTCAACCTGACTACTTTCTTTTCTTCAATCAGGCTCAATTGCAAAAATTATTATTCCATGCCTCCTTCATGTCTTTCCTTTGATTTTCATGGCATTCTTCCAAAATTGTGAACCAACCCCAAACTTGAATTCATCTGAATTATCAAAGTCTTTAACAAAGTCAACCTGATAGTACTCCTCAGAATTTTAAATTTTTTGCACGAAAGACATAATTGGATTTTTCTTAATATCATTCGAGCTCACCACTTGATCTTCCTCATCCTTCTCTTCCTCTTCCAAAACCTTGCTCCTCTTCTTTTCAATCTCATCATCATCCGAACGAGACCTCTTAAGATTTACTTTTGTAGTCATTTGTAACTCCTTACTATTTTCTAATGTATTTACCTCATACAACTCTTTACCTTCCTCCTCAAATTTTATCTCTGTATTGCTAGGTAAAGTTTCGCGAAGGCAGTTGTTGACTAGATTGGCAAGTTGTTCCATTCGAATCTCATTCTCTTCCCCTTGAATTTCCTAATCTCGTATTAATTCTTCAATTCTTTCCTCCAAATTTGATTTTTTCTCTTGTTGCGGTGGAGGTTGTTGATATGAGAATTTGTACGACAGAGGTTGATATGAAAATTTTAACGGATATGATTGTTCTACAGTAAAATATTAGGCTTGATCATTATTATTCCATGAATAATTCGGATAATCCTGTCAACCCTGATGATATCCTTAAGATTTAGATATTCTATAACTTTCATATTCTAATATTCACGACATTAAATCATTAGGACGGTTCTTAGGAACAAAAAATCTCACGGTGAATGCTTGTATCTTCATATGTGATAAATGTTTGTATCTTCACCCGTGATAAATGTTTGCATCTTTATCCGTGACAAATGATTGTATCTTTGTCCAGTGCAAAATTATCTTAGTCCATAAAGAATATACCCAACTAGTTAAAACCCTCACTCGAAACATATTTGGTTATAGTGATATCTCCATATATTAATAATCTTACTTATCTGACATTCAGAATAGTAATAACAAGTTTGTACCTAGGTACGAGTAACCTAATGATGAATTTGACCAGTTAACATCGATTAGTCTCGTCTCGAATGTACAGTACTTACAAGTCATTTATCAATCTTCATCCAAATAAATAGATCATTATCAATACTATGTTAAGTTTTAACAATTTTAGGTTTAATCAAAGTAAAGATGTAACAAGAGAATGTGATAAAACTTGATAATATTAATATAATATTCGATTACATAGGTGGAACTTGTTCTTATTATAAAATTTCATTATGACTACAGTTAAGAACAAGTAGGAAAAGCAATAAACTAGTCTACGAATTTCTTCTTTTCTTTCTTCCTTGAACCGGAGCTCTCGGTCTTGTGTGCAAATTAGGTTTATTTACAAGGCTGAGCTAAGATGCTCAGCAAGTCTTTAACACATAGCATATAAGTAAACTCACACTAATATGGATTATAAGGATTCATGGGACAATAATTGATATTACAAAATATTTTAACATAACAAGACTGGGTGGTGGTTAAACCTTAAACTGTTCTTTGTCTTTCGACTTAGAACAATTTATAGTGGATATAGAAAGAGAATCAACCTAACAACATCCTATGTTATGCATAACATACACTACATTGGCCTAATCATGAACAGTGCAACATATTCGTTCATCTCAGTTTACTTCACATGTTAGGATTGCCCCAAGACAACTTGGTTTGATAAAATAAAGCATGATTCGAAATATATCACGAATAAGCATTTCATTTTGCAAGTTATGCCGAAACAAGAAGCAAAAACTCTCATACCAAATATTTATAACATGTTGCTTGTACAAAATATATAAATCACATAAAAAATAAGTAAACAAAGGTTAAGGATAGAAAACTTGTCTTAAGCACAATTATGGTTTTTCCGGTAATCGCTTAAAGTGTCTATATAAAAGGTTAAGCGTACCCGAATGTTAGTTTATCAAATTTTCCTTCTTTATAAGTGTTTTTATAACTAAACTAGACTTTTTTCATTGGTGGAATTTTTAGGAAACTTGACTAACTCAAAATTGTTATTTTTAGTGCCAGGATATGAGGGTTACCTAAAATTTTTAGCTTCGACCTCTTTTACGGTAACTACCATAACCTTATCATACGAAAATATTTTGAAGTGATTCTTGAATCTAAATTGCTTATAATTTCATGATCTACAACTTTCATTTATATTTCTAAGGCATATTCAGATTTTATGTTTTTAAAAAATGGCAAAAATAGACAGTATATATGTTTTGCTCAACAGTTTTAGGGTTAACCATGTGAGACATGTCCCAGCTAGCTTTAATTCCTTAAGATATCATGTTATAAGACTCAATAATATTTTATAACATAAAAATAATAAATCACAAATATTCTCATAGAAGATTCATGACTTTTGCTCAAGAACACACAAAGAACGAAAAATCGTACATGGCTACGACTTAAGTTCATGAGCTCTTGGATTTTATACTTAAAATAATTTGATCATTATAACTGCTTACAAAAGTGATTATGACACTTAAATTTGAAATAATTTGGTTATTATAACGGCTTGTATAATTGGTTATAACAATTTATAATAATTGCTCAAGAACATACAAAGAACACGGAGAACGACAATCGTACATGGCTACGACGTACATTCTTGAGCTTTAAACTGTGAAATGAAATTCGACATTATAACTACTATAAAATGAAGAAAAGCTGGAAAAAAACGTGAAGAACATGGAGAACGACAATCGTACTTGCCTACGACTCGTGTTTTTGAGCTTTTGAAAATTAAAGACGAAAGAAAAATCGAATATAATAACTACTAGAGATTGTATCTTTTGAATTTGCAAGCTTTAACTATTTCTTTGTAATTTTCAAGGTAGTAACTCACTAGAACTCTATCTCAATATATGTATAGCTTTGATACTTGATTTTGTGCTTTGAAAATGAATGATAGAAATGGTGAACTAAGCTCCTTATTTATAAAAAAAAAAAAAACAAGGGTAGGAGGCAAGTGCAATTAACCAAGGTATGGACTTATATTTTGCCAATGTATGAAAGTGTAAATGTGCAAACTAAATATCAAAATGATCATCACATTAATCCCCCCCAAAGTGACTGGCAATCTTTATGGTTTAATGCCTTTAATGCTTAAAATGATCACATTTTTTGTGACATTACATACCACACATGTTAGCTTTTGATTGGTCCACCACTTCGCCTACCAAATGAATAGTTCTAGGACTTGTTTGGTTGGTTAATTAATCATTTATTTGAGGGGTAGTCATGGTCTTTTACCAAGCTTTGTTAAGGTTAGTTTAGTCCTTTTGATAATCTAGCTTAGTTCATGCTTAGGCTTATTAGCAATAAACCTAGGTTGATTAGGTTATTAATTCACCAATTAGTTTAACATATAATTTAGGTTAATCTTTAGTTTAATTAACCTTAATCCTAGTTAGGTTTAGTTTAATTAGATGATAGTTAAGGTAAATGGTAATCCAGTTACCCTAACTTAGTTCGATTCCAACCGGATTAGTATTAATCATCTAATTAAGTTAATTAATTAGCTAATTCAATTAGTTTGTAACTAGATTAGGTTTCTTAACCCAGTTATTTCTAACCTAGTTCATTTCTAAGTATTTCGATTGAATTGATCTTTACTGATTTAAAAGTTAGATATTACAGAGTTTTGTTCTGTATAAATACTATTATGCGAAGTAAAAAGTCCAAAAGACGTTGCACGTTTTTGGTGAATAATGTTTTCGACTATCATTTCTCAGAAAATGGTTAAATGATCAAAAAGATAAAAAAAATTATTTTTTGTCTTTTCCTTATTTCGTCTTACTCCCGACACATTTTTTGAGAAAAAAATTTATCGGCTATAATGTGTTTTCAAAGTGCGAGAAAAATGAATCCTGAAATAGAATGTCATTTTGATATACATGTCTCGCTCGAGGGCCTAGGTTAATTTTTCTAGGATTTAGGATTTAGGTTTTAACTTTTTTTTAGTTTTTGAAAAAAAACTTTTATTCTCCTTTTTTGTACTAAGGTTAGATATTTGAACCGAAACACAAAAATAAACAATAACGAAGATTCCATAACACATATAAGATATAAATCAATCTTTATTTATCCATATAAAGTCAGATTATAACTCTCTCGGAAGTTCAAAATATTACATTCACCCCTTCTTAAAAGAATTTTGTCCCCAAAATTAACTTATACAATTAAGAAAACAAATGTGGATATTATATTTTCATTTTATCTTTTAATTTTCACGTTGCTTCTTCCATCGATTGATTTCTCCATATGACCTTGACTAAAGGTATGGCCTTGTTTCGCAAGACTTGTTCCTTCCTAACAATAATTTTAACAAGAATCTCCTCGTAGCTTAGATCCTTCTCGATTTGGATGAGTTCGTAGCTGATGACGTGTTTGTAATCGGGTTTATAAGGATGCAATACTGAAACATAAAATACATTATGTATATGTTCCAACTCTGGAGGTAAGGTTACTTTATAAGCTACCTCACTTACTCTTCGTAATATCTCGAATGGTCCTATAAACCTTGGACTCAGTTTTCCTTTCTTTCCAAAATGAATCTTTCCTTTCCAGGGAGATACTTTTAGAAAAACATAACTACCAACTTCAAAGTCTCTCTTTTGTCGATGTAGATCGGCATATCTCTTCTGTCTTTCATGAGTAGCTCGTAACCTCAACTAAATTGTTCGAAGTAACTCCATTGTTTGTTGAACTAATTCTGGCCCAAGCATCTTCTGTTCGTCGATTTCGTCCCAACAAATTGGTGTTCTATACTTCCTTCCATATAGAGCTTCATATAGTGGCATTCCTATACAAGCGTGATAACTATTATTGTAAGCGAATTCTACCAGAGGTACGTGATCTTCCCAACTTCCCTCAAAATCCATCATACAAGCTCTCAGCATATCTTCCAAAGTTTAGATAGTCCTTTGACTTTGACCATCAGTTTATGGGTGGTAAACAGTACTCATTCTCAATTGTGTACCTAGATGTTCCTGTAGACTTTTCTAGAAGTTTCGATGTCAACCTTGGATCTCGATCAAACACAATTAAAACTGGTACGCTGTGTCTAGAGATAACCTCCTTAATATATATATTTGCTAAACAATCCAAAGTGAACTTAACCTTGATTGGTAAAAAGTGAGCTAACTTGGTTAGTCTATCCACTATTACTCATATGGTATCATGACCCTTCTGTGTGGTTGGTAGGCCTACTACAAAAATCCATTGTAATATGCTCCTATTTTTACTCTGGAATCTCCAATGGTTGCAACAATCCTCTTGGTCTTTGATGCTCAGCTTTAACTTGCTGACATGTCAAATACCTACTAACAAATTCAGCCACCTTTCTTTTCATGTTTAGCCACCAGAAATGTTGACTTATGTCTTTGTACATTTTGGTACTGCCTGGATATACTGAAAACTTAGTACTATGTGCTCCTAACATGATCTCTTCCATGAGTTCTTGAACTGAAGGAATCCAAATTCTAGATTCAAATCTAATGATTCCCTCCTTATCCATCTTGTATTTGTCGTCTACAATCTCTATTAATTTCTTTAACTTCTTATAGTTTCCATCCTCCTCTTGGATTTCCTTAATATTACCCAACAAGGTTGAGTGATCTTCCATTACAAATAATTTTCTTGTCGAGATTGAAGGAACTCTTACCTTTATGTCGAGTCTAGCGAACTCTTTAATCAACTCATCCTGAGTTGTTAACATATTTAACTTCTCTTGGTTCTTCCTACTCAAAGCATCAACCTTTACGTTGGCTTTTCCTGGATGGTATAGGATTTCACAATCATAATTCTTAATCAATTACAACCACCGTCTTTGTTTTATATTCAACTCTCATTGTGTAAAAATATATTTTATAAACTCTTATGATCTGTATAAATTTCACACCTCTCCCCATACAAGTAATGCCTCCATATCTTTAAAGCAAATACTACTGCCATTAATTCTAAATCGTGAGTAGTATACCTTAACTCATAATCCTTTAGCTGTCGCGAAACATAAGCTATTACTTTATCATGTTGCATTAAAATACAACCTAATCATTTATGTGAGGCATCACTGTAGACTACAAGACCTCCAATATTATTCGGTAAAGATAATATTGACGCCTCACTTAGCCTCTTCTTTAGCTCTTTTCACATTTGTCTGTCCAAGCATACTTTACGGTCTTCCTAGTTAAGTTGGTTAACGGGGTTGCTATCTTTAAAAAATCTTTAATGAAATGTCTATAGTACCCCGCTAAACCTAAGAAACTTCTCACTTCGGTTAGGGTCTTTGGTTGTTCCCGATTTATAACTGCTTCTATCTTTGATGGATCCACTAAAACTCTGCTCTTATCAATCATATGACCTAGGAACTGAATTTTCTCCAGCCAGAACTTGCATTTTGAAAATTTAGCATAGAGTTATTCCTTTCATAAGGTTTCTAGTACACTTCTCAAGTATATAGCATGTTCTTCCAGTGTTTTCGAGTATATGAGAATATCGTCGATGAACACTACAACACACTTGTCTAAGCAAGACCTAAAAACCCTATTCATCAAGTCCATGAATGTTGCCGATGCATTCATTAATCCAAATGACATCACTAGAAACTTGTAATGTCCGTAACGTGTTCTAAACGTTGTCTTTAGCATATCCTTCCTTCCTCACCTTCAATCGATGGTAACCTGACCGTAGATCAATCTTAGAGAAATACTCCGCTCCTTTGATTTGATCAAACAAATTATCAATCCTAGGTAATGGATACTTATTCTTTATAGTTAATTTATTGAGTTCACAATAATTAACACATAATCTTAAAGTTCCATCATTTTTCTTGACAAACAACATTGGTGCTCCTCATGGAGAAACACTTGGTTGAATTTATTTCTTGTCCAACAGTTCTTGTAACTGTACCATCAACTCCTTCAACTCCATAGGCGTCATTCTATATGGAGCTTTCAAAACAGGTGCAGTTCTATGAGCTAAATCAATAACGAACTCAATCTCCCTATCAGGCGGAAGACCGGGTAAATCATCGGGAAAGACATCCTAAAACTCTCTAACCACTGGTATTTGATTTATATCTAACCCTTTTTGTTGGGTGTCTACGATATATGCCAAATAACCCTGGCATCCCTTCTAAAGTAATCCATTTGCTTGATTTGAAGTTAGACATTGGGATTTTCTTGGTGACTAACTTCCTTTGAAGACTATCGTTGACTTGGACATTATAAGAAGTTTAACGCACTTTTGTTGACAATCGATCATCACTTGGTGATTGGTCAACCAATCCATGCCTAGAATTACTTCAAATTCCCCTAATTGGATTGGAATAAGATTGATTCTCAACTCATAACCCTTGATCACTATGTAACAACCTTTTATTACCTTATTAATATGAATTAGTTCTTTATTAACAATCTCTATCTTTAAAGGACTTTCTAATAATTCACTAGGCATGTTTGGTTTCCTAGCGAATTCATGGGAAATAAAAGAGCAAGTAGCACCCGAATCAAATAGCACGTAAGCACTTATGGTGTTGATCAGAATGATACCTGACACTACATCATATGATGCTACGGCATCCCCTACAGTCATGTTGAATGTCCTTGCTGGTGGACGACCTAGGTTAGTTGTTGGGGTAGATTTGTTGCTATTGTCCCCTCCAGCAATTTCTCCCTTCTTGGGGCACATCTTAGCTTGATGCCCCGTGGCTCCACAGTTAAAGCAAGAGTCTTTCTTAGGGTTAGGGCATGTATTTGCTAAGTGTCCCTCTTGTTTGTAATTATAGCAAATATTTTTCCCTTTTAGACATACTCCTAAGTGATGTTTCCCACATGTTTTGCACTATTCCATTGTTTCCTTTGTATTCTCCCCTCATTGTTGGTAGTTTTTGCCATTAAACCTTCTTTTATTATTATTTCCTCCCTCATTCCTTCCTTTATTATTATTTCCCGCATTCCCTTTTTTATTATTCTTATCTTTGTTAAATTTGGTCATGGCTTCGCTTTCGCCTTTGGCAATGATAGCCTTTTTCCAGAAGTTGGGAGTAACTTTCTATTTGTAAGACAGCTACTTTACCATATAACCAGGGTTTTAAACCCTCCTCAAACCTTCTTACTTTCCATTCCTCCGTATCTACTTGATTCGAAGCGAAGCGAAACGAGCAAGTTCGTTAAATTTGGAAGCATACTGGGGAACAGTCATGTCCCCTATTTTAAATATAAAAACTGTACCTCCATTCGATTTTTCATGCTTCGTGAAAAGTAGTTCTTAAAGAATAACTATTTGAATGCTTCCCATACTACCACACCTTCACCGGCACGGACTTAGTTGGCTTCCCACCATAAGTTAGCCTCGCCCTTCATAAGGTAAGTGATAAACTTAGTCTTTTTATCCTCAGCAATCTCTGCTAAGTCAAAGGCTTTCTCTATTTCTTTTATCCAGCACTGAGCCTTTATAGGCTCAGCGGTTCCCTTGAAATTGGGAGGACCAATATTTTTAAAGTCTTTAAATGAGACTTTCTGTGGGTGGGGTTCTAGCTGAGGTGGTGGCGATGGTATTTGTGATTGTGGTTGTGGGGGTGGAGGTGGCACATTATTTGTTGCACGATTATCTAAGACTCTTATTAAACTATCAAGGAATTATTACATAGGATCGAGAGCCTAAACATTACTCTCACTACTAACACTTGTTGTTATTGTCGCCCTTATTCGTGGTCTTGGTTGTGCCATTTTCTATAAAAAAAATACGTGTAATTATGAAAGCATTAAAAATTGCAAAACATATTTATTAAATAAACTTCTTATATTATCAAAATTACATTATCCGAGTGATTGAAATCACTTAACAACTATTAGCATCCCTTATAAAAATGGGAATGCTAATTTAAAATATTTACAATATACTACTACTTTACACATTCTCCAATTCTGGCTAGATCTTTCTAGCCTTCTTATTGATCTTGTGGATCATACTAATCACCACAGACCTATTGATGTCAAACCCCAAATCTCCGGCTGGTGAAGGTAATTTAATTATTTTGCCTTCGAGTTTGGAGTAAGTAGCACCATAAGCTCGTTTGATTCGACCATGATCTGCTTGTAGCGAGTTACTTTCTCTTGGGAAGCCTCTAACTGAATCTATAGTTGGTAGCTTCTTTAAGCTTCATCCAACCATCGCATTTCTAGTACTTCCATTATGTCGTTGGCCTAGTTCATGTTGGCATGGTTCTCTGTTTGGAGTTGTTCGATACGTTCTTCTTGAGCTTCTTTATACGCCAACATCTCTACTGTATCTTCTTCCAACTCGGCGATGATTTCATCATAAGTTGGCAAGTCGATGACATCTTCATCATCATCATCCTCTACTGGGAGAACTTGATTTACCTCAGCAGCATCGTGTAGTTCCACATTATGGTTAGGCTCTTCGATTTCTGATTCATCACTGAAGTGCATGCTAGGATCACTTTCGTTGCCCAAAGCTTGAGCATTGACTCCCATGATGTCTAGTTCATTTATATCCGTCATTTCTATAAAACAAGGTTCACTTTTAATTAGTATATTTCTTTCACAAAATGCCTTTTATATAATTAAGATTTATTAAAATTAATTAACATCTTTTAATTATCTATTAGACTCTTCACAACTCCATTTAACTTAATCCAACAGATTATGTACTAAAGTACTTGTTACTTTAGAGCTATAATCTACAGCGTTGATACCAACCTGTAATGCCCCCAAATCATTATACTTATTATAGCTGACTTGGTGCTCACTATAAATGCTAAATCATTAGGTTTATAGATGATTTTCTTTATCCATAAACAAAGTTCCCATCTTAATTCTCAAAGATCTTTCATTATTTCATACCAAGTCCTTGTAATCGATGTAAGTGACTTAATACTCAATCATAACATTTTATCCTTAAGATTTAGATATTTTATAACTTTAAATATTCCAATATTCACAACATTAAATCATTAAAACGGTTCTTGGGAACAGAAAATCTCGCGGTGAATGTTTGTATCTTCACCCGTGATAAATATTTGCATCTTTATCCGTGACAAATGGTTGTATCTTTGTCCGGTGCAAAATTCTCTTCGTCCGTACAGAACATACCCAACTAGTTAAAACCTTCACTCGAAACATATTTGTTTATAGTGATATCTCTTCATATTAATAATCCTACTTATCTGGCATTCAGAATAGTAATAACAAGTTTGTACCTGGGTCTGAGGAACCTAACGATGAATTTGACCAGTTAACATCGATTAGTCCTCTCTCGGATGTACAGTACTCACAAGTCATTTACCGATCCTCATCTAGATAAATAGATCATTATCAATACTATGTTGTAAGTTTTAACAATTCTAGGTTTAATCAAAGTAAAGACGTAACAAGAGAATTGATAAAACTTGATAATATTAATATAATATTCGATTACATGTGTGGAACTTATTCTTATTATAAAATTTCATTATGACTACAGTTAAAAACAAGTAAGAAAAGCAGTAAACTAGTCTACGCATTTCTTTTTTCCTTTCTTCCTTGAACTGGAGCTCTCGATCTTGTGTGCAAATTAGGTTTATTTACAAAGGTGGGCTAAGATGCTCAGCAAGTCTTTAACACATAGCATATAAGTGAACTCACGCCGATATGGATTATAAGGATTCATGGCACAACAATTGATATTACAAAATATTTTAACATAACAAGATTGAGTGGTGGTTAAACCTTGAACTGTTCTTTGTCTTTCGACTTATAACCAATTTACAGTGGATATAGAAATGAGATCAACCTAACGACATCCTATGATATGCATAACATACATTACACTAGACTAATCATGAACAGTGAGACATATTTGTTCATCTCAATTCACTTCACATGTCAGGATCGCCCCAAGACAACTTGGTTTGATAAAATAAAGCATGATTCAAAATATATCACGAATAAGCATTGCATTTTGCAAGTTATGCCGAAATAAGAAGAAATAACTCTCATATCAAATATTTATACCACCCTGCTTGTACAAAATGTATAAATCACATAAAAAAACAAGTAAACAAAGGTTAAGGATAGAAAACTTGTCCTAAACACAATTAGGGTTTTTCCAATAATCACTTAAAGTGTCTATATAAAGGGTTACGCGTACCCGAATGTTAGTTTATCAAATTTTCCTTCATTATAAGTGTTTTTATATCTAAACTATACTATTTTCATTGGTAGAATTTTTAGAAAACTTGGCTAACTCATAATCATTATTTTTAGTGCTAGGATCCGAGGGTTACCTAAATTTTTTAGCTTCGACCTCTTTTATGGTAACTGCCATAGCTTTATCATACAGGAATATCTTGAGGTGATTCTTGAGTCTAAATTTCTTAAAATTTCATGATCTACAACTTTCATTTGTATTTTTAAGGTAGATTCGTACTTTAAGTTTTCGAAAAATGGAAAAAACAGATAGTATGTATGTTTTACTCAACAGTTTTAAAGTTGACCATGTGAGACATGTCCCAGCTAGTTTTAATTTCTTAAGGTATCATGTAATAAGACTCAATAACATTTAATAACATAAAAATAATAAATCACAAACATTCTCATAGAAAGATTCATGACTTTTGCTAAAGAACACACGAAGAACAAAAAATCATACATCACTACAACTTATGTTCATGAGCTCTTGGATTTCATACTTGAAATAATTTGAGCATTATAACTACTTACATACATGATTATGACACTTGAATTTAAAATAATTTGGTCATTACAATGGCTTGTATAATTGGTTATAACAATTTATTGTAATAGCTTAAGAACATACGAAGAACACGGAGAACAACAATCGTACATGGTTATAACATACGTTATTGATCTTTAAACTGTGAAATAAAATTCAACATTATAACTTGTGACATCCCAGATTTTTACAGGATTTTCAAATGAGGATTATGGCTAATTAAGTAAAGGTTAGAGGATTAAAACCTGGTTTAGATGTATATGATGTATTAATATGTGATTAAATATAATTAAAGAGAAGGATAGACTGTAATGCCTACAATAAGGTAATTTGAAAAGAATTATTATAAGACAAGATGTTATGTGCCAGCAGGTAATAGATTGATTGTGTGTGTGTGTGTCTATATATATATATGTGTGTGTGTGTGTGTGTGTGTATGTGTGTGTGTGTGTGTGTGTGTGTGTGTGTGTGTGATCGAATAAAGAATTTAAAGTTAAAAAATAATGGAATGAGGAAAGAGTATGCAAATTGAGATTAAGTTATAAAAGTTAATAACGAGCTTAATGAATAGGTCTGGTGAGGCGAGGATATGAAAATGGCAAAGTAAGGTAAGTATGTATGTACAGTGAAGAAGGAACCGTATGACCTAATCGATTTATTAAGGATTAAAATAATGATACGATTAACAATCGTTGAACATTTGAAGTTATTAAGAAGTTGATATTTTTGAATGATTATAATAAGGTATGTATTTATACGATGTATAGAAACAGAAGGTAATACCCCCGAAAGTGAGTAGGTAGAATGTTGTATGCAAGTATGGTGTAAATTAGCATATATGCGTGAAGTAAACGGATGAAAGGAACGTAAAGTCGTATAATGACAATATGAGTTTATATGATTAAATGAAGATGGATTTTGGTAATCCGGTTGAGGTTCGCTTCTCGAGAAAACAGTTCATGGAAAAGATGAGCAATTCGATTATATTGAGATATCGGAAAGTGAAATTGATTAAATGAGGAACCGAAAAGGTTCGTAAAAAATTTAGAATGGAATGTTATGCAATTGGTATTTATTATGGATAATTATTATTAATTAATGTAATTCAATTTTTAAGGAGTGACAAGTGATATGGGACAAGCCAATTATGGTGTATTTAGTGATGGAATAAAATTCAAGTACTATGAAACAAAATTGGATCAAAAAGAATTTGAGTTGGAGTAAAATGGATAAGTTATGATTTAATTGGGAATTTAATTTCCTAAATTTTGTGGCTAAGGACAATGATCCCCTTGATAATTTATGGAATGACAATGGTGTCCTAAAGTGGAGTAATGACTATTTTATCCTTGTTTAGTCAAGTGAAATGTCCTAAGTAACCATAACCATACATAGTTAAGCTAACCAAGGGTGGTTATTTGCTAGCAAAACATTTATGTAACTTGTATATGTATATATGTTTGTATGTATCCAGCTTTGTTCATTGTCTATTTTCGAAAGTTGCTAGCAAAAATATGTTCTTGAGAGAAAGGAAGAAGAAGGTCTAGGGTTTTGCCAAAGCTTGCATGATTTCAAGGAAAAGTGTCCATAGAAGGAAGAAAAAGCTAGCAAAGTGAAGAATCAAACCGTAGCAAGGTTCATAGCTAGAAGAAGGAAGAACTATAAGAAGGTATGTTCATGTTCAAGCCATGAAATGTGATATTTGAGTTTAAATGTTAGTTTAATACTAGCCATGCATGAATTAGTGGCTAGATGTAAGTTTGTATATGAGTTTAAGTGCTAAATGGTTGAGAAGTCATGAAACCCTAAGCTCAAGTTTGATTTTGTAAAGGTGGTGCATTATTATGCATGTATTCAAGCTAGAAATCATGAATTAAGGAAGGTTATGTGTTTAATGTTGTTGGTTTTGATAAAAACCTAGATGAAGATGATGGACATGTTTAAAGTATATGAAATTTCATGTTAAATTGCATTGAAGATGCATTGAAGGTCCAGGAGTATAATTTGTTAAGGAAAAGTTATAATATTAGCCTACGATTTGCATATGGATCAAATCATAATCTGTAAAGTACATTAGAATGTGCATATGGAAGTGATATGGACTTACAAAGTGGTAAAATGTATATGTGGTAGCCTATGTGGTGCTTGGAGATTAAAATGTCAAGTTGAGTTTAAGTTTTGAATATGAAAAGTTTGTAAAAGTTAATGAAATTCCAACTCAAGGGTGATTTTTGGTAATTTTGAGGAATTAAAGGTGAAATGAAGTCAGACGACTTGATTTTATGTTATTACACATGTTTAGGTTGATTCAGTAATCAACGGATGAAAATTTGAATGAAAATGCCATTCGAGCGATCGAAACCGATCGTTTCGATTCAAAATGGATTTTTACAGACAAATCTCGCCTCGTGCGAAATTCTATGGTTTTAAAAGTTTGGACATGTCATATATAAGTTATATGAACATTTTCAAGTGTTAGAATGAAGTTTTAAAACAAATGGTCAAAAATCACAAAGTTGGTAATTTTTGGTTTTAAGGTTGAAAACGAATTTAAATGCCCTCCTACGAGCTATTGTTTCTATGATTTTGATAAGCCAAATGAGGCAAGTAAAAAAAAATTGTAAAATACTAGGTAGTAAGACCTAGTACTGTTCCAAATTTGGACTTAATTGGATGTATATTGAAGGAGTTAAAAATTAGCAAAGTAGCAGCAAAAATAGAGTGTTTTGGTTCTATTGACAGCACTGGGGTGCAGTGTTTTACACTAGACACTGCGTCGGGGCGTAGTCTACTAGAGCAATGTGCGGCCAGCGAAGTCTAAAGGCGCCGAGGCACAGTTGCTCTGCGCTTGAAAAAAATTTAAGCTTCCAAAAAGCTATGTTTTGATGTGAAATTATAAGAATATGTTATTTAAACTCTAGATAGATAAAGAATGACCAATAAAAAGAGTGTCAAGGTATAATGAAATGATCAATGACATAATATAACATACCTAAAGATAAGCCAAAGTATGTTATGAGTTATGTTAAAAGGCGGGAACGAGTTAGGATGTATTATTAACCTACATAAGGTATAATACATCACACGTGAAATGAATAGAGACTAAGGGTCTAATAATTATGGATTTAGTTTGACAAGTTATAGAAAGTTATATGATCCTATATTGATGCATATAATACAATATTTACAGATAGCACTCGAAGTAGCAGACCGACAAGACGATTATGAAAAGATAGAAAGGCCACACGAGGCAGTAAAGGTTAAGTGTAAGATAAATGCAGATCAAGCAAGTTTTTCAGACTTAAGTGTACTAATTGTTCTACGTAAACTATGTCATAGTTGAAATGTGTACTCCGTGTAACTATGCGTATTAATTGTTAAGTAAAATATATGGCATTAAGCATAGCATAGTAAAGTAAAGGATGCATGATGCATGAATATAAACTGTAAGCATGAAATGTATTATCTGATTGACTTGCTGAGCCTATGTACTCACTCTTGTTATGAACTAACATCTCCAAAATTTGGTGTGATGTCGCAAGCACCCAAAAATAATATCTTACTTCGGAAAAATAAATATATAGTAGTGCAAGTAAGAGTCGAACCCACAGAGAATGATTAATTTAATTTTATGTTTTTGCAAATAAGAATTGGGGGGTTTTGTAATTAAAAAAATAATTTAAATAAAATTAACTAAAATAATTATGCAAGAAATAAATAAAAATAAAAATCCTTGGTTTAAGTTAACATCCACCATCAAGAATTTACAACTGATCACTGATGCAAGAGTAAATCAATTAATATTTTGAAGATTCACCGTAGAAAGAACTACTCGCAGGTGGAATAATTTTTCTCCTCTCTCCTTAATTTTAGATAAGTAGAGCCACGTGGTCTAAATACCTTTACTATTAAACAACCCCCGGCACGTGCTAAAGATTTAATTTAATAGCAGTATAAAGAATTAGAGATATCGTTGAACTAAACAACACAAGCCACGTGTTTGCATTTAATTTAGATGAATATTTTTCCTAAGATAAAATAATCTTTTGATCTGCAAAATAATTATTAAACTTAGTTGCTTCAGAAATAGCAGTAAATTAATATGAATAATAAACTAGTAGGCCTCCTAGCAATTAAACAAATTAATTATAAAATTAAACACAGAAAAATATTCAATAATCAAAATATAAATTGAACAATTAAAATAAATTAGATCTCACAGTGTATAAATCTTGATGGCTTCAATCACTTAAACCAAGAAAAATAAATTAACTACTCATAAATATAAAGAACACTAAAGAATAGAAGAGAGAATTTTTATTCTAAGAAAAGTTATTTTTTACAATGTGTGTCAAACCCTCTATTTATAGGCTCCATAAACCTCCTAACTTGCCCAAACCCTAATAGGATTTACAATTACAAATAAAAGAAAAGTAAAATAATTATTTTCCTAACCCTAATTGGAATTCTAAATAAAATATTAAAAATAAAATAAAGAATTATTGCTTCCTTTTCCAAATTAAAATTGGACTTTTATTCTACTGATTTGTTGCATTGCAGTGTAGGAAATCCAAAATAAGGAAGGAAAAAAAAAAAATCTGCCAATCACGCGTCAGCCACATGGCAAGGAGAGAGAAAGAAATTATGCCCAGCTGCCAGCCGCTTTTTCTTTTTTTTACCGTTGGCGCGTGACATCCACGCGCCCGTGCTAACTGACCACATCCGCGCATTGCGCGAAGACTGTTTCTTCCGCTTAGACCAAAACGGCGTCGTTTTTCTCCTTGCGGCATACTCTCCATCCGCGCGCATTGCGCGGGCCGGCCAACTTTTCCGGAATTTACAGAATTGCCCCCGGTCTTTGCGAATTTTACGGAATTGCCCTCAGATTCTTGCGGAATTTACACTTTGACCCTCAAAACTTATTTTTCCTACAAAAATAAATATAAATTAATTAAAAATAAATAAAAATAATATAAAAAATACTAAAAACACATAATAATAAATAAAACACCTAAAACACTAAAAATAAATAAAAACACATAAATAAAAAGAAATATAAAAATACTATAAAATTACCTAAATTAACAAAAATTAACTAAAACCCTATAAAACCTATTAAAACCAAAATGAGCTAAATAATTAAATATTTAAGCACATGATAAATATAAAAACTAAGTATTATGGTATAAAAATATCGTATAATTTAGCCCTATCAAATACCCCCACACTTAACTTTTTGCTCGTCCTCGGGCAAAACAAAATTGGACTTTTATTCTACTGATTTGTTGCATTGCAGTGTAGGAAATCCAAAATAAGGAAGGAAAAGAAACAAAATCTGCCAATCACGCGTCAGCCACATGGCAAGGAGAGAGAAAGAAATTCTGCCCAGCCGCCAACCGCTTTTTCTTTTTTTTACCGTTGGCGCGTGATATTCACGCGCCCGTGCCAACTGACCACATCCGCGCATTGCGCGAAGACTGTTTCTTCCGCTTAGACCAAAACGGCGTCGTTTTTCTCCTTGCGGCATACTCTCCATCCGCACGCATTGCGCGGGCCGGCCAACTTTTCTGGAATTTACATAATTGCCCCCGGTCTTTGCGGATTTTACGGAATTGCCCTCAGATTCTTGCGGAATTTACACTTTGACCCTCAAAACTTATTTTTCCTACAAAAATAAATATAAATTAATTAAAAATAAATAAAAATAATATAAAAATACTAAAAACACATAATAATAAATAAAACACCTAAAACACTAAAAATAAATAAAAACACATAAATAAAAAGAAATATAAAATTACTATAAAATTACCTAAATTAACAAAAATTAACTAAAACCCTATAAAACCTATTAAAACCAAAATGAGCTAAATAATTAAATATTTAAGCACATGATAAATATAAAAACTACGTATTAGGGTATAAAAATATCGTATAATTTAGCCCTATCAGGTAAAGTACGAAAAGGCCGGATGTCCCAGTTAAGCTAAGGTAAATGAATGTGAATGTATGGATAAACAAGAAGCAAATTTGTTATATGTAATTTGTGCAATGTGCAAGTAAGCTAATTAAATGTAAAGTTGTGCAGATACAAGTGATGAAAAGTTTTGGTCTTAAATATTAAACCATGATTGTAATAGAAATGAATGAGTGAATTGTAAATCCATAGCAATAGCAGTGAATGTAATTTCTTTTGAGAAATGTTGTAATAAGATAAAATATAGATATTATTAGTAGTCGAGTTTTATATATAATAAACTCGTATGTATGGTACAGATGTATGTAAATAAGAACAAGGATGGAACAGGTGTAAGCAAGCAGAGTTATGTAGGTATAGTTTAATGATGAAAGTTTATTCACAGGTTATGTCAAGTTAAATCATAAATTATATATGATTCTGATAATTGTAATAAACTAGGTCACGATTAATAAATGTTTCACCTAGGTTCTAATGAATAGTAAGTGAACGTTATGATCTTGAGGCAGGATGATGATTATAAGATAAATAAACAGATTTATGGACCGCATTATGGTCAATTAGTGTCTTTAAAGGTTAAAAGTTATGTTTTAACCCACGAAATCGCCGAGAAAATAATTGATGATAATATAATTTGATTTTAAGATTAATGATTATGAAATCTAGAATTGAATGGATAGAATTAATGAACGTTGGGATCTTGGAGCATTACATAACTACTATAAAATGAAGAAAGTCTCAAGAACACGTGAAGAACACGGAGAACGACAATTGTACATGGCTACGACTTGCACTCTTGAGCTTTTGAAAATTAAAGACAAAAGAAAAATCGAACATAATAACTACTAGAGATTATACCTTTTGAATTTGCAAGCTTTAACTATTTCTTTGCAATTTCTAAGGTAGTAACTCACTAGAACTCTCTTTCAATATATGTATTGCTTTGATACTTGATTTTGCGCTTTGAAAATGAATGATAGAAATGGTGAACTAAGCTCCCTATTTATAGAAAAACCAAGGGTAGGAGGCAAGTGCAATTAACCAAGGTATGGACTTATATTTTGCCAAGGTATGAAAGTTTAAATGTGCAAACTAAATATCAAAATGATCATCACATTAATCCCCCCCAAAGTGGTCGGCCATCTTAATGGTTTAATGCCTTTAATGCTTGAAATGATCACATTTTTTGTGACATTACATACCACACATGTTAACTTTTGATTGGTCCACCACTTAGCCTACTAAATGAATAGTTCTAGGGCATGTTTGGTTGGTTAATTAACCATTTATTTGATGGGTAGTCATGATCTTTTACCAAGCTTGGTTAAGGTTAGTTTAGTTCTTTTGATAATTTAGCTTAGTTCATGTTTAGGTTAATTAGCAATAAACCTAGGTTGATTAGGTTATTAGTTCACCAATTAGTTTAACTTGTAATTTAGGTTAATCTTTAGTTTAATTAACATTAATCCTAGTTAGGTTTAGTTTAATTAGATGATAGTTAGGTTAAATGGTAATCCAATTACCTTAACCTAGTTCGATTTTAACGAGATTAGTATTAATCATCTAGTTAAGTTAATTAATTAGCTAATTCAATTAGTTTGCAACTAAGTTTAGGTCTAGATTAGGTTTTCTAACCCAGTTATTTTTAACCTAATTCATTTCTAAGTATTCCGGTTGAATTGATCTTTACTAATTTAAAAGTCAAATATTACAGAGTTTTGTTCCGTATAAACACTATTCTGTGAAGTAAAAAGTCCAAAAGATGTTGCACGTTTTTTGGTGAATAGTATTTTCGACTACAATATCTCAGAAAATGGTTAGACGATCAAAAAGGCGAAAAAAGTATTTTTTGTCTTTTCCCTATTTCGTCTTATTTCCGACACATTTTTCGAGAAATTTTTTTATCGGCTATAACGTGTTTTCAAAGTGCGAGAAAGATGAATCGTGAAGCAGAATGTCATTTTGATATACATGTCTTGCTCGAGAGCCTAAGTTAATTTTCTTAGGGTTTAGGTTTTTAACCTTTTTTCAGTTTTTAGTTGGATACTTTAACCGAAACACAAAAATAAAAAATAACGAAGATTCCATAACACATATAAGATGTAAATCAATCTTTATTTATCTATATCAAGTCGGATTATAACTCTTTCAAAAGTTCAGAATATTACAATACGTGCAAGTATACACGGTCAACAAGTAATATACTAATAAGTAGATTATCATTCCCACAGAGAATTAAATAATAATTATCAAATACTAATTTTATTTAAACAATCGCAATTAACTTATGAAATAAAATGTAATTAAAATTAAAAACTAAATTAAACTAATGAAACTGATTAAATCAGGTGTTAAATATTTAAGATCATAATTTTTCTAAATATTTCATTTAGATATCTTCACTCCTTTTTTAATTAATTAATTATACAAAATTATTAACCGAGAATTTTTTATAGTATTTATACGCATCTTCCAATGGCATATAAACAAATCCTTCTAAATCTGACCCTAAGGCAACAGAACTAGAGAGGAACACTCTAATTAATTAAATTGCTATATTCTTATGTGAAATATGTTAATTAGAATATTAAGCTCAAATTCTCTTTATGGCTGCAAAAGATATACAGGTATATTTCTATCCTATATGCTAATCATATAAACCCTCTCAGATTCTATGAACAGATGTTATCATATTCAGATCTAAATCTATACTCTATCTTTCAATTTTGTATAAATTAATCCCAATTAATTATTGCAGTTAATTAATTACATGAATGTCCAAAATATGATAAACAATTCATATATAATCATCACTAATCAAAAAGAAAATAAATTAAATTAAACTACACATTGGGTTCCATTGCAATCTCAATATAAGATTAATTCAAAACTAAATAATAAATTATTCACAAATAATTCAATATCTCAAAATTATAAAAATAAAAAGAAAAGAAATCAAATCAAATCTGTGTTGATATCCGTCTGTCACTCGGAACATAATTTCCAATTTCCAAGCTCCGCCTTTAATTCTCGAATCCTTCGCGTTAAATATTTGCTTCAAAACTAATAAAATTAATCTACTCTAATATAATATTGTGACGCCTCCAAATTCGGGTCCCTTGAACCACAGACTTAGTGCTCACAATACTATTCTACCATGTCATCATATCCATTAATTCTTGAATAATAAAACTTAATTTACATTTAATACATAACTATCTCAGGTTCATAATACCTTTAATTACAAACATTCACCATAATACATCACATTTTGCTTATTACAAAATATTACATATACAGTCATTATAACTAATCAATCACTGCTTGTTGGCCTTTCCCTTTCCTTTATCTATACCCGACCCCTCGGCCTGCTTAGGTTTAGCTGAAATATCATGTTAAAGCAAAGGTGAGCATAAAATAGCTCAGTAAATACATGAAAAAGTAATAACATGATATCTCTGAATATTGAAAGAAAATTATTTACAATAAGGCTAATCCAATAATAGTTCAATGAATGAAGATAAAAATATATCATGAAACTTTGTATGATTAACTTAAAACATGAAAAATTGCTTGTTGTACGGTCACAAGACCAAGAACTCGTTAAGAACAATATCAATCATAAAGACTGATACTGCCCAGGTTCAGTCATAAGACTGTATTTCATTTTAAATGTGTACTCTATGTAATTAGCCTATTGTACCTTTATATTGTGCACAATATAAACATCTAGCGACACAACCACACCATAACATATATTCCTTTATCTTTTATTCGCCCTTTTTAATTAGGGTTGTTCTATTACAGCATTCCATAGAGTCCGCCCCACAACAATGTGGATTAGAGGATATAACAATAATTATCTGAATTTACATGAATCATTATATATGTCTAGCCGAAATCAAAATTGGCATCGATCTTTCTTAATAATAGTTCAATGACGGATGAACTTTAGAATGCTTAATAAATGCATAACATGAATTCCTGTTCAAGAATTTTAAAAGAGAATTCGAAAAGAATACTTGCCTTTGTCCTTGTTTACCTCAACTGGTAAAATCTTATCCCATTTATGTCCTACATAATCATAATATTGGTTCATGCATTAGTTATCTACACATGCATGCTTTATCTTGCTATACAAGCTACCATTTACCTTTACATAACCCTAATCACATAACACATTGTTCATTTATCTTTAACATCTATTACGTTGATCATTTTTATCAATTTATGGCTTATACTACTTGTCTCTATCATTTAATATCAAAATATTTCATTTTGGATTTAAAATAATTTATTTTTCAAAGAACCAGGACTGCGCCCCTATGGAATCAACCTCGCTGGCCGTGAGATCCTCTCGGCCACACTGCGCCCCAGCGACGACTGAAGGCGCTGCCAGCGAAGTCTTTTCAGTGCCACTGCACCCCGACGCAGTCTTCAGTGCAAATCTTCTCGCCCTAGCGCAGTGCTGCTGTTTCAAAAAAAAAAATCTTTCTAATTTTTATGTTATTTTTTGCCCTAAGTTGAATTTCTTGGTTCCAACACATCGCTTAGCACATATAACATATATATGACATGCATGAGCCTTCGAAACATTTAAAAATCTTAAAATGACCTTATTTTTTCAATTATTTCATTTTAGGCGTCGACGAACGTTTTTAAACGTTTAAAACTCGCATTTATCGCCATAGATGCCAAACGACTCCTAATTTGATTCTAACACGTGTATTTATATGAAACTTAGTTGTTTGACTTTGTTTTACCATTAATTACCCCAAATGGCCAAAAATCACACTTTGATGGCATTTTGTCATTTTAACTCCATTCCATTCTTAAACTCAACTTAAGTTATTGAACTCTATGCACCACATATGCTACCACATACACATTTAGTAACTTTGTAAGTCCACATAACTTCTATATGCACCTTCTAAAGTACTTTACAAATTATGATTTGGTTTATATGCAAATCATAGCCTAATAATTGCAATTTTTCATGAACAAGTCATGTTTCTCTTCCCTTAGTACACTTAAGATGCTTTCTAGCATAACAAATATACATGTATCAAACATGTTTAACACCTTCATCTAGGGTTTCATCAAGATTTCCAACAAATAACACATAATCATCCTTTAAATCATTGTTTCTAACTTGATTACATGCATGAATAGTGCACCACCTTTGTTCTACAACTTCAACACTTAGGGTTTCATCATATGTCAACCAAATAGCACATAATACATATAATCTTTACTTCTAACCATGAATACTTGCATGGCTATACTTAAACTTCCATTTAAACACATAAATGCCAAGTTCTAAGGTTAGAACACTTTTAATACCTTTTGTAGCTCTTCTTCTTCTTGCTATAAACCTTGTTAGTGTTGGATGCTCCACTTTGATAGCTTGATTCCAAGTCTATAGCTCACCTTTTCTTGAATTCCTTCAAACTTTTTAGCAACCCTAGCTCTCCTTCTCTTCTCTCTCTATGAACTCTTAGCAACTTCAAGATGATAATGAAAATAGGCTAAGTGCATAATAAGTATACTTACAAAATATATACATACATATATTGTATGTATATCTCCAACAATTTACCCAACTTTGGTTAGCTTAACCATACTTGGTTAAGGCCGTTCATGACAATTCACTTCAATACTTAATGACATTATAGACATTTCTCGCCAAAAGGATACCATGGTCATTCTTTTTATTATCAAGGGTAGCATGGTCTTTAGTCACAATTCCTAGAGAATTTAATTCTAATAAAATCATAACTTGTTCATTTTTAGTCCAATTCAAGTTCTTTTTTATCCAAATTTATTTTATTGAGCTTGAATTTTATTCTTTAATCAAATAATCCATAAAGGGCTTGTCTCAAAACACTTGTCACACTTCGAAATATTAATTTCATTAATTAATCATTATATTTACAAACTGCATATCATTACAAATATTCTGCTCTAAAACTATGTTAATATATGCTAAAGTATGTTAATGTATTGAGAACAAGTCTCTAACATTGTATTTATAGGAGTACAATAATAATCCTAAACTAATGTAGAATTAAAATCTAATTTGAAATCAAATAATAAGCTAAAATCGTGATTAATTCGTTTCTGCCAATTAATGCATAGCCAAACAGCCCCTTCGCATCCCTTAACCCAGTTAAGGCTCGCTGAAACGCGCACATGGCGCCAAGCAACTCCAACCCATTCCCAAAACGTCATCGTTCCACCTATGATTGATCTTAAGGTTACCGCGCATTGCGCGAGCGCCTTCAATTGTTGTCATACGCCTACCAAACAACGCCATCTCTAAACAAGCTGATAATTGACTTGTGTGTATGGCGCGCCTGACCGTTTTTCTGCTAATTACAAAAATGCCACTAAGCAGGTTATTAATTTTACCACTAAACTTCTATTTATTTATCGATTTTGCCCTCCAGCTTTGCAAAAATTACACTTATGCCATCAACGATTATTTTCCTACAAAATAAAATATAAATTAATAAAAAATAATATAAAAATAATAAAAGCACATAAAATCAACTAAATTACCTAAAATCAATTAAAATACTTAAAAATTAACAAATAATTAAGCTTAAATATATTCAATAAATAGATATAAAATCTCATTATCACTCAGCCACTGAAAAAGGGAAGCATCTTTATGTATTTCGCATATTAACTGTGCATTTTCACCGTTTCATCTACGATCAAAATTATTATTTACACAAAATTCTTTATTTAAAAAATAACTTATTTTTTTATCTTTCTATTGATAAAAACCTCTCCTCTCAAAAAAGGACTCACAATTTTCTTTAAGTTTCAGATCCAGATAAGAAATCATGTCTTCAACCTGAACTATCTCCATAAACCAGCTGTGCCACGATAAGATTTATAAAACTAATGTACACTTCTACAAAGTTATTTCTCTCATTCGTAGAGCAGGTCTTATATTGCTGATCTATGAGAAAACCAAAAGTCACACAACTTTTGACGAATCTGGAGAAATAAGAATAAAGGACAAAGGCATCGAAATGATCATTACAACAAGCAAACCAGGGAACATCTTTGAAGGACAATTGTGGTTCCAATCAGAATATGCCAATATTGATTTCACAATCATTAAATTCAAAAATCACATTGTCGTAATATTTGAACTGATCGATCCAGTTCTTGATCCTTCCCAGGTTATAATGTTAGACCTTGACTTTTAAAAAATACAAATTTAATTTTTTTTTATATATTTTCTTTTTAAACGGTAAGTGAATAAATTGACAAAAGTGAAAATTAAGAAATATTTTGTTCAAATTTTATCTTGTCGGAGAATATTCATTTTGTCATAGAATATTCGCTATGTTGGGGAATATTTGATTCGTACGACGACGTCGAAATAACTAAATATTGGTGGACCCCCACAATAAAATATTGTTGGATATGGAAAACAATTTAAGTAACTTTTTAAAATAAAAATAGTCAACAGTACTATCACTTTTAACTGTTATAATACTCGGTGGTAAAGAAATAGTAACAGGCAATATTACACAGTAACACAAGGTATTGCACAATAGCACACGGTATTGCACAGTGTCAGTGTTTCATATTATTAAACTGATAAAGTGGCTATTGTACAATATTGACTTTATGAACCAATAATTGTCACATGTACAATAATTCATATTATTGAACAAATAATTGTCATAGTAGCATATGCATAGTAATTCACATTACTGGATCAATAATTGTCATTACACAGTAACGTGCTCTTTTTTTTACTTATTTTTTGTATTATTGTTATCTCTATTATGATGTTAATTAAACTGTTGTATTCTATTATTAGTTGATTTTTTTGCTTGTATTGTGAGTATCTAACTTAGAAAGCCAACTACACTACATTTATAACAATTAGTCATAATAATGAATAATTGTGAATTCTTATTGAACAATTGAATTGTTAAAGTTATTTATTTTTATTATAATAAATTATATAAAATTATTTATTTTTATTATAATAAATTATATAAAATTATTTACTTTATATAAATTATGTAAAGTAAATTATTTTATTATGATATATTATATAAAGTTATTTATTTTACATATAAATTTAATTGGTTTATATATAAAGTTAGTTATTTTATATAAAAAGTTAGTTGATTTATATATAAAGTTAGTTATTTTATATTTTAACTTATAGCATGATAACCATAGCAATAAATAAAAGCTTGACCACAATCATCTATCACTATTCACTACCAACGATTAGGAACAATATCAATTACACGTAATATAATTCCTAAATCTAGCAATTGACAATAATTTGATCAACTCAACAGGCCAAAATTAAATCAATCAAACCCAATATCAAATAAACAATTAAAACAGATTATCATAAATAATTTCATATGAGGAAGAATAAATAATATTACTGAATTAATTAAATCATTAATTATAATTGGGTTTGAAATTCCCTAGAACTGAATAATAAAATTAGCCAAACATAATAAAAATAATAGATAAGAAAAACCTGAGAGAGAGAGCTCCTAATTGTATATAATAATCTGATCTTAATTATAAAAACTACTGAAAACATGAGTCTCCTAATATATTTATAGAAATACAATAATAATCCTAAGCTAATGTGGAAAAGAAATTCAATTTGGAATCAAATTAATGCTCAAAATCCGAAATAATCTCGTTTCTACAGCAAAACCGCGTGCAAAACAGCCCTTTAATCACGCCAGTTGACCGGTCAAACGCGGAAGCCGCGTCAGCTTACGTCACCAAGCACGCCCGCGCATTGCGCGACGTTTTCTGCTGCGTACCAAACGACGTCGTCCAAGCCCGCCCGCGTTCTCAGTTTCTTCACTCCGTGCATTGCGCGGAGTCCTTTTATCAGCCCAGACAGAAACGACGTCGTCTCAGCTTCTCTTTCTGACTTCCTTGCGCGCATTGCGCGCGACATCGATTTCCGTTTAATTACGAAAATCCCACCGGTCGCCACTTTTCGATTTAATTACGATTTTGCCATCCACGTTGGTTATTTACGATCTTGTCACTCAAACTCTTGCAGAATTTACAGATTTGCCCCCAAGCTTATTTTTCCTACAAAATAAAATTTAAAAATAAATAAAAATAATATAAAAAAACTAAAAATCCTAAAAGCACATAATAATAAATAAAACACATAAAATAAATAAAAACATATAAATAAAAAGAAATATAAAAATATTCTAAAATTACCTAAATTAACATAAATTAACATAAATCCTATAAAACCTATTAAAACCAAAATAAGCTAAATAATTAAACATTTAAGCACACAATAAATATAAAAACTAAGTATTAGGGAATAAAAATATCGTATAATTTAGCCCTATCAAATACCCCCACACTTAGCTTTTGCTCGTCCTCGAGCAAAGCAAAATTAAAAATAAACAAAAAATTAATAACCAAACAACTTACTTGAACAACTAATCAATATGAATCCATCATTAGCCTCAAAAATTTTAAAATAATAACTTCAAGAAAATTTCAAAATTATGCAAAGTCCAAAATTCAACATATTTATTAATCTTACTTTATTTAAGACCCTTCGTGTGTGTGTGAATCCAAATGTATCAAACTAACAAAAAAAACTTAGATTCGCTCACATAATTAAATGTCTCATAAAAGATATAAAAAAATGGTTAGTTTAACAACAAAACTCTATAATCTTATTTTTCACATCACTTTCCACTAATATAGACAAATATAACTAGAAGATCAAAAGGTTTTTAATCTCGATAAACTCAGTACGACTATTAATATTAACTTTTTTCCAAGTATTTTTTCCATTTTTTTCTTCTTTTAAATGGGTGCATTTTATGCTCCATCCCATTCATTTTTCTTCAATTTTTTCTTGATTTTTTTCTCTTCATCGGTGAATGCGTTTTACGCTTCATCTCACTTTTTCATGTGTTTATGGGTGAGTGCGTTTTACGCTCCATCTCAACCCACCACAAGAATTCTTCTATCAATTTAACCATCCTAGAAAAATTACCTGAATCATTTCTCCCAAAAATTATATTTTGCCTTATATTTCACTTTAAATAATGATCAAATAAGTTGTAGAGTTCAAAAATATCTTTCATAAGCATTTAACCATATAAACTTTCTCTAAATTAAAACTAGCTCAAATAAATGGATATAAGTGCATAAAAATTAAAGGGATCTCAACTAAAGTAATAACCATTAAATAGTTAAAAATTCAAATTAAGCAAAAATTCATCCCTTTTTCAAAAGTTATTAAATAAAAATCAAAGTTTTTATCATTGGCTAAAAATTTAAAATTCAATTAACTCATTGCTCAAGTGACACATCCTAAAAATAAAATAAAAAACTACCTCATTTTCGTAGGAAACACGGTTACACTTAGCACGTGCAACAAGCCTTTAAACCCCAAGGTTACCCCTAGTGGACGAGTTTTGTCTCGTGAGGGTTTGCAGTGAATTTACCCACAAAATTCAATATTTTAAATTTTTAAAATTCCCTAAAAATAAAACAATTATTTTAAAAATAAAATAAATTTTAAAATTTCCTAAAAATAAAACAAATATCCTAAATCCCTTCCTCCACACTTAAAATTTACATTGTCCCCAATGTAAACTATAATGCAAAGAAATAGGCACAAATAAATATAAAAAGAAAAAGGAAAAGAAATGCAAATCTGATTTCTTGGGTTGCCTTCTAAGCAGCGCCTTTATTTATTGTCATTGGCTCGACTGCAGGCCAAAGTACTACGTCACTCCTACTTCATGAATTTTGAGTACCCCATCCATCACGTCATCCTTCATAGGTAGATTCAGCCTCTCATGCACGTGAAATGAACGCTTTACTCCCTCTTCAGCAAATAGGTACTTAAGATGATCGGTGAGAGTCTTTATAGTTGGAATGGGATCCTGCAAAACAAAAGATAGAAAATTTTCATGAGTAGCATGTAATGGAATGGAAATAATTGCATGACTATCTAAAATCATTGGCAAAGAATTGAATGCAGCTTCAGTGTTCTTCAAGTCTTGTTTCAACTCAATTTCTTCTTCCTTCTCTAACTTCAAACTGTTTGTACTTGCATCATCTAAATTCTCTTTATCTATTTTCCCAAAAATTCTCTCCATCTTAGGCATGATATCACCCCAAAGAACATCATTTTCTACATTAATATTGTCCATTTTTGCACGGATGTTGTCTGCTTCCTCTTGCATTAGTGATTGAAGGAATGACCCTTGAGAATCTAATTGACCAATTGTGGTAGCAAGCTGACTCAGGTGATTCTCCAAATTATATATGGAAGTTTTTGTCTCTTGTTGGAATTGTTGTGCTTGAGTCATGAAAGTTTTAAACATATCTTCTAAAGATATGTCAGAACTAGACGATTGATAATATTGTTGGGGATATGGTTGCATGTACTGTGGATTATTTGGAAAGTTTTGATTTTCATGCCAATTCACTGGTGAATTCTCATAGCTGAAATGCCCAAGGAAACCACCAGCTACATTGACTTGTTCATAGAACTCCTCTCGAAGCATTGGACACATATCAGTTGGGTGTCCTATTGTCGCACAAATCCTACAAGTACCTACAGCCATTTGATAAACAAAAGAAGTTAGACTATCAGTTTGTTGCTCATGAGAAAAAATATTTACCTCATTAACATAATCACGCATGTCTTCCATCCTTAACCTGCAAAACTCAATTAAACTATGAAAAACTATAAAAATAAAATATAAGAAAAATTACTAAATTAAAATAAAATTTACAAAAACACAAAAATAAATTAAAATCATTCCCCGGCAACGGCGCCAAAATTTGGTAGCTGTCGTTAACACTCCAAAATTAATCCTTACTTTCAATCACAAACTTAGTATAATAGCAAGCAAGGGTCGAACCCACAGAGAATGATTAATTTATTTTTATGCAATGTAAACTAGATTTGGGGGTTTGAACTAACTATAATTAACTAACTAAATAAAAGTAAATTAATAAAATTAATTAATAAATTAAAATTTTCAGTTCTTCGGTTCAATCTCACCCTTACAATTAATAGATCAATCAATCAAAATATATTTTTATCCTTCCATGAAACCAATAACCCTAGATAACAACAAGCTCTGCTATCCGAAATTTCCCATAATTTTAATCTATCAAAACAAACTCTTCATTAGATTCTAACCATTATACAACCTAGAACAAACTCTCTAAATTTAATATAATGGAAGCATTAATCACAAGGAAATTAGATTATTCTAAACAACAATCTCATAAGCTCGGACTGTTTAACTTATAGCATGATAACCATAGCAATAAATAAAAGCTTGACCACAATCATCTATCACTATTCACTACCAACGATTAGGAACAATATCAATTACACGTAATATAATTCCTAAATCTAGCAATTGACAATAATTTGATCAACTCAACAGGCCAAAATTAAATCAATCAAACCCAATATCAAATAAACAATTAAAACAGATTATCATAAATAATTTTATATGAGGAAGAATAAATAATATTACTGAATTAATTAAATCATTAATTATAATTGGGTTTGAAATTCCCTAGAACTGAATAATAAAATTAGCCAAACAAAATAAAAATAATAGATAAGAAAAACCTGAGAGAGAGAGCTCCTAATTGTATATAATAATCTGATCTTAATTATAAAAACTACTGAAAACATGAGTCTCCTAATATATTTATAGAAATACGATAATAATCCTAAGCTAATGTGGAAAAGAAATTCAATTTGGAATCAAATTAATGCTCAAAATCCGAAATAATCTCGTTTCTACAGCAAAACCGCGTGCCAAACAGCCCTTTAATCACGTCAGTTGACCGGTCAAACGCGGAAGCCGCGTCAGCTTATGTCACCAAACACGCCCGCGCATTGCGCGACGTTTTCTGCTGCGTACCAAACGACGTCGTCCAAGCCCGCCCGCGTTCTCAGTTTCTTCACTCCGTGCATTGCGCGGAGTCCTTTTATCAGCCCAGACAGAAACGACGTCGTCTCAGCTTCTCTTTCTGACTTCCTTGCGCGCATTGCGCGCGACATCGATTTCCGTTTAATTACGAAAATGCCACCGGTCGCCACTTTTCGATTTAATTACGATTTTGCCATCCACGTTGGTTATTTACGATCTTGTCACTCAAACTCTTGCAGAATTTACAGATTTGCCCCCAAGCTTATTTTTCCTACAAAATAAAATTTAAAAATAAATAAAAATAATATAAAAAAACTAAAAATCCTAAAAGCACATAATAATAAATAAAACACCTAAAATAAATAAAAACATATAAATAAAAAGAAATATAAAAATATTCTAAAATTACCTAAATTAGCATAAATCCTATAAAACCTATTAAAACCAAAATAAGCTAAATAATTAAACATTTAAGCACACAATAAATATAAAAACTAAGTATTAGGGAATAAAAATATCGTATAATTTAGCCCTATCAATAAAGTTAGTTGTTTTATATATAAAGTTAATTATTTTATTAAATGAATGATATAGATTAACGAAAATCTAAAATGAATAGTATAAATTAAAGATAATGTAATTATTATAAATTTTGAAATGAATGAATGATTTAGATTAAAGAAATCTTAAAAGATGAAATGAGTGATATGGATTAAACATTATCTTGAAATATACGTTTTGGATTAAATTAGAGAATCTTGGATTATGTTAAAATTTTTGGCTATTAATAGAGGCCTTAACTTAAGGATTTTTAATAAACTTCCTTGCTTATTATTTCTTTTACTCTCTAAATATTACTTTGTGTAAGTTCTCTTTGAGTGTACTAAAGCCATCTTGAGTATTTGTGAAGATCTGTAAGCGTACGAGTACTGTTCAAATAAATCTTTTTATAAAAGTTATATAAGCAATCACACACACATCACACGGTGTTTATAAATCTTCATTTAAAAGACTCTTCCTTTAGAAAATTTATTTTGAAAAGATTCTTTTGGAAGATTTATTTTGAAATATTATTTTCTTTCAAAAACTATATTGAAGTTATTTTACTTTATTCTATCAAATTACTTTTGATGATTTCATACGAATTGGTATATACCATAAAATTCTATGTGGTAGTCACTAATTAAATTATAAATATATAGGTTGATCAACTTTATTTAAATCAATATTCAGTCACGTATTAAGGTAAGAGATATCATTCTTTTCATACTCTTAAACTTACTATGGTAAGTATTATTTGGTAAAAATTTTAGAAATGATTATACGTTTCTTAATAGTTTGTATTTCATCTAATATCATTTCAATTGAAACTTCCTATTTTTCTAAATCTTTCTATTGAACTTTTACCGTTATTCTGAACTGTGGATCTTGAATATCATTCTTGAATTTGAGTCCATATCATGTTGATAATTTGGATATTATTTGACTAAGGACAAAGTATTATCTTATTATATTCATCATTTATATATCTGTTATTATTCTAATCATCAAAAATCAAGTTATTGTGAATATCTGTGGCCTGAGACATAGATGATAAGATAAATGTGATATAATTGTTGTGTGTCTTTTAGGACACGTGATGAATGTTCTCTTTGACCTGGGGCAAAAAAGAACTGTTATTAGTATAATTATGACCAAAGGTTGTAGAATGGTATAATCATGACTATTGGTGTTATATTTGAATATCTTTGACCCGTAGTGCAAAGATGAATTGTTGACTTGCATAATTATGATCAGTGTAGACACCCAAATTTTGCACTTGTGTACTAACCCTGACAGGAGGGCAAAATCGTCAATTGACCCAACATACGAAAAGGAGAGGTGGGCGCCAAAACGCAGTTCCCACCACGGCTTACGATCAAGGCTGTCAAACCCAAAAACGAGAATTGAATCATCTGAGAATGAGACCTACGGTCAATCCAGACAAAGCCCGATGCGATGGCCAAAGAAGGCCAAGGACCACGGCAATTACAGCATTAGGGTGGGGTCTCGATGTCGAGAAACCACTCCCAGAATTGATTCATGTATCAAGGAACAGCATTCCAAAATAATACAGCAGAAATTGGCGAATTAGTACCGCGTGGCACGAAATTCGAGAAAAATGAGTCGGACAGCCGCGGATGCAATCGCGGCCGCCGACAAAAAGACTTTCGCGCGGCTCGAGGGCGGCACACGGCAGCCGAGGAGACGGCCACAGCAGGCAGCCGCAGATGCATCTGCGGCTGCCTGCTGAACCAGTATAGATCGCCATTTCTTCCACCCGAGAGAAAAAGAAGAAAAAAAAAAGAAAAAGAAAAGAGGAGAGAGAGAGAGATCGCAGGGAAGAGAGAGAGAGGTCGAATTTTGCTGGTTAGATTCGAGCAATATATCCCATTTGTTGTGTTCATTGGTTAGTAATCTTGTGGTGTAATCTATTTTGTGATATAGAAGCTTGAGTCGGCATTTTGCAAGGTGAAAAGGATTGTTTTTGAGTTTATATGGCTTGTATTGTTAATGTAGCATTGTGATTGGTTATTTGATATAGTTTTTTGTTGTAATGACAATGATCCGTGGATTAGGTGTCGTTAGCGAGGGTTCCATCGGAACATAATTCCTCCTAACACCCCGATGATATCCGTACGGTGATTTGTTTCGTTCGTTATGGTTATAAGTAATGCGTAGTGGTGATTTGTTGATATTTGGGTTATGTAATGTGATAGCAATGTTAAATCTCGTTAGATTTGGTTTAGGGTTGGTTGTGCAACGATTTGGGTGAATGTGAGCCTAGGGAGGAGATCCTCGTGGTCAAATCCCGATGATGGACATTTTTGGTATATGTAATCATCATATGGGATTTGTGGTTGTGTAAATGTAATATTGGGCCTTAAAACGATACCAAGTCGTGTTCGGGTTAAGGCCCCGTAATAATAATAGAATGTGTGATTGTGGGTGTTTGGGGTTGTCTGGATGGCTCACATGCCCATGGATAGCCCCGACACGTTTTGAATGTTTATTTTGAGTTACAACGCAAAAAAATGATTTTCCAAAATAAAGCAAATAATAAAGATCTTCTAAAAAGAATCAAATTAGGATATTAGACACACGAGGTTTAAGATCAAGGGTTTTTTGGCAAAACTTTAATCCATGGTTGATGAAAAAGCTTTAGTTGGTTTTAAAATGTCACAAAAAAATGATTTCGAAAAATAAATAAACGTTTTCATTAAACTTTGTGCATAGGGTTAAAGAGTTCTAGAAGTTGCCTTCATTTTATTTATATTTACTGTTAGAGGGCAATGTATAGTCTCGATTCCTATTTGGCAAACGTTTAAAAAATATTGTTTTCTAAAATGACATCTAATAAAAACCTTATCGTTTTCGAAGTTAAAATCAATCTTTCTTATAAGCGAAGCCTCGTCATTTGCGTCAAAAGACGTCTAAACGCTTTCCCGACAAAGCACATTTTGACATATAAAAAATTAAAGCAACTTTATGCAAAAGGACACCACAAACCTCCATTTAGGCACGCACACACACACGCGCACACACACATTTCAAGATTTAAAATGATAGGAAAACATCGAGATTGCGGTAATCGTATTTCACGGAAGTCGGGGGGTGCTTAACACCTTCCCCTCGCTTAAGCAAGCCCCCGAACTCTATGAATCTCGGTTTGCGAACCAATTTATTCGGAGTCACATATGAGCCATCGATTGCGAAAACAAAATTCGGATGAGTTGGTACATCCATTTCAAATATACCAACTGGCGACTCTGGTCAATTGGCTCATAAGAAAATCGACATTTTGAAACCCCCTCGACACTAAGCCGACCCTTTTCAAAATCACATTTAATTCAAAAGGCTAAAATTGGAAAGGGACATTTTAATATTAAAAAACGAAACGACGAAAAATCCCGGCGTCGACAGATGGCGACTCCGCTGGGGACAGTAGAGGGCTTAGGCCGCATCTCAAATCTTGATATTTTCCTATCCTTTAAAAATCTAAAAAATGTGTGGTTGCGTTACTTTTGATTAATCTACCTTTTGTGCGTGTATGAATGAATGTACGAGTTTGTGATTGCTTTACGAATGTCTTACTTTAAATGTCATCATTTGCATACGGTGAGGTACGATGAATGTGTGATGAATGTATGTTGAGCTGTTCCTCCTCCTGAGGCAAACCCGTCGGATGTGGATTACTGGACTCAAAGGGGTGCTCCCCGGCGAGGCTCAGGAAAAGCATCCACTCAGATCCAATCCAATTGAAAGATCAGATTTATTCCCTTCGAGTATGTTGCGAAGATCTGGGAACCTTCATGCCGAAAAGCCCGCGAGAGTAACTTAGGGTAGGTCAGCCTCAGATAAACCCAACGCGCGGGAAGTCTCTTCATACCCTTTTACGTTTTACGCACGTAATATCATACTGTAGTCAATCATTTTGTACCAACCACTTTTGTCCAAATAAAAGTACTAACCTCTGTTTTACAGGGACAGCTTGGAGAGTATCATAAATTGCACAGTGTCATTACCTTGGTTAAAATAAAAGGACACTGACCCTGTTTTGCAGGAAAAGATTACAAAACCCAAAAATACAAAAATATTTGCTTTAGCATGCATCTGCCAATGTCGTTTCCCGGAACTAAACCTTGGTGTGTCTTATTTGCAGGATTGCTCCCCAAACCCGTCTCCGATCTAAGAAAGCCAGAGAATCAACAGTCGAGATGGCTGAGAACCCTAATCCTGACCTGGCTCCTGTATCTCGGGAAGAGTTCAACGCTGTGAAAAATCAAATGACGGAGCTGACTATGTTGCTCAAAGAGCATTTCAAACTAAAGTCAGGGCCACAACCCGAGGACCAGCCGGGACCCTCATCTCAAGGGAGCGGGCCGACCCCAGAAACTCCAAAGGTTGAACCGACAAAGCAAGTCATTATCATTCCAGAGGATGAGGTCGCCAGCACTGTCAGCAAGAAAATAAAACAGATGGAGGAGGCCATCAAAACTATGAAAGGAATCGGGTCATATGGCAGTGTTAACTACTCCGACTTGTGCATCTTTCCGAGAACCAGATATCCCGAGAAGTTCAAGCTCCCCGAATTTGAAAAGTATAACGGGTCAGGGGATCCTTATACGCATCTGAAAGTATACATTGGAGAGCTAGGGGGATATGCGGAGGACGAATCATTGAGAATGCAACTGTTCCTGAAAAGCCTGACAGGGGAGGCTAGGACATGGTATGCGAGATTGGATAATGCCAAGATCCACAACTGGGAGGAACTGGCCCACACTTTCCTAACCCAATACAGCTTTCAGTCCCAAATGGCCCCGGACCGATACCAGATGACTAAGATCAGAAAACAGACCAATGAATCCTTCAGAGACTATGCTCAGCGGTGGAGGAGGATGGCAGCCCAAGTGAACCCACCCATGAGTGAGGCAGAAATGGTTATGACTTTCATCGATATACAAGAGGCCCCTTACTATGAAAGGGTGATAGCGGGGATAGGGAAGCCTTTTGCGGAAATGATCAAGCATGGGGAGATGGCTGAGATGGGTTTAAAATCGGGGAAGATTCGAGACTTCACTGCTCTCGAGGCTGTTGCGGAGCAAATCCAGAGTGGAAACTATGGCAGTTCTTCCCGGAGACCCCAGAAGAAAAAGGAAGAGGATGTGTCCCTGGTACTGCAAGGACTATCTGGGAAAACAATGACCAGCCCCCCGGTCCGCATGCAAAGAAATGAGGCCCCACGACTATCAAATTTCAACAATCAGAAATATGACGGGCGCCGAAAATTCGAAAAGCCGCCAGAGAGGGAGTTCACCCCATTGGGAGATTCATTGGAACATATACTGGCCATGTTGGTAGGCCAGAAAAAGATTACAGAGCTAGCACCTCCGTCAGACCCGAAGAGCAAGAGATATGACCCTAGCAAGAGATGCGCTTACCACTCGGCTTCCCCGGGGCACGACACCCAAGAATGCTGGTCACTAAAACATAAAATCCAGAACATGATCGACAGCGGAGAGATAGTGGTAGAGCAACCGGAACCCCCAAATGTAAAGGTCAACCCTCTTCCCGAGCATAATGGAGGAGGCGTGAACGTAATAGAAACCAGTGGGGCGCAGGGCCCCTTGAAATTGAAATACATAAGGAGGATAGAAGAAGAGATCGCTGTGACTAATACCCGGGAGGATGCGCAAAAGGAGCCTAGCAAGTTGGTTGGCGTGATTCGAGAGACCAAAACAGAGCCTATCCGGTTATCAGCCCCAAGACCCCTTGTCATAGCCGCCAGGTCACAATTGCCGATTACCAATCTGAAGGCTGTCCCATGGAATTATGGGGGGAAGACCGAGGAGGAGGCCAGTTGTGCATCAGTTAGCTCTAAGGGAAATCCATTGTATCTACCAAGGCGGGTCCTTGAGAACACGAGAAAGAAGAACGGGAAAATATCGGAGGAAAAAGCGTTGGAATTTTGGGAGAAAATGAATTACGGCAAGGCGAGTGTGGTTAAAACTCTGGAGGTACAACCGCCCCTGACATCAATCTTGGATCTTGCATTAACATCAAATGATCATCATCAGATATTGAGCAAAGTCCTGGAAGAGGCTCATGTCCCCAAATCAATTAGTACGGAAAGATTTGGTCATTTGGTGGGCCACCTATTGGACAGCAATGTAATATCATTTACCGACGACGACATCCCCGAAGAAGGGAGGGGGCACCGGAGGCCGTTACACATTGCGGTTATCTCCTCCAGGTACGTGATGAACGGAGTCTTGATTGATGGTGGGTCAGCCCTGAATATTTGCCCATACAGTACTCTGGAAAAGATGAAAATCAACCCTAAGCGCCTGCGGGCCAGCCAAGTGGTGGTGAGAGCGTTTGACGGATCTAGAAAGGATACGGTGGGAGAGATTGAGCTGCCGGTGGAGATCGGGCCTTATGCTTTTGACATTTCTTTCCAAGTACTGGATATCACGGCCAGTTACAACATGCTCTTAGGGAGGCCCTGGATTCATATGGCTGGGGCAGTTCCCTCCACCCTGCATTAACAAGTAAAGTTTATTGCGGAGGGACATTTGGTAACAATCGCCGCAGAATCTGACTGCCCCGTTCCCTCTGTAAAAGGCATGCCGGTGATCCATGTGGACGAGTCGGCCGAACCGATAAGCTATCAGGCGTTTGAAATCAGCACCCCTCAGTACAAGCAGTTGGGAGCTCCGGAGTTAAAACTTAAGATGTCCCCCGAGCTCACCTTCGTTGCCCGGGAAATGATGGCAATGAACTTCCAGCCGGGGCAAGGGCTGGGCAAGCACAGCCAAGGAATCACCGAGCCCATCCAGGTACCAGTGCAGTCAGGCAAGGCGGGGTTAGGATATCACGGAGGTACAAGATCGAAGAGCTCATATAAGGAAGTTCCCGTGCGGGTAACCGGAGTCCTGGTCCCGAGAACCAATGATAAACACTCCCCAAGGGCAGTCAGGCACATATCTGAAGCAGAGGGTAAGATGGAGGTTCCCCCAGTCAAGGGAGTGGCCCAGCGGTCGGATTTCTTACAGGAAATTATGGAACAGTTCGAGAAAAAGTGTCATCTCCCGGGACAGTCAGGCCCCAGTGGAAAGGGAAAGGAAGAGATGTTTGAAGGCAAGCAGATCATGCCATTTATCAATTGGGCCGGGTTAGAAGTGCTCGAGGAAAGTGAAAATGAAATCCGAAACCAAGTTGCCGCAATCATAGAGGAGGTGCCAGATACAGAGATCCCCTCCATCACCAGCTATAAAACCGAAGTGATCCCCAGGAATTGGACCGTGCAGCCAGTAGTAACCAGAAAAGGGTAAATGCAGGAGTGTCCGGGAATCTTGTCCAGTAGGGGGATCAAGGGGTTTTTAAGACGGTGTTTTGTTTTATGTATCTGCACGTATATTTCATATTTTTGTCATGATTATTGAAAAGGAAGTCATGTACTTAATGTTTATATATATGACAAATATTTTTGTTTCATGTCAGGTGTACCGATTTGAGTCATTCTAGCCTAACAAACGATTTTCCAAATTTGAAAGACGATTATGATTTTGATATAGAACTGGATTTCGATTTGATGGGAATTGAGCAGGACGAAGCAGGTGATGACGACGCTCCCGACGAGATCAAAGAGTGGGTCGAGGATAAACCCAAACCCAACCTAGAACAAACCATTACCATCAACATAGGAACCCCTGAAAATCCCAAAGAGCTGAAGATTGGGGCAGACCTGACTCCCGACCAGAAAACAGAAGTAGCTGAACTTTTGAGCCAATACGAGGATGTGTTTGCTTGGTCACACGAAAACATGGTCGGTTTGTCCACGGATATTGTGGTACATCGATTGCCTATCAAGGAGGGTTTCAGGCCAGTTAAGCAGAAGCTGAGAAAATTGAAACCAGAGTGGAGCTTAAAAGTGAAGGAAGAGATAGTCAAACAATTCAAGGCTGGGATCATCATGGTGTCTACGTACCCAGAATGGCTGTCCAATATAGTCCCCGTGGCAAAGCCTGGAGGAAAGGTGAGAGTGTGCGTGGATTATAGGGATCTGAACAAGGCCAGTCTTAAGGATAACTTTCCAGTGCCTTTCATACACATCTTGGTGGATAACACAGCTCAGTATGAAATGTATTCATTTGTCGATTGTTTCGCGGGGTATCACCAGATAATGGTGGCGGAAAAGGACCGAGAAAAGACTGCCTTCATAACCCCATGGGGCACATTTTGTTATAGACGACTTGCTTTCGGCCTCACAAATGCAGGAGCCACTTATCAGAGAGCCATGATGGCCCTGTTCCACGACATGATGCACAAGGAAATAGAGGTTTACGTGGATGACATCATTGTGAAATCGAAGGCGGAATCTGACCATGTGACTCACCTTAAGAAGCTATTTGAGCGGCTCAGGAAGTATAATTTGAAGCTCAATCCAGCCAAATGTGCCTTCGGGGTTCAGTCAGGTAGGCTCCTTGGATTCTTGGTGAGCAATCGAGGCATCGAACTGGATCCGGCTAAGATCAGGGCTATTGTGGATATGCCAGCTCCCCGTACAGAGAAAGAGATAAGGGGATTTTTGGGGAGGATAAACTTCATCAGTCGGTTCATATCCCATCTGACCACCACCTGCGAACCAATCTTCAAACTGTTAAGGAAAGATGCATCCCGGAAGTGGAACAGTCAATGCCAAAAGGCCTTTCAGACTATTAAGAAGCAATTAACAGAAGCGCCAGTGCTCGTACCGCCAAAGGACGGGATTCCCCTTTTCCTGTATATATCCGTGAATGATATGGCGATGGGTTGTGTGCTGGGGCAGAAGAGTGAATCCGGTAAGGAGCATGCCATTTATTACCTCAGCAAGAGATTCAGCAGTTGTGAACAGAATTACACACCGATCGAGAGAACATGTTGCGCCTTGGCCTGGGCTACTATGAGGTTACAGCATTACCTCCATGGACACACTACCTATTTGATCTCGCGGATCGACCCCTTGAAGTATATATTTGAGAGACCAATGCTGAATTGTCGATTGTCAAGGTGGCAGTTAATCCTCCAGCAATTTGACATCCTGTATGTTACCCAGAAAGCCATGAAAGGGCAGGGAATTGCAGATCAATTATCAGAGATGCCGACAGGGGGGATGGAGCCTTTAGAGACTTTCCTACCGGGTGAAGACATACTGTGGGTCCAGCAGGCGAGGTGTGATGACGAAGGGCAGTTTTGGAAAATGTATTTTGACGGTGCCATAAATGCTGAAGGGGCTGGAGCTGGAGCGGTCCTGGTCTCCATTACGGGCGAGCAATACCCTGTTCTCACCAAATTAAAGTTCAGTAACTCAAACAATACGGCTGAATACGAAGGATGTATATTGGGACTGAGATTCGCCCGCAATATGGGAGTGAAAAGATTAGCCGTATTCGGGGATTCAGAGTTGGTAATTAGACAGGCAACAGGGGTATATGGCACTAAGGAGCTTCGGTTACTCCCCTACCACCGGTGTGTGATCCGATTAATGCAAAAATTTGAGGACATAGCTTTCCGACATATTCTCAGGGGGCGGAATGACTTTGCCGATGCATTGGCCACCCTGGCTTCGTTAGTCCACGTACTCAAAGGCAAAGCCACTCCACAGGTTGAAATAACAGTACAAAATGCTCCCGCTTACGAAGAATACGTATCGGAGTTGTCAGAAGATGTGGCTCAACCAAATCAGCCCTGGTATCATGACATTCAGAAATACTTAAGGGATAGATCTCTCCCCGACCAAGCAAACCGAACGGAAAGGCAGAGAATCCAGAAGATGGCGATGAAATTCTATTTAAGCGGAGACTCCCTGTATAAGAGGGATGTAGGCTTGGGATTATTGCGATGTGTAGACGAGACTCAAGCACAGAAAATCATGGATGAAGTGCACGGTGGAGTATGTGGGCCGCATATGAGTGGACCAATGTTGGCCAAGAAAATTCTGAGAACGGGGCACTACTGGCTGTCACTTAAGGCTGATTGTGACGATCATGTCAAGCGATGTTTCCAATGCCAAGCACACGGTAATGTGATGCATGCACCTCCTAATGAACTGCATGTATGACTTCCCCTTGGCCGTTCTCCATGTAGGGTATGGATGTTATCGGGCCCGTGGAGCCCAAAGCGAGCAACGACCATCGGTTCATTTTTGTCATGATTGACTATTTCACTAAATGGGTGGAGCCAACTTCTTTCCCCAAAGTGATGCAGGAAGTTATAGTCAGTTTCATCAGGAACAATGTCATTTGCCGGTACGGACAGCCTGAAATCTTGGTGTCCGACAATGCCAAGAATCTGAACAATGCCCTTATGAAAGAATTGTGCGCCCAATTCAAAATCAAGCATCTCAATTCTGTCATTTACAGGCCCAAAATGAATGGGGCCGTGGAGGCGGCGAATAAGAATATAAAGAGAATTATGGCGAGAATGTCTGCCAATCATCGGGGATGGTCGGACTTGCTACCCCTCACACTGTTTGCATATCGGACATCAGTTCGTAAGTCTACAGGGGCAACCCCTTACGCCTTGGTATATGGGATGGAGGCCGTTTTGCCAGTAGAGATGGAGATGGCATCCCTCCGAATTTTGCTCGATGCTCGGATTGACGAGGGTGATTGGATACAAAGTCGATACGACTAGTTAACCTTGATAGATGAGAGAAGAGTGGCGGCTATATTACACGGTCAATTGTACCAGCAACGCATTTCTCGATCGTACGACAAAAAGATACGGTCCCGAAAGTTTAAGGAAAATGATTTAGTGCTAAAGAGGGTCATGCCCTGTCAAGACGAAGCCAAGGGGAAATTCGCTCCAAATTGGGAAGGACCCTTTGTGATCAAGAAAGTCCTATCTGGAGGGGCCCTCATCCTACAAGAAATGGATGGCGTGGTATTTCCGCAGCCCCTGAATTCTGACTCTGTGAAACGGTTCTATGCTTAAAAAAAAAAAAAAAAAAAAAAAAATTCTATCTCCCTGGTAACTCGAACTACGTAGGACCTGATCTCCTGACCTTGTGGGAGTACGTAGGCAGCCATCATGGCGCGGTCCATTCTATACAAAATAATAAACCTTGTCCCTGTACCAAACTCATTTCTAGAAAAACCCCGAAACCCTACTTTGACAAATACATTCCGAGTCTTCCCCAAACCTAGCCACATAATTAGCCCAAAGTCCGAGACTCGCTTCAATGAAATCAAAGGGGGCACGCGGCAATATCTGTAGAGTTCCAATCAAGACTTGAGGAGATAAATAAGGCGATATATTGAAATCATAATCGGCTGGATAAAATGAGGATCCAATGAAGGGCGACGATGCATCAAAAAGGGAAATGACTAAAACCATAAATATTTCTCTATATATACAAAACATTTTGATTACAAGTCTGTCTTCTAAATAAAAGTGATGAATCTGACATAGTCCGTGCAGGAAATAAAATCATCTACAGGTCGGAGACCAGCTGGAGCAGGATAGACAGAATAGTCGAGGCATCATGAACCTCCGGCTCACCCGCAATCTGCTGTCCCATCATGTCAATCCGAGTCAGAAGAGCAGCAGCGCTGGTAACAGTCGCAGAATGGCCCTCCATGACAAATATGACCTACTCGATAACACTATCTCTGGCAGAGAGGGCGGCATCACAAGCTAGTACGGCAGCATCCCGCTCCGCGTGCGCGGTATCCCTCTCAATCTCGGTGGCACTCAAGGCAGACCGGAGCCGGGTACTCTCAATCATTAATCTCTGGGTCCGATCCGCCAAATCAAGGGAAGGGATATGTACCGAAGCAGAAACCTCCTCAACCCCAGACCTGGGCGCTAATCCTGAAAGCTCCATAGGAATGACCGCATCTGAACTGGTCTCACCAGGGAAAAGTCCTCGAGAACCACCCAATACCACATTCGGATCAAAGTCGGCCATCTCAGAATCTCCTTGCAACCATAACAGATAATCGGGTGTCTGACCGGGGTGACTCTCCCCAAACTCAGCCGCGACTCTATGTGACCAAAGATCGTATACCCTCAGCAACTCCCTCTCCGTCTGAGGCGATATGAGAAATCGGTAGTCAGCAGCTCCCGTAAAAAGATGGAGATCCTGCATCTGGTCAAACTGCCCCATGACCGCTAAGGGATGATAAGTCGTTACCCCCCTCAAGCCGAGAAGAGGGAGGAAATCAAAAGGTGGCACATGAGTCAGGAAACTCTGGAAGGAGCAATAGCCCGAATAAATCAGAATATGGAAAGGCTCCTCAATGGCCGATAAGTACTCCCTCCAGGAAGCTGTATCAGTACATCGTCGGGGACGGAAGGAGAACTGCAAGGCCAAGCTGTGGCTAAACCAAAACCCATGCCGACGAAACTGCCCGATAGGTCTGAGGTGGCTCATGAACCATACATACAGCAAAATAGAGCTTCCCCTGAACATGCGACCAGAGAAGGAATGACAATATGAGGCCGATAGGTAAGTCTCGGCAAGTATCATGGGAAGGATAGTATGATCCTCCTGAAGGGCCTGAACCGCTACAATAACCCGCATGTCCAGGAGGTCATCCCCTGCGGGCATGTACAGAACTGATATGACGCAAGCCATCAAAACATCCACTCTCAAAGCGCCCCAGCGCTCCTCAGACACTGAAAAATCACTGGAGAATCTAGAAAAGCTATCCACCGAACCGAATCTGTCAATCAAGAAGGATAGAGGAACCAAATGGCTCGAGGAGATCACAGATAACAGGGCTGTCCTTCGCAAGCCCGTGAAAGTCAGAAACTGACGGCGCATATGGCCTGAAGTAACCCGTGCACAGGGACCATCCACTGATAACCCGGTAAAGCGAGCATACTCCTCAAGGGTGGGAGTCAGATACTCCAGCCCAAATCTGAAAACATGTCTGTCCGGGATCCAACAACTGAGAATGCCATCAACAAAGCCCGGCGGCACCTGAAATGACAAAAGAGCCATGGAGTGTCCCAAAAGACCCTCTGCGATGATACGGTCAGAGGATAGCAAACTATCCAGCCACGAAAGGAACAGGCCAATGATCCCTGAGGGAGCGTGAGGGCCCACGCGAACCACATCTATAGAGGACATCTGTAAAAAGCAGTATCAAAAGACTATACAGGGGTCAAATTTTATTTATCCATATATATAATAAATCATGCATCATACAGGCTATGATGGAATGAACGGAGCATCAAAAGTAAATGATTGTGCATAAAATGAAATAAGTCTGTACATAATACATGAAATGAGAAATGATAGTAAAACGAGCAGGTTTAAATACAGAGATCCTAGCCTATCAAAGTCTAATCAGTGAAATCTATGCCATCAATGAAGGTGTCATCGTCAAACTGATCTGCAGGCAAGTCCTGGGGAAGGGCAACCTCATCCTCAAAATTAAGGTCTGGGCAGGAATAAGGCGGAACTGGGGCATCCGATGTGCCGGGGCCCGCGCCAAAATCAGATCCCTGCGGGTCTGCAGCATAAGCCTCCTCTGGATCTCGGCCCAAGCTCCGAACGAAGAGAGATAACTGATCCACCCTCCGAGTGAGGGAAGCAATCTGGTCCGAATGGGTGGGGACACGGACACACTCCATCCAATCTGCCATCATCACCGACCCGTGAACCAGGTCTCCGAGGAAGAAGGTAGCTCGGGTCTGAGGACCGATAGTGCGGGGTCTCCACCAGGCACTGAAGCTCTCGCTCGTATGAGGACCGACGGAAAGCATATATCCGTCCTCCCCGGCCATCAGGGCCTCTGGAAGGTGGGCATCCGCAAACCAAGCTCTCTCTGAGGGAGGGGCCAAGGGGATACGAGCCTCCCCAGTCACACATCTGATGGCGCGCTCCCCCAGATACAGCTCCCATCCACCGTAGGTCAGAAAAGGAATACGGCGAGTGGACAAGGCATGCTCCAGGTCCGCGGCATAACCACCGGCAAGGCCAGCCGCCAAATGATCCGCCGTGTAAGGAACCCAGGTCACATCCGCGGACGAGATCAGCTCTAACTGCAGCCGGCAATGAGCGAAGCTATCGGACACTGGGGTCTCCTCGAGAGTGCTATGATGCCATCTACGACCCCTGGGATAAGTCTCTGGGCCGAGGGTAGTAACGGGCCGCAAGCAGGGTAGTCTCTCGTAAGCCCAGAACTGTCAAACAAAACAGAAAAGCCATAAGTAGCAGGAAGGAACAAAGAAATGGAACGAAACGAGAACTATATGATAAAAGGGACCTACTAGCAAGAAGGGGTAGAAGCCGAGCCAGGCATCGGTCTGTCCCTCTGAGCGGAGACGAAGACCCTGTAGGAAGTATGCGAAGGTGAAAGAGCCCCAATCGTAATCCCCGATCCGGTCAACATCCCTGGTGGCTCCGACGATGCTGAAATGGATAGTCGATGAGTTGTTCCCCAGAAAACAGCCCCTCATAATGGTCAGAAACAGACGGCGGAGTAGAAAATCAAGAGCAGACCGGTCCTCAGGGAATGGCTCAGAGAGGACCCCTCCAATGGCATCTACAGCCAGGGCTCCCGATCGAATGCTGCGGGCCTTAAAGACCTTATCATGGGGAGAGTATCCCAACAGTGATCTAACAGCGGCGGTGGTAATGTCAGTCTCCAGAGGGACCCGGGGTCCAGAAAACTCCACCCCGGTGATATAACGCCAGTCGAGAGGGGTCAACACCAGCTCACAGTCAAGAAGATGAAGCGACTGTGTATGGTGGAACCAGCGCTCAGCTAGAGCCCTCATATAACCCCACGGACACCGGCGAGGGGCAATGGTGAAGAAATGTCTGAAGCCCCAGGAATCAACCATCCCCCTATAGTCAGAATGCAATGCATGATAGAGAGTGTAGATGCTAAACCAGTTGCCCCGAGGCTGGGTAAACTCAGGAACCTGTGACAACCATCAAAAGTCAGACCTGGTAACCATACGGATTTGAATGAACTTAAAACGACGGATATACCTCGTTAGCCGCCAGGTAGGCTGAGGGATGACTACTGAGAACCGGACCGAGCAGATCAGGTATCCTGGCACGGGCCCCTGGTAAGGTCCGACGCGTGGGGGGAGGAGCCGCTGTGCCCGAAGGGCCCGCCTCTGCCTCAGCTGGGGCATCCTCGTCAACATCCGGCTGAACGGGACGAAGGATAGACTCCGCCAATCTACAGGAATGACGGGTCAGAACGGGAGCTGGAGCTGGGGTGGCCGCTCTGCGACGTCGGACACCCGCCACCCTGGGCACTGCGGAGCCACTGGGAGCATCAGGATCCATGGCTGAAACGACATCACGAAAAGGAGGTACATCCTTAGCTCGTTATCTTTCAAAAATCTTATTGCATATTGCTAAAAAATCATAGGGCAGCATAACATGTTTATGAAATGAAAATGCATGAATAAATCCCTAGGGGTGCGCTAGATTTCCCGAAATTTCGGCAGAGTTTCGTTTGTAAAATGGACATCCCATGCACGACCCGGCATGTTTAATCAAATCAGGCAACCAACAAATCCCAAATGCAAGTGAAAATAATGCACCATGAGCATGAAATGACTGAAATCATGATTTTTCAAGGTAAATAAAGCATGACTGCAAGACCCATTTGTTTATATATGCTACGGCTAACCCCATTATCTCATATAGGCATGCATTACTAAGATTAAAATATTTAAACAAGTAAATACATAGTCAAATGAAAGCAGAAATAAAAGAAAAAGGAGTTAAAACGTTACCCAAAATACGTAGAGTGTTTTAATCGGAGCAGATTTGGCCAAAAGATGTCCAAAAGACGAAAAAGTCGGGTAGGGGACGAGGAAAACCGAAAACGAGAGAAAGGGACAGCGAAAAAGTGAAAAGAAAGTGGGGGTCGCGATCGGAAGTAGGGACCGATCCCAGCCGCAGATGCATCTGCGGCTGGCCGCAGATGGATCTGCGGCTGGTCCCGGTGACCATTTTTGCCTCCCTTTTGCTACCCGAGTCAACCTGCAACGAGTCCCATGTTAAGATATAAGATTTTAGAAACACCTGACCCAATAAAAAACGACTAGTCAGATACGATACCTGACCAATTGAAAAAACGACCCGTCAGATACGATACCTGACCAATTGAAAAACGACCCGTCAGATACGATACCTGACCAATTGAAAAACGACCCGTCAGGTACGAAACCTGACCAATTGAAAAACGACCAGTCAGATACGATACCTGACCAATTGAAAAAACGACCCGTCAGATACGATACCTGACCAATTGAAAAAACGACCCGTCAAATACGATACCTGACCAATTGAAAAACGACCCGTCAGATACGATACCTGACCAATTGAAAAACGACCCGTCAGATACGATACCTGACCAATTGAAAAAGACCCGTCAGATATGATACCTGACCATTTGAAAACGACACGTCAGAGACGATACCTGACCAATCCAAGAACGACAGTCGGATACGAAACCCAAGCAACATCCATTCGTGAAATTCGAATCGACCCCTACACGATCATGTCAAGTGCGGCATTTGCATTATCTCAACATATGCATTGCATCGATAAAACACATACTGTCTCTCCTGTGCATCAGGTGCCTACTTCTTTATCATGTCCATTTCATATTTCATTCCATAGACATGATAAAGAGGGGCAGTTGTAGACACCCAAATTTTGCACTTGTGTACTAACCCTGACAGGAGGGCAAAATCGTCAATTGACCCAACATACGAAAAGGAGAGGTGGGCGCCAAAACGCAGTTCCCACCACGGCTTACGATCAAGGCTGTCAAACGCAAAAACGAGAATTGAATCATCTGAGAACGAGACCTACGGTCAATCCAGACAAAGCCCGATGCGATGGCCAAAGAAGGCCAAGGACCACGGCAATTACAGCATTAGGGTGGGGTCTCGATGTCGAGAAACCACTCCCAGAATTGATTCATGTATCAAGGAACAGCATTCCAAAATAATACAGCAGAAATTGGTGAATTAGTACCGCGTGGCACGAAATTCGAGAAAAATGAGCCGGACAGCCGCGGATGCAATCGCGGCCGCCGACAAAAAGACTTTCACGCGGCTCGAGGGCGGCACACGGCAGCCGAGGAGACGGCCACAGCAGGCAGCCGCAGATGCATCTGCGGCTGCCTGCTGAACCAGTATAGATCGCCATTTCTTCCACCCGAGAGAAAAAGAAGAAAAAAAAGAAAAAGAAAAGAGGAGAGAGAGAGATCGCGGGGAAGAGAGAGAGAGGTCGAATTTTGCTGGTTAGATTCGAGCAATATATCCCATTTGTTGTGTTCATTGGTTAGTAAGCTTGTGGTGTAATCTATTTTGTGATATAGAAGTTTGAGTCGGCATTTTGCAAGGTGAAAAGGATTTTTTTTGAGTTTATATGGCTTGTATTGTTAATGTAGCATTGTGATTGGTTATTTGATATAGTTTTTTGTTGTAATGGCAATGATCCGTGGATTAGGTGTCGTTAGCGAGGGTTCCATCGGAACATAATTCCTCCTAACACCCCGATGATATCCGTACGGTGATTTGTTTCGTTCGTTATGGTTATAAGTAATGCGTAGTGGTGATTTGTTGATATTTGGGTTATGTAATGTGATAGCAATGTTAAATCTCGTTAGATTTGGTTTAGGGTTGGTTGTGCAACGATTTGGGTGAATGTGAGCCTAGGGAGGAGATCCTCGTGGTCAAATCCCGATGATGGACATTTTTGGTATATGTAATCATCATATGGGATTTGTGGTTGTGTAAATGTAATATTGGGCCTTAAAACGATACCAAGTCGTATTCGGGTTAAGGCCCCGTAATAATAATAGAATGTGTGATTGTGGGTGTTTGGGGTTGTCTGGATGGCTCACATGCCCATGGATAGCCCCGACACGTTTTGAATGTTTATTTTGAGTTACAACGCAAAAAATGATTTTCCAAAATAAAGCAAATAATAAAGATCTTCTAAAAAGAATCAAATTAGGATATTAGACACACGAGGTTTAAGATCAAGGGTTTTTTGGCAAAACTTTAATCCATGGTTGATGAAAAAGCTTTAGTTGGTTTTAAAATGTCACAAAAAAATGATTTCGAAAAATAAATAAACGTTTTCATTAAACTTTGTGCATAGGGTTAAAGAGTTCTAGAAGTTGCCTTCATTTTATTTATATTTACTGTTAGAGGGCAATGTATAGTCTCGATTCCTATTTGGCAAACGTTTAAAAAATATTGTTTTCTAAAATGACATCTAATAAAAACCTTATCGTTTTCGAAGTTAAAATCAATCTTTCTTATAAAAAGCGAAGCCTCGTCATTTGAGTCAAAAGACGTCTAAACGCTTTCCCGACAAAGCACATTTTGACATATAAAAAATTAAAGCAACTTTATGCAAAAGGACACCACAAACCTCCATTTAGGCACACACACACACGCGCGCACACACACATTTCAAGATTTAAAATGATAGGAAAATATCGAGATTGCGGTAATCGTATTTCACGGAAGTCGGGGGGTGCCTAACACCTTCCCCTCGCTTAAGCAAGCCCCCGAACTCTATGAATCTCGGTTTGCGGACCAATTTATTCAGAGTCACATATGAGCCATCGATTGCGAAAACAAAATTCGGATGAGTTGGTACATCCATTTCAAATATACCAACTGGCGACTCTGGTCAATTGGCTCATAAGAAAATCGACATTTTGAAACCCCGTCGACACTAAGCCGACCCTTTTCAAAATCACATTTAATTCAAAAGGTTAAAATTGGAAAGGGACATTTTAATATTAAAAAACGAAACGACGAAAAATCCCGGCGTCGACAATCAGGAACGGTGAATTTATATTATTATTACCTGTGATGTTTCAGATGATAAAAGTTGATGATATTTTTATGAAAAAGAAAAGCTAAAAAAAGCTAGTGGACATCATAGTCTACATGATTCTTCTAATGGATTGCTCATTCCGCTGCTATTATTGATCTAAAACTTGTTATTTATTATATTTTATCAAGAACTCAACTGTTGAAGGCTAATGATATTTTACTCATTGTTATCTTAGTCATGATATTTCTTACTAGACTATTTGAGCTCACCCTTTCTTTTTGTTCTATTGTTCTTCAGGAAATGAGAGAATAGCTGAGTCTAGCCGGGGAATAGAGCGAAGGTCCAAGAGATAGCTGTAGTAGTCTTCACATATTGTTTATAGTGTGGCAATAATAGTGAAGACTTAGTTGTGTATTATTGAGTTTTGTATTTTTGTACTATGTATTATTTGTATTAGATACTGTGTGTTTTTGACGTCTCAAATTGGGCAATGTAGGCCTAGATTTGGGGGCGTCACATATAAGATGTTATATTGCCCACCAACTCCCAAAGAATAAGTATTTTCCCTTGACAATGCATAGAAAATACCATCTCGGTAATCTAGCAAAGCAATCAACGGGATTGGAAGAAGCTTAACTATCTTATCTCAAGATAGTTAAGCCACTAACCTCTAAACTATCTAACCTCTAAATAGTTTAGTTACTAAGAAGGAGTGCTTGGCTAAGGGGGAGGTTTATACGAATAGTATCATACATAAACCACCCCTTATCATAGAAGACGTCAAACAATCCAAGCCTTACCATAAAAGACCTTGTTATAAGATAAATTTAAAGAAGATACTCAGTTTTGCGTAGAAATGAACAATAAATTGAATAGAACCGAAAAATCAATCGGGTCGTACAAATAATAAAGTGAATATAAAATTATGAAATCAATGAGCCGATAGTTGGAAAAAAAATCGAAATTCGATCGGTCGATTTCGCTTATTTAGAAAAATTAATTGTTTTGATATTTTTATTGGGTTTTATCAAACAATTCCTAAGCCCATCTAAGGGCATGTTCGAACAGAACTTATTTTAAAGTAACTTATAAGTTAAAATAATTTATAAGTGCTTTTAAGTGAGGACTTATAAATAAAAATATTTGACACTATTTTTACTTATAAATCAAAAATTAAGTTAAAATAAAATATGAAGATATTTGACTAAAATGACTTATAAATTAAAATAAGTTATAAAAATTATTAAAATAAGAATAAAAAAGTCTTTACATTTAATCAAACTTATTTTTTTTAAAATAATATATAAAACTTTTATCAAAAAATCAGAATTTGTTACTTTATGACTTATAAATCAAAAATTAAATCAACCACAAACATTTCACCGGTAAAAATGTAACTTATAAGCTGTGGGCTAGTCCAAGTTAGGGTTATAGCACTCAAAACGGCAATTTAGGGATTTCTTCTTCATCGATTCGAATCACTGCTGCCTGTAGAAAGAGAGGGAGAGAGATTCAATGGGGGCTAAGCGAAGGAAGAACGACAGCGATGGCGAAGAAGAGATTATTTCTACTGGTATGCATAAAGAGGAAGAAAAGCAGAAGATGAGTGGTGGGCAGCAGCAGCAATTGCTGCCGTCGACGATTAAGAACAAAGAGAAGAGATCAGCTATTCATGCCAAGCTCAAGCAACAGAAGAAGGTCGATAAGCGTAAAAAGGCCAAAGCTCGCGAGGCTCTTGAGAAGAGAGCTCTTGAGCTCGGTGAAGAGGTTATCTTGACCTAGTTCTATCTTTACACACATATCAGAATCTAACTAGGAGTGTCTCTGTCTCAGTCTCTGTGTGTGTGTGTGTTCATTTCATTTCAGTAATTTGGAATTGAGGGTGAGTATTTATGCAATACCCACAAAATTAACACTCCCTGTTCTGCAAAAAGAATGACTCTGTGAAGTTGATCGAGAAAATCCTAAAATTTATAAATTGATAAATTTTGAAAACAATGTTGTTTACAACAAATATGATTTAGTAATTAAAATCGAATGAAAATTTAGAATTTTGTAAATTGACTTTAAAAACTTAAAATTTAACTCTTTTTGTGCAAGGGAGAGAGTAATAAAACTAACCATTGCGGCCTATTTCAGTGGCACTAATAGAAATTTGATAGGCTTATTTATTTATTTATTGTTTTACATTTCTTTGATAAGTTTGTTTGATTATTTTATATTAATGTTATTGGTACAGCTTCCACCAAAGAAGGTCCCTCACACAATTGAAAATACTAGGGAACTTGATGAGACAGTTTGTAAGCCGGATGATGAAGAGGTTTGTTATCTAATTAATTGTCTTCCATCTCTCTTTCCTGACACATAACAGCCACATTATGTCAACAAAGGGAAACTATCTTATAATTTCTCTTTTGTTCAATTGCAGCTTTTTGCTGGTAATGATGCGGATGAGTTTAGTTCAGTGTTAAACCTTCAACAAACTCCAAAGATACTAATAACTACTTGCCGCTTCAATTCGACAGTATGTCTTCCATTTTAGATATCTTACTCATTGTATTCCTAGAAGTTCAATAAAACATTCAACTTTGTAAAAATTTGCTTTTTCTATGCTCCTGGATTGCATAAATCCCCTTTTGTAGTATGCTTAGATTTTTTTTATCAAAGATTCATGTGTGTAGTTTTATCTTTTGTTTAAATATTGATTGATGTGCAGCGGGGACCTGCTTTTATATCGGATCTACTATCTGTCATCCCAAATGCTCATTACTACAAGAGAGGAACGTATGACTTAAAAAAGGTGCTTGAGAAATTCTTCTTCCCCAGTTTTCTTTTCTTTACCCTTTTTCTGTTTTTACGTTTGCATATCTATTGCATTTTTGGGCAACTTGTTACATTTTTGATAATGTATTTGCCAAACTATTTTTCAGATTGTGGAATACGCAAGGATCAAGGACTTCACCTCTGTTATAGTTGTCCACACTAACCGCAGGGAACCAGGTTTCTATCCTTGGCTTTTATAAATTATAATTCATGCCTCTGCATTCTGATTTTATTTGACTTTTATTTGCTCCTACTTCTACTCAATTAGGTTTGGTAATGAAGGCCAAATTTTTCTTGCAAAAACAAAATATTCTGATTCTATCTGTTCCAAAGCTGAATAAAGTACCTTGTTTTTTATTTATTAATATACTTACTCCCCCACTACAACTATTAGTAAAATAGGAAAACGAAAGTACTTAACAAGCGTTCTCAAACAAATAGTAATTAATATTCTTGATGTGTAAAATTTTATAAACTGCAAGTGCACAATGTCTATTGAAGACTTGAGAAAAAACAGGTCGAACCCATAGAAACTAGTTTATTCTTATGATCCTTAGTTTCAATTCAGGTGAACTAGAAATTAAGATGGAGAAGATTATTAACTAAAATTAAAAGAAATTAAGTGGGGAACCAGGTTTCTATCCTTGGCTTTTATAAATTATAATTCGCGCCTCTGCAGTCTTATTTTATTTGACTTTTATTTGCTCCTACTTCTACTCTATTAGGTTTGGTAATTAAGGCCAAATTTTTCTTGCAAAAAAATAAAAAATTCTGATTCTATCTGTTCCAAAGCTGAATAAAGTACCTTGTTTTTTTTGACTAATATACTTGCTCCCCCCTCCCAATTTAGTTGAGCTTATTTCATTTTTGGGATGTAATAAAATAATTGAGTTGAGTTCATTTCTTTTTTAGTATGTTTGCTTAATATTTTAACAAGTATTAGTAAAATAGGCAAACGAAAGTACTTAAAAAGCGTTCTCAAACAAGTAGTAATTAATATTCTTGATGTGTAAAATTTTATAAACTGCAAGTGCACAATGTCTATTGAAGACTTCAGAAAAAACAGGTCGAACCCATAGAAACTAGTTTATTCTTATGATCCTTAGTTTCAATTCAGGCAAACTAGAAATTAAGATGGAGAAGATTATTAACTAAAATTAAAAGAAATTAAACAATAATTAATTAAAGATAAAAATTAGTAATGAGAAATAAATCTATGAATCCTATCCACGAAGAAATACACATGACAAAATAAATCATTTAAAATCTAAATTAAATTAACTATAACTTTGCTCTCCCTTCCTTTTATGTAGTGATTGTTATAATTAATTTGGACAAGTATAGACTATGAAAATTTAGAGATTAACAATAACCCATACAAAACTCTTGGGCAAGATGGACTAGGAAAAACTTATATGTTAACAATATCTATCAACTAAAATAACTACTACTAATTGCATGAAATTAAATAACAAAAATTAAACGACCAAATAAAATTGGAAAGAACTGCTTTCATAAATTAAAGAAGAAGAACATTCAAAATAAAATACAAACTCCATCTACAATCCTTCGATGAGTAGACAATGGAAAGTAACAAGAGAAATTTTAATTCTACTCCTACTCATAAAATTAACTCTATTACTTATACTTGCCAATCTCTCTTGATCCTCCTTTATTTATAGGTAAAAATTCCTTCCTCCAAGATGAGTGCAATGAACTTGACCCCATTTCTTTCTTTTCTTTTACTTTCCTTCATGGCATTGATTTCTTCAGGATAATTTTTTAGTCCATTTCCTCTTTAAAATTGAAGCATTAAATTTACTTGCTCTTTGACTTTATGATAATGAAATATTAAATCCTACAAATAAACTAAAAATCATTAATTAAAAAAAATTTAAATTACAATTTATAAAGAAAAAAATGGAGATAATAAAATGCATAAATAATGTGTCTATTAGTTTTCCATGTATCTGATGTAAGGTTACTAATTTATTAACTATTTGTGTTTCTGCTGTAGATGCCCTCCTAGTAATTGGCTTGCCTGATGGGCCTACTGCACATTTCAAGCTCTCAAAACTTGTTTTACGCAAGGATATAAAGGTAGGGCTGCTAATTTATAGTACAAATTCCTTGCACTTTCACTACCAGTCAGGCTTCCTGCTTCCATTTGTTTCATAAGGATTAATTTTCTATATCGTATTCTCTTCAAATAATTATATAAAGAGTAATAGAACACTAGTGACTTATCAAAATAATTATATATTAGTTTTTTTTAACTTATAAAAAAACAATTCTCATGGTAGCGCTCTTTCTAAGATTACCAACTACTGTATCTTAGACCAAAGTTCCTAGGAATTATAGAAGAATTGGGATTTGCATACATACTTGGGTATACCAGCTGGAGTTTGTCTTAAGAGTGCATTGACAGGTGATTGTTCCTTTGTTTACAATTTTTTTTTAAAAAAAAATTCTTTTGTGAGAGCCACAGTTTACCAAATTTTTTTTATAATAGAAGTAATGTTATCCGTAGATTCGAAACACAATATTAGCAGAAGTGGCTTTCAGCCTCCCTTTGAAAGAATAAAGTAGATATGTTTATAATTTGTAATAAATTTATTAATATTGTCTAGCAGCTAAATGGTTAAAGGGCAGTGATTTAATTGCATACAATGTTCTGGAAATTTTTTAGTAGACTTCAGATCTTCTGTCTCACTCTCACGGCTACCATGTACCCTAATCATTTCAAAACCCAACATCGTTATTAACGGCACAAATGTGCTAAATAAAAATAATTATTAGAAAATAAAATACTCCTCTCAGTTATAGGCCAGAAACTTCCACAACATAAACATCTTGAGGACGCGATCAGCCCCCGCCTCTCTCTCTTCTTTCTCTCATTCTTAACTCCATTTTTTGTCAGCTTTCCTCTGGGCTCTAGCTTTGAGAACTATCTGTTCTCTCAGAGTGTTGTAGATACAGTGTGCCATAACTGTATTGACCTAAGATATATTAATATTCTTCTACCTCAGTCCTTGTGTCAGGGTATGAGAAATTGTTATTGTTTACCAATTAGGGTTTGTTTACAGACCGTTGTAGCATGAGCATCATTTGAATAATTGAATTGCTTAGAGTTCCAACTGTTTGGATATAAAAAGTTTTAGTTTTTAACTATAAGCTTTAAGATGCTAGTTTTTTTTGTAAAACAGTGGTGGTTATTTACTTATTTAATGGATTGAGTTTTTATAATTGGTTGTGCCCATTGCAATCTGTGATTGCCTAGTCCTTAAAGAATGATAACCTGCAAGAACTCTGTAAATTACATGAAAGTAATAACCTTTGGTCTGAGGCTCTGAACTTACACTCAATGTTGACATCTAGAGACATACGTTTTGATATTTCGATGCAGGCATGATTACCCATTCATTGGAATTCTTTTACTAGCCGTCTATAGTGGCTTCTCTGCAAACAATCCATTGGTGACTTCCTTTATTCTTTAGTTAGGGAAGTACTTAAGAGAGACAAAACTAGTTCTCTGTTTACTGTTATGATTATTGATGTTAGGGTGTAATAGATAATTATATATTAATCCCTAAATTCATCTGTTAGCTAATGGATTAATAAGTTACGAGGCTGGGACATGCGGCAGACATAGGAGAATTGGAAAACAAGATGGGAATTGGGATATAGGTCTAGGACACAAGAGTTGGAGTGGTGTAGAACAAGGTGGAAAGAAGGAATAAAATACCTATCCCTACAGAGAATCATGATGTATTATAATACTTAAATAGAAAATTCAATACTTGGGTATTAAATAAAAATCCTAATTTAAAAAGGAAACAATCTCCCACTAAAATCTGCTAATATAATATAACTCTCCTAATTAAAATCTATTGCTATAATTAAATATTCTAGAATATCTTATTAAATAATTACATTAATAATCCAATATTTATTTTTAAATAACAATACAAAATTAATAATTAATTTCTTTATTTTCTTCTTTCTTTCCGCATCATTCTCCTCGCCTTTGAAAAAACCCGTTCTCGAATTTTGAAATATCGAAGAATAATAAACCATGGTCCAGGAGATGCATTCCAACAAAATGTGCGCATCCGATGTTTCTTGAGCACAAATTTTGGGAATAGCATTGACACAAGTAAGAAACTAGATGCAGATTTGAAATTGAATACATAATTTGGCAAAAAAAAAAGTCAACATGTTTTACCTTAATTGTGTCTTTCTTTTTGTGTTCAACTTCTTGGTCAACATGGTTCACCTTTTGCACTGCACTTCCTTTAATGCATGCCACCTTTGAATATTCAATGAATACAACATTCTCTACGTTGGTCACTTTAAGATCCTCACGAGTCTCAACATGTTGAGGTTCTTGATTTTGAAGAGGTTCTTGATTTTGAAGAGCATCATTTTGGCTCATTGTATTTTATTTATGCTTTCCGTGAGTGCACCAATTTTTTCTTCAAGTGCTGCAATAGATTTCTGAACATATGCAGTAAGTTTTGCGATTGAATATTCAATTCGTTTAATACACTCATCTTGTTGTAACATATAAGTATCAAGTTTGATGTTGACTTTTCTGACATTCACCATGATTCCTACAAATAAAAATATAATTTTTTTACAAGACTGAAAACTAATAAAACTTCAGGGGTTGAAATGGAAGAAAATGAAAGTACAGGGGCTGATATGAAACTAATGAAACTTTAAGGGCTAAAATAGAAGAAAATGAAAGTACATGGACTGATATGTAAAGGCTGAAAGTTCGGGGGAATTTTAAAAATTACGAAACTTTGGGGACTAAATTAGAAAACTGTAAAAACTATAGGGTACCTAACTATAATTTACTAGCAACGGAACTATAGTAGAGTTTTATTTTTTCAATGTTAGGATAAGTTTGAGATGATGTCACCTCGGATATAGGTGTCAATTCTTTGGCGAATTTCGACAATTGATGGAGGCCAGAAAATTAGTATAGGAAGGAATTAGTTGAAATCAAAAGATATCAGAAATTTTGGCTCTGATACCAAAATAATATAGGACAAGGTGGAAAAAAGGAATAAAATACCTATCTCTGCAGTGAATCGGTAAAGAAACACACATAAGTACAAAACTTTAATATTAAATCAATTCATATTTTTAATTTGAAAAAGAATAAGGTATTACAATCTTAAATAGAAAACCCAATATTTAGGGACTAAATAAAAACCCTAATTTAAAAAGAAAACAATCTCCCACTAAAATTTACTACTATATTTAAATCTTCTATAATATCCTATTAAATAATTACATTAATAATTCAATATTTGTTCCTAAATAACAATACAAAATTAATAATAAACTTCTTTATTTTCTTTTTCCTTTTCACATCATGGAGTCTCTTTACTATTAGTGGTTAATTGTATATGCAAGTGGAGAAATGAAGTGCGGCAGATGTTACGTAACTTGCAATATGTCTTCCTAAGGTCTGAATTTTCTAAAGAGTGCTGAAACTTGTTATTAATTTTTCCAATGTTTGTTTATTTATTATTATTAATATTATTAATTTTTCCAATGTTTGGTTGATGCTTCAAGGAGGCGTTGAGTTGAGTTGTGGTTGTAGTGGTTGATGCAAGATATGAGCAAAATTGATTTAAGGTGTTTGCATTCTACTCATCTTTATACATTGGTTGCAGAATCATGGAAATCCAACAAGTCACAAGCCTGAACTAGTACTGAACAATTTCACGACACGATTGGGTCACCGTATTGGCAGGTTGCATCTCTTTCTTATTCATCGTATAACTAAAGATTCTTTGCAAAACTGTCTTTGGTCTACTGTAATTATTCCTCATTTCAATGTAGTTTTTATTTTTTGGTTTTTACCACAGATCATTTTCTTATCTCTATTGGACCAACTACCAAGTGATCATCCCTCATCTCTAACAATTAGTATCTATATGTGTTTCATCTAGGTTGATACAATCACTTTTCCCTCAAGACCCAAATTTTCATGGTCGACGAGTTGTAACCTTCCACAATCAGCGAGATTTCATCTTCTTTCGGCATCACCGGTGTGTATGCTTGACACATTGGGCGTTTCTTCTTTATATTTTATAGATTAGTAGGCGGTAAAATTTATTGGATTTTTTGATGGGTACTTTGTTATTATGTGAAGTTATATATTTGAAAACAAAGAAAGCAAACTGAGCGACTCGAAGAGTAAAAAGGGCAAGGATAGTAAGGATGAGAAGGCCTCTCAAGAAAGAGTAATTGCCAGGCTACAGGTATACTTTCCCTGCCTTTTTCCTTTCTGGTAAAATATTTTCTTTTTTGGATATTGCTAACAATATTTAGCCCGAATTTATAATTTATGTGGCCTAGATCTTCTGTTCTCGGACCGGTTACTCAAATGATTTAGAATTACTGAATTTGATTATCTGGTTGATAGTGACTTTGGTCAAACCGCCATATATTTGTGGAACCAATGGGTGTACTAAATCTATTAGGTCATTGTGTTCAACCCAAAAGCTGACCCATTCAGAAATTGTACCCAACCCATCCACAAGCATACCCTACCTGATCCAACTCATCTGGCAAGTTTTGTTTTTACAAAGAAGAATAATCCTCACTCGACCCAAGAGGGTTGGGAAAAGATACAGAAACATGATTTTAAAATATCATAGACTACCTCTTCTTTCACAAATAAATTAATAAATTACATTGGTGGTTGCTGGACTTATATTAGTTCTACTGGGATCAGAATTCTGAAGTAGGAAATTTTTGCCTTGTTTGGACAACTTTCCTAATTCTGTTTCCAAGTTTATTTTCTCAGTACTTGCTTGCCCTGTTCTAACACTTTTTTTTTCTTTAGGAAACCAATATTGTAAAAACTATTGTAGAGCTACAGGGTCACAGAGCAAGTGATACCCAGCCAAAAAATAAAATTGAGAAACTCTTAAAGATTCAGAATTTAAAAGTTAAATACAATAAGTTTTTAAATAATTAAATACTTTAAAAATAAATAAATGTTATAAGTTGCATACAAATTTTTAAAAAATAGTTATTAATTTTTTAGAATAATTAACATAAAAAATACTGAAAAATGTCAGAATTAAATCTAATTTTTTGTCCTAAAATGACAGTCATTAGTGCATGAAATCTAGATTTTTTGATGGGCCCCAATGTGGTGGCATACAATCTCTAATATTCTTGAATTGAAGACTCTTTTAGTTGCAGATGGCTATTTAGATGTGTTTATTAAGTTTAGAGATTATGAAGACAAAGACTTTTATTTAAAATTTTATGACATGTTTATTTCCCAAGACAAATTTGTATATCACATACGTCAAAGATGAACACCAATACTTTAAACTTGCAGGAATGTGGTCCTCGTTTTACATTAAAGTTGATTAGTCTGCAGCATGGAACATTCGATACAAAAGGTGGGGAATACGAGTGGGTCCATAAGGTAATCTAGTAACTACCTTCAAGTTTCTTAACATCTTAATAAGATGCATTAGTACTTCTTACTTAATAACAATTTTTGCATGCGTCTAACACAACTTGTACCATGCCTTTTTTTCTTGTACCTGTCAAATATCAGCCCGAAATGGATACTAGCAGAAGAAGATTCTTCTTATGACATGTTTTGGAGTCGATGTCAAGATGAAGACAAGAAATTTAGGACATTTGTTTTGGACCGAGCTTACAAGATTTGTACCCTTTTGCTCTCGTAATACACTAATTTGTTTTAATTTTTTCTGGGGAAAGGGTATGGAGTGATTTTTATAAACTTTGCGGACAATTTATTCAGTAATTTGATAATCAATAGCAAGAAAATATCAAGTTTCGTGGTTCTTGACAGCGTATTATTGGCACTTCTTGTTCAATATCTATATGAAAGTTCAATTCATGCAATCAAATTTGTTTCTTTTCATTTTTGATTGTTTCCTGTCCTATTGTGATGTTTGATGTTGTTAACTCAACTTTTACACTTCTAATGCCATTGTATGATCTTGGTAACATACCTTTGCTGTGCGTGTTTTATTTCGGGAGAAGGGAAAGTAAAGTTGAATGCCTTGTGTTTCTTAATTTTTAATGACCTATTTATTGGCACTTCCTGTTCAATATCTATATGGAGGTTCAACTCATGCAATCAAATTGGTTCAATTCATGCAATCAAATTGGTTTATTTGCATTTTTTATTCCACCTCTCCTCGTGTCCTGTTTGTGATATTTGATGTTGCCAAGTCTTTTGATTCTGTTGTGCAATCTTGGGACATACCTTTGCTGTGTCAGTGTGTCGAGTTTTATTTTGGGGGGCTGACACTTTCTTTACAACTTTAGGAGCAAAGCTTTCTACTTTTTTTTCCCATCGAAATAAATCTCACAAACACTTGGTTCCAAAAACTGTTGTTTATATATCTACTGAAATTATTTGTACCAAAGAGAATTTCCACAATAGGTGGGGACAATCCATGAATAAGCTCTTTTTCATCTAGAATAATTTAGCGGTCTCAGTATATTCGTTGAGTACATTTCCTGAGATTAATACTGTCATAGAGTATCATTTGTCTTATTTATATTATTTGATATACAAAATTTGAGACCCTAATATTATTCATATATATAGTTGGTGGATAATAAAACACTTTCAATTTTCAAGAAGGAATTTCTTCTCAGCCATCCCTTCAAGTTTGAGGGTACTAGATGCTGCATTTCTAGTACGGGCATTAAATGAGATCTCAGTTATACCTTTCATCCCAGCTCTGCGTTGGTGTTCTTCTTCCCCTACTATCATATACAACGTCGATTTGCACGTGTGACCAAGTGTGTAAGCATCATCACATAAAAACATAGTCCACTTTTCCTTCTATCATTAATTTCGGAACTTGAGAGTCTTGGTTTTGTCTTGTTGGAATATGGTGCACTACTCTGGTTAGTTTTGGAAATGGTACTATTTCTAGTAGTGTAATTGGGGTTGTAAGAAGTGTTTGGATTTGCTCTGGTTGTCTAACAGTCCCCGTTGTCTTAATCTTGTTTAATTTTTAATTTTTTTGGTGCAAAAACTAGAAGGTAGATAAGATATCTCAAACTCCTGGCAAGGCATATTGCGCTTACAACAGCTACATACATTGCTTAATCTTGTCGAATTGATCTTGTAAATCCATATTTTTAAGTTTCTCATACCTGATTAACACATCTTGGCTGAAGGAAGATGTTGACGGGAGGAAGATGTTGACGATTAGGTGTCTAGTTTTGGGGTTTTGATGGTTGTAGTGGTGAGGTGGTTTAAATGGCGGTGGCTGATGTATAGGTGAGTTAACTTGGTAGTGGGGTGCTGGTTGTTCAAGTTGACTAATCGGTGGAGAATTGAAGGGAGGTTGGCATTGGGGGCTAGTAGCTTGCTTAAACGGGTGTGCTTGTGGAGGATTTAATGGTATAGTAGTCGTGATGGGTAGATTATAGGTGGAGTTACAATGGACGGCTAAGATTACTAGGATGAATTATTGGTAGACTAGTAATGAGGCAATGTTATTACCTTCATCCCCTCCTTGCCTTCTCAATTACTATGCTCAACACATTGAATCTAGCCTCATGTGCTCCAATGCGATTACCCAAACTCTTCAATTTGATTTCGTCTGCCGTAAATAACAGTATCACAGGCCAAGAAATAACTAAGTTCCGATACCAAATGTAACGGTACTTATGTAAAAGTCTTGGGTTTAATAAGAATTAAAATATGAATAAAGTCAGAATTTAAACTCAAAAAATATTACTAATAATAAACAACTGGAACTAAAGAACTCAAACATAAGAGAATCAGCTACTCATCTTTGAACATACAACGAACAAAAATTGTAAGAAAATAAGATATTAGAAAATGATTATTTTTCTTTAATGCCCTAATATTATCACGCTCCCAGAAAATATATACACGCTTTTTATCTGTCAAGTGTCAGCTCACCAAGTAACGAAATCAAATCAAAGAAAAATCAGGGAATACACAATCAAAGGGGAGAAAAATTAGAAAAGTGCTTTTGAATGTATTAATGGCAAATTTAAGGTAAACTTATGGTACATTTTAACAGTTTAAGAATAATTTTATACTTTATATTTTTGTCAGCAGTGGTAGAGTCAATAAGTCTTTAAAAATATTTTGGAAGGTACTAAACACTAAAACAGTGTTCTCAGACTCAGACCGATCATCGAACCGAAAAAGATACCGGATGGATAGGTCACTAGTCCAACCAGTGGTCGGACCGTTATTGAACCGGTGATATCATTAATATGTAATAAATAATTAAATATATTAATTATTATTATATATTATATATAATATTTAACAAATATGTAAAATTAATCAATTTATCTACACAAAAAATAAAAAAATAAAATAAAACCTATTTGTACAATGTTTACCTTATTCAATTCAAATAAATACTAAATTTATATATATAAAAAAATATTAAATCATGATCATAACTCAAAATTCAAGACTCAAGAGTGATAAAATCAAACACAAATGAACATAAATATCTTTAGAATACATTCAATCAAATTCGGTAAAAATAAATAAATCTATTTGTATAATGTTTACTTTATATAATTCAAATAAATACTAAATCTATATGAAAATAAAGATATTAAATCATGATCATAACTCAAAACTCAATCAATGATATATTTAATCAAGTTCAAATGCTTATTTTTTTTTTTTAAAAAAAAAAGGGAGGTAGGGAACTATTAAAACAGGTGACCCGGTCACTAGGTCGACCGGTTCGACCACTAGGTCATCGGGTTTGACCGGTTGTGATCAAAATTGATTTTTTGGCTTGAACCAGACCAGAGAGCCTATTGGTTTTGATTTTTTTCGGTCGGACCGACATTCTGATCCGAGTTTTAAAACTAGGGTACTTTACAATAATATACAACAATTAGTTAAAAATTACAAAATTAGTGCACAAATAAAATAATTATAAAAAGAGTGCAATAAGGATAAATTAATTACACACGTATCTTTAAAATCCTGAAAAAAAGGAGATACTGTTATTTGACAGTTATCATTCTTTCAAACCCAAACAAATAGATCAAACTAAATTATAAAGATCGCCGGAAACGCAATCTCGATGGGCTGTCCGACCCTTTTGATCGGCACTTGATTTTCAAAGTTAATACACTCTTCCTCGTCGAATGATGCCGGAATCAATGGAGTCCAAACCGGACCGGGAGCAACTCCGTTCACACGGATGCCTTAGCCGACCAACTAAAGTGCAAGTCCAGCGGATGCCTTGGTGGATGTGTAGTCCAGCAACTTTGCATTTCCTTTGTATGCATTCACTGATGTTGTGTTGATTATGGAACTCCCTTCCTTCATGTGCTTCAAGGCATGTCTAAAAACCGATTCGCAACCAATAATTGGGCGGAGGAGAGAAAGAGAAATACATGTACATAATAGTTGCATTGGTTAAATGCAAAGGTAACAAAACCTTAATACAAAAGGTAATCAACCTTAAATACAAAGGTAACCAAACATTTATACAAAAGTAACCAACCTTTATTACAACGGTAACCAACCTTTAATATAAAGGTAACCAACCCTTAATACAAAGGTAACCAAACCTTAATACAATGGTAACCAACCTTTAAAACATAGGTAACCAAAACTATTTACTACACATTCGGGAATTGGTTACCTCCATACTAGTGTTTGGTTACCTAGATTTAGTTGTGCAGTCTTTCATTGATCATCATGTTGAATTGGTTACCTTCGTAACATTTATACAAAAGTAACCAACCTTTATTACAACGGTAACCAACCCTTAATATAAAGGTAACCAACCCTTAATATAAAGGTAACCAAACCTTAATACAGAGGTAACCAAACCTTAATACAGAGGTAACCAACCTTTAGAACAAAGGCAACCAAAACTATTTACTACGCATTCGGAAATTGGTTACCTCCATACTAGTGTTTGGTTACCTAGATTTAGTTGTGCAGTCTTTCATTGATCATCGTGTTGAATTGGTTACCTTCATACTATTGCATGGTTACTTAGATTCAGGATTTGGTTACCTCCATACGAAAAAAATTTAAAGCATCAAAATCGACAGGAACGTGACCCCAACTGTGGAAATCGCCGACATGTGGTTCGGATTTCTCTTCTAGATTGAGACCTTTACCAGAAAAAGGAGGGTGATTAGAATACCGTGTTGGAATAATCTAAGAGACAAAACAGTGGATAGAGAAAGTAGAAAGAATAAAGGAAAGTATGGTAAGCGAGTAACAGAGAAGAAGATCCTCCTGTTTAAAAAGAGAAATGGCATAATGCATGACAGACCATCAAAAGTCAAAACCATAAAATACTTGATATATTTTTCCTTCTCATCATCTTACTTCCTTACTTCCTTTTCTCTCTACTGAAAATTATTCATGATTGAAGAAATGGAGCCCAACTATTCTCGCACCTTCCTCTTTAATTTGGTCTCACCGGAAATAATGGTGATTGACTTTTTAAATTTTGAATTTTAAAATTATTCAACTAAATTAAAGGGATCATGGCCACATCAGCACTCTAATTAATTTAAACTAATAACTGACTACATTAACTATGTAATAAAAAATTACATATGCACTAGATCTATAAATATTTTTTTAGTGTACTATTATTGTAAGATTTTCTTAAAATGTACTAGAATATGAAATTGTTCCTAAAAACTATGCACTAAAACACTTATTTAATTTAAAAGAGCTTTTAGTCCACCTATAAGCTCCCTCAAATAGATTTGGTCTGTTTCAAAATAGAATGTCTCTTTCAAAGCTGAGTCTTACCCTTTATAAATCTCTTCCATCTTGATTTGAATCCTTGTTCCTTATATCTGTGTTATACTTTTTCCTTGGTTGTTTTCTCTCAAATTCTAGTTTCTATTCAAATCCACCTTTTCAATTTGTATCAAATTTATCTAAAATCATAACATAATTATCTCAAATCCTATCAGAGGCTTAGACTTAATAACCTACAAATTCCTTAAACTTTACAAAAAATTTCAATTCAACCCACAAGCTCCTTTTTATTACACAAATGACTTTGACCTTTAGTAATTGAGGAAAAAATGTCCTTAAAACCAACTAATGTTTAACTATAATTAATTTGCGATGAGTTGGCATCATATGTGATAATGACATGTAAAATAAACAATTTTATAATTATTTTTTGTTGAAATCATTTTTTTTTAATTTAAAATTTTAAAAATACAAAGATAACTTAAAATAAATAAAATGATAACTAAAAAAACCTAAATTGATAATAATAAAAAGAAGTAATATGTACCGCATATATTGTGTATTTAATACGTATACATAAATAAGCACAATTACAAAAGACAAAAGTTAATACAAAACCAAATATACAAAATAAAAAAAAAAAAAAACGTAAAATACATCCACTAAGTCATCATCTTCCGCAACATGCTTCATCTCCTTCCTTAGGGTTCATACCTATCAAAATTCTTTAAATTCTCCAGCCACTTCGAGCACTCATACCCAACCACCAAGGGCATCTTTGTGCTCGACAAAGAGTGCCAGAAGCCTGACCTGTTCACCACTTCCAATGAAAATTTCAACACATTAAAAGCGAAAAACTCAGGAATTTAATTTGAAGCAGGCTTCAATTTCAACTGATCAGAAGAATGGGAACTAATGATATTATCTTTTTCCTTTCCCCTGCTTGTCTTTAATTCTCGGCAATGGGCAACAATGTTACTAGTTTAACAACAATGTTGGTTGAGGTTTTCAACGGTGAGGATGTAACATAGAGTAGAGTCAGTAATCCAAAACTTAGAATAGAAATCCAAAACGCATCATTTTGGTACTTGCAGTTTTATCTTTTACATTGCCAAGTTTCCAATTATTAGTGGTTCTGTTTGTTGGCATATAGTCGGTTAAGCCTCGATGGTTATAAAAGAAGCATGATTGTAATGAAGAGGACATTAGATAATTCAATGAATTTTTTAGTTGCAATTTCCTTTCTACAATTCCTTTCTTTTTCCTTTTAGTCGGTATTATTTTTCCCATCTTGTTCAATGTCAATTCATGAACATATTGATGATTATCATTTCATCTTTGGTTATATGGGTGCTCATAATCCATTTCCTTACAGTAATACTCTCTTTGCTTAGTGTTAGGTATTTTTTATATGAATATATGTGTGCAAGTATACACGGTTAACAAGTAATATACTAGTAAGTAGAGTATCGTTCCCACAGAGAATTAAATAATAATAATTACCAAACACTAATTTAATATCAAATTAATTCTAATTAAACAAACGTAATTAATTTATAAAATAAAATCTAATTAAAATTAACAACTAAATTAAACTAATGAAAAAGAATAAATTAGGTTTTAAATATTTAAGAATATAAGTTTTCCCAATGCTTTATTAAAATCTTTTCAATTCCTTTTTAATTAGTTGATTATATAGAATTGTTAACCGATAATTCTTTATAATATTTATACGCATCTTCCAATGACATATAAACAAATCCTTATAAATTTGACCCTAAGACAACAGAACTAAAGAGGAACACTATAATTAATTAAATCACTATATTCCTATGTGAAATATGTTAATTAGAATATTAAGCTCAAATTCTTTTTATGATTGCAAAAGATATATAGGTATATTACTATCCTATATACTAATCATATAAACTCTTTCAGATTCTATGAACAGATGCTATCATATTCAGATCTAAATCTATACTCCATCTTTTAATTTTGTATAAACTAATCCTAATTAATTACTACAGTTAATTAATTAAATGAATGCCCAAAATATGATAAACAATTTATATATAATCATACATAATAAAAAAGGAAGAGAATTCATTTTACTTATCTTTTACTACGGTTATAGCCTAAGGTACTCTTACCTAAGGTTTTTAACCTATCAGTTCTGATACCAACTTGTGACGACCCCGAATCCGGTTCAACACTAGTACTACCTTTTCCTTATTGTTCATGAATTATAACAATATTATAATTGATAAATAATTATTTATTTATAATTTTACAACATCTCTTTCTATTCCAGAATCGCAATCTTTAAACAAACCTAGTATGTCTCAATATTATACATGATACGATATTCTATTACAATCATTTTTGAGTATTTAACACTCATATTATATACCAACTAAGTCTTATACTACATAGTCATTTTACCTGTCCAATTCGGACTGATATCTACAATAGACATTTAGACCTTTAATGAAAGTAGTATGCATTCATGTTTCTTGATCTTTATCAAAAACTTCAAATAACTTGTATTATCTGAAAATGTTGGTTTTAAGCAAGAGTGAGCACGACGGCTCATCAAGTTTAACAGTTACACATAACACATTACATGCTTCACATATTATAAATGCTCTGCATTTTATTCTTATATCATGCATTTCATGCTTTTCATTTTATGAATGCTTCATACTTCTTATAATAATCAACTAGCATCTAGCAATTCATGCTTCATATTTTCACATGTAATCATACCTCATGCTTTTCACATAACACAAATATCATCAATATATCTCCATATCAATAATATAATATGAAATTGTAGCATATTATCGCACATATGAGCAAGTTCTGAAAAACTTGCCTGATTCGCTTCTACCATTTACGCTTATTTGCGTCATTCGTTCAACCTACAATTTATATATAAAATCGACATAATTATTAGTTATAATGACTATTAATTAGTCTTAACTTAAGACCTTAACTTCAAATTATTAACTCTTAAGATGTCCGACAAACGAACCCTTAAGTTCTGGACAAAAATCCTAGCTCAAACATAGTTGGACATGTGAGGTACGCTTAACTAACATAAGCCTTCACTATACGTTCTTCATACGACTTACTTTTAATAAGTTGTCTAAAATAGCCACAAACGGACTATTTACTTTGATTTAATTCAATTAAACTTTCTTCTTTTACATAACTTAATGATTCAGACATTTAATAATGTACCAAATACTTCAAAATATTATCTACCGTTGATAATATATAACTACGTTCAAATATTATTAACCATTTAATAATATTTTAATCACTTATTACTATTATTAACCATTTAATATTATTTTAATCTCATACTAATATTATTAACCATTTAATATAATTTTAATTACATATTAATATTATTAATCATTTAATAATATTTTAATCGCTTACTAATATTATTAATTATTTAATAATATTTTAATCATTTATTAATATTATTAATCATTTAATAATATTTTAATCTCTTACTAATATTATTAACCATTTAATAATATTTTAATCATTTACAAATATTATTCACCATTTGATAATATTTTAATCATTTACAAATATTATTCACCATTTGATAATATTTTAATCTCTTATTAATATTATTAATAATTTAATAATATTTTAATCACTTCTTAATATTATTAACCATTTAATAATATTTTAATCATTCACTAATATTATTAACTATTTAATAATATTTTAATCACTTATTAATGTCATTAATTATTTAATACTATTTTCATCATGTACTAATATTATTAATCACTTAATAACTTTTTAATCATATACTAATATTATTAATCATTTAATAATATTTGAATAATCTTCAAACAATACCAAAAGTTAATTTTTTAATTGTGTTGACTTTAGTCTTTATTTTAAACATTTAACTACCAATTAGTTACTAATAAACTTCATGTATTGGTTTAATATCCAAATACATCCATTTTACACATATTTTAACTTAATTTATCAAAGAAAACTCGACCCGATCCGACTCGGAGCACAAAAATCTGCTTTGGCAGATTCTTTTGGCGCAACTGCACCACACTGGACGCAAGTGCGTCCGGCCAATCTGTCCGGAAGTTAATTTTTTGACTGCTCGACCCTCCGACGTTTCGATAGCCATAACTTCTTTATTTTAAAACATTTTGATGTGATTCTTGAGTCCATTCTCATCAGAATTTTCCGCTATACAATTTCTCTTTAGATCATAAATCCAAATTTCGAACGGAACTAAACTAAATACTGCTCACAAGGACAAAGGGAAAACTAAAATCATAAATCCTTGGTTTTAATTGTTCAAACTTGAATAAAATAAACTCTAGACCTCCAAATGACACCAACTTAGTGTTGTTGTCTTCCTAACTTCTTGTTTTACAACATTTCATGGTTCAATCATATTTTTGGAAACGATTTGACAAGAAATTTAAGATCGAACCATCTAGGATTTTAAAACGCCCTATTTTGCGGTAAAAGCCATAACTTCCTTGTGTTTTCATGTTTTTGAAAGCTTCCAGTTGGGTTTTCTTAAAAACTTATATGTGTAACTTTCTAGCTATAGAAATTAATTTTTCGACTTGTACCTTTCAATCTACAACATTAAATAGCACATAGCTACCAAGGTTTTTACCGGTAAATCTCTATATGCACTTTTCTTTTAATTCTTTGCATACCACCTATACAAATACATGTACTAACTATATCAAACCATGAATATACCTATATATCATAGTTTTATACTTCTAGATCATCAAAATAACTTTTGATCGGTTGAAAATATATTTTAACCGTTCAAATCATATCTAAACTATAAAAATGAACTAAAGAGGATTTAGAACACTTTTTAACCTCTTAGACATGGATGCTCTTCTTCTTCTTGGCCATGGACTTCAGTAGGAACTCCACCTTGATTATTCTCTAGCAAACCTCCTTGGTGAAATCTCAATTCTCATGAGTTTTCTTTATTTTCTCTAGAATGCTCTCTCTATTCTCTATTAGATTTCTTGCAAAATGACTAACAAACATAACAACTTGGTGGAGCATTCTATTTATAGCACCTTGCTAATCCTTCATGAACTCACTAATCAACTAGCGTTGGTGAAATTAAAGCCTAATTAGGATTACTATTGGATTGATTGACCACTTGAATGACTAGGTGATTGACTAGGGTTGGTGAACCACTATGATACTGTGTACAAGTGAAGTAACCAAGCAAAATCAAGCCACCCCCTTGTGGGGACCACTAAATCTCAGCAAAATGGGATTAAATATCCCATTTTTGCTTTATTTTTATAGCTTAAATATACAGATATACATCTACACACACACACACACACACACACACACACACACACACACACATATATATATATACTGACCAATTTTGACTAACATTTGGGCTCCACATTAGATTCTAGGATTTAAATATATTGGGCTCTTCCATTTAATTTGGTTGGACTCAATTTAATTGTTACATTGGGCTAACATTAAATTCCCTATGTTACATTTAATTAAAACAAGCATTGAGCTATTTTAATTATTACATGGATCAATGTTTAATTAATTACATAGACTACTAGGTTAATTTATTTAACTTAGTTTAATACATCAATTGGACTTATAATGTAATCCAATTAGACTTGTCTTAAATTATTTTACCACATTGGGTTACTCAATTAACTTATCCATAGTTAATTCTCATCATCACATTCATTCACCTAGCAATTAACTAATGTTTTGTTAATGCTCTCTCTTGTCTACCAACTAGGGTTATTTAACTAACCCTACATTAGTTAGTTCTTTACACTTAACAATTCTTGAAATTATTCTCCCAACATATTGACCAACATATTGACTTTTAAATTTGGACTCAATGTTTGGGTTACTAGTTTATTTTCATTGGACTCTTTATTTAAATTGTTTAGGCTACCAAACACAACTCACACATCTTTTATAACTTGGGCTAGGTAATTTATTTTATTGGACTACCACCCCATTATATACAATACTTGCCAACATTAATTAATTGAAATTATATTAATTATCTCTTGGACTATTAATCAACATAACATTTGGGCTTATTATTTAATTACCCACCTTCAAGCAAATATTCCCATATTGGACTTGTTTTAAATCCATTAATGGACTCTATACAACAACTCAATAATTAAGTTAATTAATTAATTAACTTCTTAATATTGTCATGCTGGGCAATATTCCACTTCTCTACTTGTTAATCATAACTTTAATTTATGACTCATATAATTAACTCAATTAATTATATTACATGACTTTCCTTATTAATCCATACTTAAACTAATTAATTTATTAGTTTTATTGAGTATTTAATTTACTTAACATATCATCTTATTTGACTAACAAACACCACTCTAGGTATATATATAAATATTAATATAATCACCTTCACTTCTCAATAGAATTTATTTTTTTAATAAATTCTCTAGATGCATCATTAAAAATATTTTTACATTTAATTTCTAACAAATAAATTATGTTAAAAAAAAATGTTTACTCATTTTTTACACATCTCACTTTTCCAACTCTAGGTTTTAAACCATAACCTTTAATTAATTATTTAAAATCTCATCTACAAATATTTGTAAATATCTGGGATATTACAAAACGTCACTTCCTGGTCCTGCACTCTCATAGTCAATTGCTCCATCTGAACGTCTATCAAAGTTCTCCCAGTGGCAAGAAACGGCCTTCCTAAGATGATAGGAATATCTCGATCCTCCTCAAAATCCAAAATAATAAAGTCCGCTGGAAATGTGAACTTATCGACCTTAACTAGCACATCCTCTACTATACCTCGTGGATATGTAAGAGATCTGTCTGCTAACTGGAGTGTAACATTTGTAGGAGACGTTTCCTTAAGACCCAATTGTTGATAAATCGAAAAGGGCATGAGGTTAATACTTGCACCCAAGTCATATAAGCATTGCTGAAATGTTGACTTCCAATTGTACATGGTATGGTAAAACTTCCTGGATCCTTCAATTTCGGAGGCAACTTCTTTTGTAAAATGGCGCTGCACTCTTCAGTTAATGCAACGGTCTCAAAATCTCCCAATCTCCTCTTCTTGGACAAGATGACAAGATGTCCTTCATAAATTTAACATAGCTCGGCATCTGTTCTAGTGCATCTGCAAAAGGAATGTTAATTTGTAGCTTCTTAAAAACCTCCAAAAACTTTGAAAACTGTTTATCGAACTTCTGTTTCTGTAATCTCTGTGGAAATGGGACATTAGGTACCTCAGTAGATTTCCTGTCTACTTTAAACTTCTCTGTAACTTGAGATTTTGAATTACCCCCATCTTCTATCTCTTCTTTAACAACTTCACCATGCTTGTCCTTAGCACCCTGCAATTCTCTTCCACTTCTTAGTTTAACAACCTTACATTGCTCTTTACCATCTTGCTTTGGATTTACCTCTGTATCACTTAGAAATGAACATTGAGGTCTACTGTACAATGCACTCGCTATTTGTCCCATTTGGTTCTCCAGATTCCTTATAGCCACTGCCTGAGTCTTCACCGTCGAATCGAACTGATTAACCAACTTAGCTAGTACATCTTCCATCTGAGCCAACTTATCCGGCTGTTGAGGTTGTTGATTGTGCTTATTATGAACCCCAGGTGGATATGTATTTCTTGAAGACTATCCTTGGGGTTGGGATTGGTTGTTACTCCAAGAAAAGTTTGGATGATTACGCCACCCCGGATTATAATTGTTAGAATTGCCCCTTGCTGTCGATTGTAATTGGACACAAATTGCACCGACTCTGGATTAATTGCACACTGATCACTTGAATGACTCCCTGCACATAGTTCACAAATTACTTCCACTTGTTGTATCTTCTGACTTCCCATAGCATCTATCTTCTTAGCAAGAGACGACACTTGTATTGCCAATGCCGTATCAGAATCTAACTCAATAACTCCAGCTGCCCTATGTGGATTCATTCTTGTTGTTGGCTATTGGTAGTTGTTTGCTGCCATGGTTTCCAGTAAAGTATATGCCTCTTCACAACTCTTAGTCATTAGATCGCCTCCCACTACTGCATCTATACTTGATCTCACTGATTGTCCCAGCCCATTGTAGAATGTCTAAACTTAAAGCCATTATGGAATCCCATGATGTGGATATTTTCTCGATAATTCCTTGAATCTCTCCCATGCTTCATATAATGACTCTGAATCATGCTGGGCAAATGTAGTGATCTCATACCTTGTCTTCACTGTCCTCGCATAAGGGAAGAATTTCGCCAAAAACTTCTGCATCAAATTATCCCATGTACTAATTGATCCCGACGGCAATGAATGAAGCCAACTCTTTGCCTTATCTCTCAAGATGAACGGGAATAGCCTCAAGCGAATCGCATCATCCAAAACCCCTGGATATTCGAAAGTATCGCAAATCTCCAAGAAACTTCTTAAATGCATGCTAGGATCATCATTTGGTAACCCACCAAACTGTACAGAATTCTGGATCATTTGAATTGTTCCCGGCTTTATCTCGAATTGTGCCACAGTGATTGCTGGTCTTGTAATACTCAACTGTATCTCAGTCATCTGCAGAGTAACATAGTCCCGTAGGGACTTTTGCTCCTCTTCCTCTGCCATTCTTTCTTGAATCTGATCTCGGTGTTGTGCTGTTTCTTAAATATAGTTTCGAATCCGACGTACTATTTTTTCAATTTCGTCTTCGAAAGGAACTGTATCCTTACCCTGTGAACGTGTTTGCATATACAACCAAGATTACCTGAACAGGAAGGGTAATAAACTAAAAATTATCAAACTACAAAATAAAATACTTCAATTAAAACTAATATCAACACTTTATTTAAAACAATTCCTCAGCAACGGCGCCAAAAACTTGTTTGCCTTTTTCTGTTTCAGAAAATACTCCACGCAAGTGTACGTGGTCTAATCGTAGTACAAGGCTAGCAAGGTATCGTTCCCTCGAGGATTTGCAAATAAAGTATGGAATTACTAGTTAATAATTGAAATAACATAATTTGAATTTCTTTGAATTGAAAATATTGTTAAGTTCTGAAATTAATATCAAAGATTAAATTAGTCCAAACTAGAGATCTCTATGTTAAGCAACGTTTAGGGTTTACAATTTAACTATATGTCATTAACTGAACCTAATTATTACTGCTAAGTTAAAATACAAGCAATGAGTTGCTAATTAAGAACTCTTAATTAAGCTGAAATAATATCTCTTGATTATTATACAGCAAATCTTCCCCAATTCTACTGATCATGGAATAGACTAAAGAAGAACATCCCATTTAAACCAACAATCTATATTTCTATGAATGCTGAATTTAAAAGGATCATAAGCTCAGGTTATCTACTAATTACACATGGCGATTAAGTATATTTCTATCTCAATCACAAATTACGTTAATAAACTATAATCACATACTACCATACAATGGTCTATTTTCATACTCCTCTCTCGGTTCCATATGAAAATCCAAGTTAATTACTGGTCAGGTAATTAATACAATTAAAACTAGTATGATAGTCAACCTTCACATGTATCCAACACTAACAAGTAATAACTCGATTCAGATCAAACAAATAATTTAATTGCAAACCCTAAACAAAAGTATATTCATATTCAAATTTAAATGAAGTACATATGAATAAGTTCCAGCCATAGCAAGTGACAATATTTAAAGTACAAAGGGTTAGAGATAAACTAATAATGTCTTGTTGCTCTTCTCTGCACCAAGCTTGAGGATTTCTCACCAAAGCTGAACCTTTTTCTTCTTCTCTAGATCCTTTCTGTCTCTCTTTCTCTCTGGCTCTCCGGCTCTCTCTTTTTTCGCTGGCTATTTAATTACCCACACTTAAGTAACTTAACTGTCCATCAAAACTGACTCAGCAACTGCTCAACAATGTAGAGAAACCGCTCACTCACCCTTTATCGCGACTACTTCACAACTCACGCAGCTGTGTTGAAATCTTCTGACGCAGGTTCTTCACATATCATGCAGCTGTGTCTGACCTTAGTGGAAATGATGGCTACTTGTGACGCACGTGCTTCACATATCATGTAGCTGCGTTGAAATCTTCTGACGCAGGTGCTTCACATATCACGCAGCTGCGTCTGACCTTACTGGAAATGATGGCTGCTTGTGATGCAGGTGCGTCATTTTGTGATGCAGCTGCGTCACCTTATCCTTAAATCACCGAAATGCCCTTGCAAGCTTCTTTTTCTACAAACATGAAACAAATACACAAAAATGCATAAAATTGAAATAGAAATGCCTAAGAATTAGTAATAAATGAGTTAAGAAACAATTACTTTGCAAATATAACACCGACCTAACAATGGTTACCTACTAATTCTATCTTGGTAAATTATATACATATATAATTGTATCTATAATATTTTTCCTACAATTAACCCATGCATAGTTAAATCTTTAATTTATTTACTACCTAGAGTTACTCAATTAACTCATCCATAGTTAATTCTCATTATCACATTCATTCACTTAGCAATTAACCAATGTTTGGTTAATGTTTTCTCTTGTCTACCAACTAGGGTTATTCAATTAACCATACATTATTTAATTCTCTACACTTAACAATACTTAAAATTATTCTCCCAATATTTGACTTTTAAATGTTTGGACTACATAGTTTACTTTTCATTAGGCTCTCTTATTTAAATTGGTTGGGGCTACCCAACACAACTCACACAACTCTACTAACTTGGGCTAAACAATTAATTCAATTGGACTTCCACACCATTACATACAATACTTGCCAACATAATTTAATTGGACTTATATTAATTACCGTTTGGACTATTAATTAACATAATATTTGGGCTTATTATTTAATTACCCACCTTCATGCAAATATTTTCATATTGGGCTAACACATATAATCATTTTGGGCTAGTACACTAGTAGTAATTAAATTATTTAGACTATTCATTATGCTTAATCCATAAATTCATTTGGACCTCTTTATTATTACCAACAAAACTTATAATGATTAAAATATTGGGTTTGTTTTAAATTCATTAATAGACTCTGTACTATAACTTGATAATTAAGTTAATTACTTAATTAATTAACTTCTTAATATTGTCATTCTAAACAAACATTCTAGTTTTTCTATAACTTTAATTCATAACTAATATAATTAACCTAATTAATTATATTTCACAACCACTAATTAATTTATTGGTTTTGTTGAGTATTAATTTATTTATCTTCTTATTTGGCTAAAAAGCACACTTTAGGTATAACTGTATTAATATAACCATCTTCACTTCTTAATTGAATTTATTTTCTTAACAAATTCTCTACATGCATCATTATAATATTTTCACATTTAATCCTTAACAAATAAATTAAGTTAAAAAAAATGTTTACTCATTTTTCACACATCTTACTTCTCCAACTCTAGGTTTTAAACCTTAAACTTTAATTGTTCATTTAATATCTTATCTATAAATCTTGTAAATATTTGGGGTATTACATTCACCTCTTCTTATAAGAATTTCGTCCCCAAAATTATAGCATACTCATTTTTACTAATTTCCTTCTCTAAGGATATTTCTTTACTCATCAAGTTCTATGACCACCATTTTCTAAGAAGTTCATACTTCTAAACTTACAATTCCAGAACATTGAAATATTTTGCAAGAAAATAAATTGAAAATCAAAATATTCATTAAAACTTTCATAATATGCTGAGGGGTCATAAAGAGCATGAACTGTGTACTGGGTTAGCAAATATTTCTACTGTAACCTTTAATAGTCATAAGACTATAAACACATTTTCACCACAAAGATACTATGCTGCGAATCACCTTATCGTACTCTACGTCATGCATAACGTTTAATCTTTGCGAGTGAAGTCAGAGCTATATGCCCACAAAAATATATCTGCTTCTACTATTGTTCACCTCAGATTTACTACAAAATTCCATACTATAATATTTTGGCTTGGAAATAAAACTTGAATTATTTCTTACCAAAGGTGTCCAATCAAAATAAATGACATAGACTCATGTCATTAACCTGTTCGTATATTACGAACTAAAAATCATTTTAGATTAATTAAAATAACTAAAATTCATTTTTAGGACTTTATGATACCGCACCGTTGTAACAGTGCGTTAAGGATACCGTCTTTTTCATCTCCGCACCATGGCTTTAATGGTGCGTGATGATTTTATAAATACATTTTGATATTTTTAAATCAATTTGTCTAGCCGAAACAATTAGCGTAAACTCTTCTTAAAATATTTCAAAATACTAAAAATTATTTTAGGTTTTATCATGTCATCACAGGTAACGATGGACTTCTCCACCACTCTTGTTACTGCGACTTAATAATAAAACAAGAAAATTCATTTATCTTTTCAAAAGTGCGAATTTGGGATGATTTTAAGAATTTCAAAGTCTAGCATAGCTAGAAGATTTGGAATATCCTAAAACCTCAAAACACCTTAAAATTTTTCTCTGCATTCTTTTTCAGCCTAATAACTATATCTAGTATAGCTTTAATCTTGCTACTTAACTCTACACACACTCACTATTCATCAAAATTACCACACATTATGAGTCATTAACTTACTACAATCATATGAGTTGAGGCACTTATCTTCGTCAGACCAAAATCATCCATTCGCTGAGGGGCTCCACCATACGACTATGAGTCACGAACTAATCATACGTGTGAGTTTTAAGAACACGCACCTAATCTTAATATTCTCTACCTATCCGATATACTATGAGAAAAGAATCACTTTCTCACCATATATACATCGAATAGCGTGACATCAGGTTTAAATCGATTATCACTATAGAAAGCTAAATGATTGTCAAACCAAACATAATTTCCTGTCCAAACAAGAAATTGGTCAACTCGACTAATAATCAATATAGGAAGTTAAGCGACTATTAAACCATGAACAAATACATCAGTTTCCTAACTTTTCAACACTAGAAGGAAACATCCGCCATCAGTGCATATCTTTCTTCTTCGATACACCACTGATCGTGCAAGTTTCGCAATAGCATCTCCTAAATCGGTTAGCTGATATATCATTGCCCCCGCCCATACAAGGGTTCATTCAACTCAACCACTATATTAATATAGGAAGCTAAGTGGCTCTGAAACCAAGCACAAATTCCCCGCCCATGCAAAGAATTGTACAACTCAACCACTAATATGAGTCATCAATTAAAAACCCACAAACCTCTAATTTTTTTAACTTAATATGAATTTTCTAAATTCATATTTTAACAAATATAACTCATTACGAGTTCATATTTCTAGATTATTTCAAGACATTATTAACATTTCCTTTCTGTTTTTCAAAATCTTACTATAAGATCTTTTCTATTATTTCTTCAAATTAGGTACAATATGACCCTTTTCATTTCTCTTACACCTTATCAAATCCACCTTTAGATAATCTTCTATATATGATTTTTTTTAAATTCATCTTTTCTTAAACTTTACCTGAGTTTATTCCTTTACCATTTTACTTATCTTCTATTCATATTACTTTCACCGAAAGTTTAAGTGATTGTTGTAGTTATGAGTCTGGATTGGACAGGTAAACTGATTGTGCAATTAAATAAATGGTTATTATTTATTGTGAGGGTTTAAATACTCAAATTGATTGTAATAGAATGTCGTATCATGTATGATATTGAGACATACTAGAAATTTATAAAGATTGCAATTCTAGAATAAAATGAGATGTTGTAAAGTTTTAAATAAACGATTCTTTAGTAATTATAATATTGTTGTAAGTCATGAATGATAACGAAAAGGTTGTACAGTGATGAACTAGATCCGAAGTTCAAGGGACCCGAATTTGGGGGCGTCACAAGTTGGTATCAGAGCTGATAGGTTAAAAACCTTAGGTAAGAGTACCTTAGGCTATAACCATAGTAGAAAATAAGAAAATGGTAAAGGAATAAACTCAAGTAGAGTTTAAGTGATAAAAGGTAAATTTAAAAAATTTATATATAGAAGATTATCCAATGGTAGATTTGAGGAGATCTAAGAAAAATGAAAAATGTCATGTTGTACCTAATTTGAATAAATGATTAAAGATATCTTATAATAAGATTTTGAGGAACAGAAAGGAAATGTTAATAGGGTCATGCAATGATCTAGAGATATGAACTCATAATGAGTCATATGTACTAAAATATGGGTAAAGAGAATTCATATTCAGTTACAGAAAAATTATAGGTTTATGGGTTTTTAATTGATGATTCATATTAGTGGCTGAGTTGTACGATTCTTTGTATGGGCGGGGAATTTGTGCTTGGTTTTAGAACCATTTAGCTTCCTATAGTAATATAGTGGTTGAGTTGAACAATCTTTTGTATGGGCAGAGGACTTGTTCATGGTTTCACTTAACTTCCTATATTGATTAGTGGCCGAGTTGACCAATTTCTTATTTGGGCAGGAGATTGTGTTTGATTTGACAACCACTTAGCTTCCTATAATGATAATCAATTTAAACCTGGTGTCACGCTATTCGATGTATATATGGTGAGAATGTAATTCTTTTTTCATAGTATATCGGATAGGTAGGGAATATTGAGGTTAGGTGCGTGTTCTTAAAACTCACACATAGGGTAAGTTCGTGACTCATAATCGTATGATGGAGCCCCTCAGCGAATGGACGATTTTGATCTGACTAGGATAAGTTCCTCAACCCATATGATTGTGGCAAGTTCCTGAACTCTTAATGTGTGATGAAAATTATTTACTGTCAAGATATGATTTTGGTCTGACTAGGATAAATTCCTCAACCCATATGATTGTGGCAAGTTTCGACTAGAGAAATCGATTTGAAAATATCAAAATGTATTTATGAAATCCTCACATGTCATTAAAGTCATAATGTGGTGATGAAAAAGACGGAATCCTCAACGTACTGTCAAGATATGTGGTATCATAAAGTCATGAAGTAATGATGGAATGTTCAACACACTATCAAGATGATGCGGTATCATGAAGTTCTATAAATGAATTTTAGTTATTTTAACTAATCTAAAATGATTTTTAGTTCGTAATATAGGAACAGTTTAATGATGTGAGTCTATGTCATTTATTTTGACTTGACTGGATACCTTTGGTTAGAAATGGTTCAAGTTTTATTTCCAAGCCAAATTATTCTGGTGCGAAATTTTGTAATAAGTCTGAGGTGAGCAATAGCAGAAGCAGATATATTTTTGTCGGCATATAGCTCCGACTTCACTCGCAAAGATTAAACATTATGCATGACGTAGAGTACGATAGGGTGATTCCTAGCGTAGTATCTTTGTGGTGAAAATGTGTTTATAGTAGTCTTATGACTATTAAAGGATATAGTAGAAATACTTGTAACTCAATACATAGTTCATGGTCTTTATGACCCCTCAGCATATTATGAAGGTTTTAATGAATATTTTGAATTTTAATTTATTCTTCTTCAAGATATTCTAATGTTCTGGAATTGTAAGTTATAAATATAAATTTCCTAGAAAAAGGTAGTCATAGAACTTGATGAGTAAAGAGATATTCTCAGAGAAAAAAATTAGTAGAAATGAGTATGTTATAATTTCGAAGACAAAATTCTTATAAGAAGAGGTGAATGTAATACCCCAAATATTTACAAGATTTGTAGATAATATCTTAAATGATGCATGTGGAGAATTTATTAAAAAAATAAATTCAATTAAGAAGTGAATATGGTTATATTAATACAGCTATACCTAACGTGTGCTTTTTAGCCAAATAAGAAGATAAGTAAATTAATACTCAACAAAACTAATAAATTAATTAGTTTTAATACGGAGCAAGAAAGAACATTGTGAAATATAATTAATTAGGTTAATTATATTAATTATGAGTTAATGTTATAGAAAAGCTAGAATGATTGTTTAGGATGACAATAATAAGAAGTTAATTAATTAAGTAATTAACTTAACTATCAAGTTATAGTATAGAGTCCATTAATGAATTTAAAACAAGCCCAATATTTTGATTATTGTAAGTCTTGTTAGTAATAATAAAGAGGTCCAAATAAATTTAAGGATTTAGCCTCATGAAGAGTCCAAGTAATTTAATTACTACTAGTGGATTAGCACAAAAAGATTATATGTGTTAGCCCAATATGGGAATACTTGCATGAATGTGGGTAATTAAAAAATAAGTCCAGGTGTTATGTTAAATGATAGTCCAAGAGGTAACTAATATAAGTCCAATTAAATTATGTTGGCATGTATTATATGTAATGGTGTGGAAGTCCAATTGAATTAATTGCTTAGCCCAAGTTAGTGGAGATGTGTGAGTTATGTTGGATAGCCCAAATAATTTAAATGAAGAGTTCAATAAAAAGCAAACTATGTCGCCCAAACACTTAAAAGTCAAATGTTGGTCAATATGTTGGGAGAATAATTTCAAGTGTGGTTAAGTGTAGAGAATTAACTAATGTAAAGTTAATTGAATAACCTTAGTTGGTAGACAAGAAAGAGCATTAACCAAACATTGGTTAATTGCTAGGTGAATGAATGTGATGATTAGAATTAACTATGGATAAGTTAATTGAGTAACCCTAGGTAGTAAATAAATTAAAGATTTAACTATGCATGAGTTAGTTGTAGGAATAATATTATAGATACAATAATGTATGTAGATAATTTACCAAGATATAATTGGTAGGTAACCATAGGTTGGATGTTGTAGAGAATTAACCATACATTGGTTAATTGAGTTAAAATGATAAAATAAGTATATCTATTTATATGATAAGTTAAGACCATGGTTGGGTGTGTGGACCAACCTAGGTCATTTGAATGTAGAGAGTTAACCACATTGTGGTTAATTGTTGGGAGATATATAAATATGTATATATAAATAAGATAAGCTTTAACCAATGTTGGGTAATTGAGTGACCAAGGTTAATTGTAGTACTTTAACCCTAGGTATTATGGGAGTTAGAGAGTTAACCACATGTGGGTTAAGTGTTGGTGATATGTTGCTTATTTTGCACTTCACCATCTATGTTGCTTGTAGTCAAGTTGATGAGTGACATTTTAAAGGTCAAATATGAGAAAAATGCAACTATTGTGCATGTGTAGGTGAATATATATGCATATATTGATGTATATATATATGGATGCTTATATAATTATATAGGACATAAAAATAAAGCCAAATTGGTGTAATATTAGAGCAAACTCCAAATTTTGGGCCCTTCATGGATGTGAAGCTTGCTTTTTGGATGATTTTTGAGTGAAAAATAGTTCAACAACTTCCCAACCATCCTAGTCATTCATATGGTCAATCAAAGTGTCATTCAAGTGGTCATTCCATGCTATAGTAAGCCTAGATTAGTCCTAATTTGACCAATGTTGGATGATTAGTAATTGTTAATCAAGATTATGAGAGTTCTATAAATAAGAGGTCACACTTCATTTGCTAGAATTTGGCATTTGTTAGTGTTCTTATATTATAGAGAGAAAAAAGGAGAAGCTTGATAGTGTTCTTGAGAGATTGAGTGAAACACCTTGAGCCTTCATGTGTGTGAGATATTGTTCTAGAAGTTCATTCAAGAAGAAAGAAGAGAGCTAGCAATATCAAGCATTCAAGATTTATAAGGTTTAAAAGTTTTCTCATCTCAAAACTTTAGTTCATAGATGTAGATTATTGTTTGAAGTATGTTTTGTCATGTTAGTTGTAGAAGAGTCTATTTGAAGAATATATATGGTTAAATATGTTAGATATATGTTCTAACATATTTTGTATGGAAGATGATGGAAGAAATGGTAGTATGAGCATGAGTAGTTTTAAAACCCTAACTAAATGTCTAGGTTGATGATTTATGATTTGAAATTTGTAAGTTGTTTTTATGATCTATGAGTCTTGAATGATAGGTATATGAGTTTTAAAGAAAACCCAACCAGAAGCTTTCAAAAATATGGAAAAACAAAGAAGTTGTGGCTTTTAGAAACCTTAAATGCTTCGATCTTAATTTTTGTGTCAAAACGTTTTAAAAAATGTGATTGAACCATAAAATATTGTAAAACAAGAAGTTATGATGCCAACAACACTGAATTGGTGTCATTTGAATGTGTAGATTTTGTTTTATTCAAGTTTGAACCAATAAAACCAATGATTTGTAAAGTTAGTTTTCACTTTGTACTTGTGAGCAGTTTTGAGTCCAGTTCCGTTTAGAATTTGGATTTGTGATCTAGAGAAAAGTTGTAGATCATGAAATTCTAATGAATTTATACTCAAGAATCACTTCCAAATATTTTCGTATGACAAAGTTATGGCCAAATTATTGAGAGAGATTCCGACAGCCAAAGTTAAAGTTAAAATTCGAACACCTGGCGTCTAGACGCCCAAGTATACGCCTAACTTCTGTCCATAGGCGTATATACGCCCCAAAAATGCCTTGGACCTGCGTATATATGCCCAAACTTGTTAAAAATTAGGTTTTTGACCCAGACTTGTTCGGAACTGAAAGTTTCGCTTGTCGGGCATTGTAAAACTTAACAGAAGGTAAATTACACTATTAAAATAAAGATAAACTATTGTAAAGAGTCTTTGTTATGACTAATGGTTATGATAAGCTCATATACCTTGTAGGTCGTACAATTGAAGGCGATATTTAATTATTTAATTATTATTTAAAGGACATTAAATAATAATTAAAGGGAGATAAAGTGAATAAAATGATAATTTGTTATTTAATTAATATTAAATAATAAATGAGGTTAGTTAATTAATTAATTATTATTTAATTGATATTAACTAATAAGGAAAGTGAATTAAAGTTAATGAGATAATTTTTTATGTAATGCTAAATAACAAGTTAATTGAGTTAATTATTTATTTAATTAATATTAAATAAATAATGTGAAGGAATTAAGGATAATAAAGTGAGTAAACAATTTCTGTGTAATTGTTTAAGTCTTTAATTATTACCAAGGTTGTAATTTATCATTAAATAATTTATAAATAATGGTAAGTGGTTAATAATATTAATAAGAGATTAAAATATTATTAAATAATTAATAATATTAGTAAGAGATTAACATATTATTAAATGATTAATAATATTAATAAAATATTAAAATATTATTAAATAAATAATAATATTAGTAAGAGATTAAAATATTATTAAATAGTTAATAATATTAATAAGTGATTAAAATATTATTAAATATTTAATAATATTTGAATATAGTAGTATATCATCAAAAGTAGATAATATTTTGAGGTATTTGGTACATTATTAAATAACCAAATCATTAAGTTTTGAAAAAAAAAAGTTTAATTGAATTAAACCAATGTAAATAGTCTATTTGTAACTAATTTAGACAACTTAATAAAAGTGGGTTGTACGAAGAATGTTTAGTGAATGCATAAGTTGGTTAAGCGTACCCGATATGTCCGAATTATATTTTGGGCTAGGATTTTTGTTCGAAACTTAAGGGTTCGTTTGTCGGACATCTTAAGAGTTAATAATTTGAAGTTAGAGTCTTGTATAAAGACTAAGTAATAGTCATTATAACTAATGATGATAATAATTTCATATATAAATTGTAGGTTGATCGAAAGACGCAAAATAAGCATAAATGGTAGAAGCGAACCAGACAAATTTTTCAGAACTTGCTCCTATATGCAATGCTATGCTATAATGTGCTATTAAATTATTGATATGAAGATATATTGCTATTATTTAGTTTATGTGAAGCCAATAAAGTATGAGTGTATGTGAAGTATGTGATAAGCATGAAATATGATTATATGTGAAATATGTACAAAATATGAAGCATGATTTGATAGAGGCTAGTTGTGCATTATATGTGATGCATAAGAAGTATGAAGCATTTATAAAATGAAAAGCATGAAATGCATGATGTAATAATAAAATGCAGAGTATGTTTAATATGTGAAGCATGCAATGTGTTATGTATAATTGTTAAACTTGCTGAGTCGTCGTGCTCACTCTTGCTATAAAACCAACACTTTCAGATAATTGCAAGATATCCAAAGATTTTGTTAAGGATCAGGAATGCGTATTACTTTCACCAAAAGTTTAAGTGATTGTTGTAGTTATGAGTCCGAATTGGACAGGTAAACTGATTGTGTAATTAAATAAATGGTTAGTGTTTATTGTGAGGGTTTAAATACTCAAATTGATTGTAATAGAATGTCATATCATGTATGATATTGAGACATATTAGGAATTTGTAAAGATTACGATTCTGTAATAGAAAGAGAAATTGTAAAGTTTTAAATAAACGATTCTTTAGAAATTATAATATTATTGTAAGTCATGAACGATACGGAAAATGTTGTACAGTGATGAAGTAGATCCGAGGTTCAAGGGACCCGAATTTGGGGGTGTCACAATTAGTCATAACAAAGACTCTTTACATAAACATAAGACATTGATTTTGCAAGTTTATCTTAGGTTTTAAGTCCCTAACTGTGTTTCGTTTAGACTTTTCATTAACCGACAAGTTAAATCGGGGTTTCGACTTGATAAAACTTTAAAATATCAAAATTTTGACTTTTTAAAACTGGACCAGAGCTGGCGGCGCTGGTCTTAGGCTTATTCGAGCGTTGGCGGTGCTCAAAGAAGAATGTCCGAGCGCTAGCAGTGCTCGTTTTGGCTGCCCAGACCTCTTTCACTAAAACTGTCATAACTTTTTCATTTAAAATATTTTGGGGTGATTCTTGAGTCTATTCTCATCAGAATTTCTCCCTCTACAACTTTTCTTCAAATCACAAAACCAAATTCCAAATGGAACTGGACTTAAAATGGCTCACAAGGACAAACTAAAAACTAGCTTCACAAAACCTTGGTACGATTAGTTCAAACATGATGCTACAAGCATTATTTGCTAGACCGTCATATTTTATGATTCTACATACATCATATGCTTATCATACATCATATATATAACTTTCTAGCCATAAAAATCAATTATCCAACTTGTATATTTTAAAATACAACAATAATTAGCACCTAGCTAACTAGGGTTTTACCAGTAAAACTTTATATGACATTTTCTTTAATTTATTTGCATACCTCACATATAAATACTTGTATTAAATATAATACACCATGAATCTACCTATATATAATAGATTTAGACTTATAGATCATCAAAATAAGTTTTGATCTGTTAAAAACATATTTTGACCATAAAAATAAAAAGATAAAGGTGTAGAGCATTTTTAAACCTTTTTGACTCAGATGCTCTCCTTCTCTTGGCTATGAACTTTGCTAGAGACTCCACCTTGGCTCCTAGATATACACCTCTAGTGTAATATCTCTCAAGACTCTTCAACAATGCTCTCACTTCTCTCTAGAATTTCTTTCTCTCTAAAAATAATAGCAAGAATAGAAATGACCAACATTGCATATGTGTTGGTGATTTCTATTTATAGAACTCTAGGAACACATCATTAAATCCTTAATCAACTAGCATTGGTGAAATTAAGGCTCTAATCTTGCTTACTATTACATGAATGACCACTTAATAGACATTTTGAATGACCACATGAATGACCACATGAATGACTAGGGTGGTTGCACTAAAAAATCATCCAACAAGCAAGCTTCACATCCATGTGGGCCTCAACCACTTTGGCTTTATTTTTATGCCCTATATAATTATATAAGCATCCATATATATCTATATATATATACCAATATATGTATACACATTTACCTATACTTGCACAATACTTGCATTTTTCTCATATTTGACCATCATTTGACTTTTAAAATGTCACATATCAATTTGAACACAAGCAACATAAATGGTAAAGTGCAAACTAAGCAACATATCACCAACATTTAACCTTGGTCACTCAATACCCAACCTTAGTTAAACCTCATCTTACTTATATATACATTTTTATATATCTCCCAAAAATTTACTACTATGTAGTTAACTCTCTACATTCAAATGACCTAGGTTGGTCTACACACCCAACCGTGGTCTTAACTCATTGTCGACGTCGGGAAAAGTCGTTTCGTTTTTTATATTATGCCCTTTCCAATTTTAGCTTTTGGATTAAGATGTGATTTTTTGAAAAGGGTCGGCTTGAGTGTCAACGGGGTTTTGAAAGGTTTGGTTTTATGATGAGCCAATTAATCAGAGCCGCCAGTTGGTATATTTGAAATGGATGTACCAACTCATCCGAATTTTGTTTTCTTAATCGCTGGCTCATGTGTGACTCCGAATTAATTAGTCTACGAACCGAGATTCATAGAGTTCGGGGGCTTGCTTAAGCGAGGGGAAGGTGTTAGGCACCCCCCGACTTTCGTGAAAACACGGTTACCACAATCTTGATGCTTTCCTATCCTTTTAAAATCCTAAAACGTGTGTGTGTATGTGTGTGTGTGCCTAAATGTTGGTTGTGATGAGAAAACCCGCTTTGTTTCTTTCTGTAGAACAAGTGCTTTATTTAGTAAGTGTTTTGAAACGTCTTTTGACCCAAATGACAAGGCTTTGTTTTATAATAAACTTTGATTTCAAGTTTGAAAATGATGAGATTTTTATTAGGTGTCGTTTTTAGAAAACAAGAGTTTTAAAACTTTTGTCAAATAGGAATCGAGACTATACATTGCCTTCTAAAAATAAAATCAAATAAAATGAAGGCAACTTCTAGGATCTCTTTAACCCTATGCACCAAAGTTTAATGAAAACGTTTGTCTATTTTTTACGAAATCATTTTTTATGATATTTCAAAACCGCTTGTAGCCTTTTCGCCAAACAAAGACCGACGTCTACTAAAACTTTTAATTTTAAATCTCGTAATTCTAATATCCTAATTTGATTACTTTTAAAAATCTTGGTCATTTGCCTTACTTTGGAAAATCGTTTTTTCATGTCATAAATCAAAACAAGCATACAAAACCGTGTCGGGGCTATCCATGGGCATGTGAGCCATCTAAATATCTTCAAACACCCACAGTCACATATTTTACTATTACGGGGCCTTAAACCCGATCACGGTTCGATATCGCTTTAAGGCCCAATATTTACATATGTACAAAATGGAACATTGCAATGATTACATATACCAAAATTTGTCCATCTTCGGAGTTTGATCACGAGGATCTCATTCCTAGGTTCACAATCACCCAAATCACTGCACGATCATACCAAGGCAAGCTTAACAATACTAGACTTGTTACTATACTACACGAATCAAAAATCGCAAGCCCAATACTACGAACTATCTATTAACACAATGAACTACATATCACCGTACGGATGTCATCAGGATATTAGGAGGAAATTATATTCCGACGGAACCCTCACTAATAATCCCTAATCCACGGATCCTCAATAATATACCAAAATATTATATCCAAAACAACTCAACAACAAAAGATTATGACAATAACATAAGCTAAAACTTAAAGAAAAACACCATTTTTTCACCTTGCAATACGCCAATAAACGCTTTATATTTCACTACTCGAGCAAAAACACAAGAACACCTAATTATTGGAGCAACAACAAGAAATTTCTCACTAAACTTCAATCCACCCGAGCCCCTCTCTCTCTAATCTCGCCACTTTCTCTCTCTATTTCTTAAAAATTTTGTTTCTTCCTCTTCTGCAGATCAAAAATGGCGTTGTATAGGTGACTGAAGGTAGTCGCAGGTGCATCTGCGGCTGCCTGCTGTGGCCGTCCGCGCCGAATCCTCGGCTGTCGGGTTGTCTCCTCGAGCCACGAAAGTGTCCCGTTTGTCAGTGGCTGCAGGTGCAACTGCGGCTGCCCGGCTTGTTTTTCTCGATTTCCGTGTCACGCAGTCTTAAATCGTCAAATTTTGCTGTCTTATTTTGGAAGGCTGCTACCTGATTTATAAATTGCTCTTTGTGCCTGGTTTCCAAGGAGCGAGACCCCCCCGACTGCTGTAAGCGTAGTTGTCATTCGTCGTCTTTGGCGACTAGATCAGGCTTCGTCTGGATCGACTGTGTGTCCTGCCTCAACTGACTCGATGCTCGTTGTTCGTTTGGCAGCTTTGACCGCAAGCCGTCGTGGTGGCTTCGTATTGGGGTCCACCTTCCTTTTCGTATGTCGGGTCAAGTGACGATTTTGTCCTCCTGTCAGGGTTAGTACACAAGTGCAAAATTTGGGTGTCTACAGCTGCCCTTCTTTATCTTGTTTATGGAATGAAATATGAAATGAACATGATAAAGAAGTAGGCACCTAGCGCATGTAAATGCCAGTACATATTTAACTATGCAACACACATATTAAGATGATGCAATGTCACATTCAACACATTCGTGTAGAGGTCAGTTCAAAGTTACGAATGAATATCGCTCGGGTCTCGTCTCCGACGGGTCATTTTTGTGACGGTCAGGTATCGTCTCTGACGGGTCGTTTTTGAGACGGTCAGGTATCGTCTCTGACAGTCGCTTTTTGGGACGGTCAGGTATCGTCTCTGATGGGTCGTTTTTGGGTGGGTCAGGTATCATCTCTGACGGGTCGTTTTTTGGGACGGTCAGGTATCGTCTTTGATGGGTCGTTTTTGGGTTGGTCAGGTATCGTCTCTGACGGGTCATTTTTGGGATGGTCAGGTATCGTCTCTAACGGGTCGTTTTTTTGAGTTGGTCAGGTATCGTCTTTGACGGGTCATTTTTTGGGACGGTCAAGTATCGTCTCTGACGGATCATTTTTCGAGTTGGTCAGGTATCGTCTTTGACGGGTCATTTTTTGGGACGGTCAGGTATCGTCTCTGACGGGTCGTTTTGGGTTGGTCAGGTATTGTCTCTGACGGGTTGTTTTTTTGGGATGGTCAGGTATCGTCTCTAACGGGTCATTTTTGGGTTGGTCAGGTATCGTCTCTGACGGGTCATTTTTTGGGACGGTCAGGTATCGTCTCTGACTGGTCATTTTTGGGTTGGTCAGGTTTTATAATCTTGTACTTAAATTGTAACAAGTTATATGTTGGCTCGGGGTAACAAAAGGGAAGCTTGGGGGCACCGAGACTTGCCGCAGATGCATCTGCGGCTATAATTGGTCACTATTTCAGATCGCAACACCCCCGCGATCCATCAGTTTTCAACTCTTTTCTCTCCCACGTTTTCGATTTTCCTCGTCCCAAGCCGGCTTTTGCGTCTTTTTGGACTCTTTTTGCTAAATCTGCTCCGGTTAAATCAGTCTACGCACTTTGGGTAACGTTTTAACTCCTTTTTCTTTGATTTTCGTTTTTGTTTGGCTATACATTTACTTGTTTGAATGTTTTAACTTAGCAATGCATGCTTATATGAGATTTTTGTGTGGATCGTAGCATATATAAATAACGGATCTTGTAGACATGCTTTATTATTTTGGAAAATTTATTATTTTAGTCATTTTATGCTCACGACGCATCATTTTCACTTGCATTTTGGGATTTGTTGGTTGTCTGATTTGGTTAAACATGCCTAATTGTGCATGGGATGCCCTTTTACAAACGAAACTCTGCCGAAATTTTGGGAAATCTAGCGCACCCTTAGGGACTCATTCATGCATTTTCAATCTCATATCATTATAGATAAACATATTATGCTGCCCTATTATTTAGCAATATGCAATAAGCTTTTTGAAAGAGAACGGGCTAAGGATGTACCTCTTTTTCGTGATGCCGTTTCAGCTATGAATCCTAATGCTCCCATCGGTTCTACGGTGCCCCGGGTTGCTGGGGTTCGTCGACGTAGAGCAGTCACCTCGGCTCCAGCTCCGGTCCTGACCCGTCATTCCCGTAGACTGGCGGAGTCTGTCATTCGTCCAGTCCACCCTGATGTCGGTGAGGATGCCCAGCTGAGGAAGAGGCGGGTCCTTCTGGCACAGCGACCCCTCCCCCCATGCGTCGGATCTTACCAGGGGCCTATGCTAGGATATCGGATCTGCTTGGTCCTGATCTCAGTAGTCACCCATCAGCATACCTTGTGGCTAACGAGATATATCCGTTGTTTAAATTCATTCAAACCCGTGTGGTTACCATGACTGACTGTTTGGTGGCTGTCATAGGTTCCTGAGTTTACCCAACCTCGGGGTAACTGGTTCAGCATTTTTACCCTCTACCATGCGCTGCATCCTGACTATCGCGGGATGTAGACTCTTGGGGCTTCAGACACTTCTTTACCATCGCCCCTCGCCGATGTCCATGGGGCTACATGCGGGCATTATCTGAGCGCTGGTTCCACCAGACCCAGTCGCTTCATCTTATGGATTGTGAACTGCTGTTGACACCTCTTGACTGGCGCTATATCACCGAGGTGGATTTCTCCGGACCCCGTGTTCCCCTGGAGCCAGATATTACCCCCGCAGTCGTTCGATCATTGCTGGGGTATTCTCCTCAGGATAGGGTCTTCAAGGCCCGCAACATTCGATCAAGAGCTTTGACTATGGACGCTATTGGAGGGGTCCTTTCCGAGCCATTCCCTGAGGATCGATTCGCTCGTGATTTCCTGCTCCGGCGCTTGTTTTTGACCATCATGAGGGGCTATTTTCTGATGAACAACTCCTCGACCATCCATTTCAGTATCGTCGGAGCCACCCGGGATGTTGACTGGATCGGGCACTATGATTGGGGTTCCTTCACATTTTCCGACTTCTTCCACGTTCTTCGCCTTCGCTCAGAGGGACAGACGGATGCTTAGCTCGGATTCTATCCCTTTCTGTTGGTACGTCCTTTTTATTGTATCATCCTTCATTTGTTTCATTCCTTTGACTTTTTCGGGTACTTATGTCCCTTCTGCTTTGTTTATCAGTTATGGGCTTATGAGCGACTTCTATGCCTACGACTGGTTACTACCCTCGGTCCAGAGACTTATCCTAGGGGTCGTCGATGACATCACAACACTTTGGAGGAGACCTCGGTGTCAGATAGCTTTGCCCATTGTCGATTGCAGTTGGAGCTATCTCGTCAGCGGACGTGATCTGGGTTCCCTATACTGTGGATCATCTGGCGGCGGGTTTTGCCAGTGGTTTTCCCGCGGACCAGGAGTTTGCTCTGTCCACCCGTCGCATTCCCTTTCTGACTTATGGTGGATGGGAGCTGTATTTGGGGGTTGGTGTGTTGTCGCGAGCACCCAAAAATAAAATCTTACTTTGGAAAAAATATTAATGTAGTAGTGTAAGCAAGAGTCGATCCCACAGAGAATGATTATTTAATTTTATGTTTTCGCAAATAAAAGTTGGGGGGTTTTGTAATTAAAGAAATAATTTAAATAAAACTAATTAAAATAATTATGCAAGAAATAAATAAAAATAAAAAGCCTTGGTTTAAGTTAATATCCACCATCAAGAATTTACAACTGATCACTGATGCAAGAATAACTCAATTAATATTTTGAAGATTCACCGTAGAAAGAACTACTCGCAGGTGGAATAATTTTTCTCCTCTCTCCTTAATTTTAGATAAGTAGAGCCACTTGGTCTAAATACCCTTACTAATAAACAACCTCCGGCACTTGCTAAAGATTTAATTTAATAGCAGCATAAAGAATTAGAGAGATCGTTGAACTAAACAACACAAGCCACTTGTTTGCATTTAATTTAGATGAATATTCTTCCTAAGATAAAATAATCTTTTGATCTGCAAAACAATTATTAAACTTAGTTGCTTCAAAAATGGCAGTAGATTAATATGAATAATAAACTAGTAGTACTCCTAGTAATTAAACAAATCAATCATAAAATTAAGCATAGAAGAATATTCAATAATCAAAATATAAATTGAACAATTAAAATAAATTAGATCTCACAGTGTATAAATCTTGATGGTTTCAATCACTTAAACCAAGAAAAATAATTTAGCTACTCATAAATATAAAGAACACTAAAGAATAGAAGAGAGAATTTTTATTCTAATGAGAGTTGTCTTTTACAATGTGTGTCAAGCCTTCTATTTATAGGCTCCAAAATCCTCCTAAACCTAGTTGGAATTAATCTTTCCAAACCCTAATAGGATTTAAAATACAAATAAAAATAAAAGAAAAAGAAAAATAATTATTATTCTAACCCTAATTGGAATTAAAATCCAATTTGGAATCAAAAAGTAGCAAATTCGCGAAATAATCCCGTTTTGCATAATTAAGGCTCAGCCAAACAAGCCCTTCGCGCCTCTTGACCGGTCAACTCACGCGTGCCCGCGCATTGCGCGGTACTAGAATAAAACGACGTCGTATTGATCCCGTTCTTTCGACTGTTCATGCTACCGCGCGCATTGCGCGGTAAATATCCTGAAACGGCGTCGTTTCACCTGTCTGCAATCCATCTCCGCGCATTGCGCGGTAGCCACTTTTTCAGGAAATTACGGAAATGCCCTTCCGCTGCTAATTTACCAATTTGCCACTTGATCTTTGCGGAATTTACGAAATTGCCCCCAAAGCTTATTTTTCCTACAAAATAAAATATAAATGAATTAAAAATAAATAAAAATAATATAAAAATACTAAAAATACTAAAAATGCATAATGATTAATAAAACACCTAAAACATTAAATTTAAATAAAAACACATAAATAAAAATAAATATAAAAATACTATAAAATTACTTAAATTAACATAAATTAACTAAAATCCTATAAAACCTATTAAAATCAAAATAAGCTAAATAATTAAACATTTTAGCACACAATAAATATAAAAACTAAGTATTAAGGAATAAGAATATCGTATAATTTAACTCTATCAAATACCCCCACACTTAGCTTTTTGCTCGTCCTCGGGCAAAACAAAAATAAAAATATAAAATTAAAACTAATTACCAAACAACTTACTTGAGCAACATAGCAATATAAATTTCAACACCAACCTCAAAGATTTTTTAAATGATAACTCAAAGAAAATTTCAAAATCATGCAAAATCTAGAAATTTAACATATTTATCAATATTACTTTACTCAAGACCTTTTGTGTGTGTGTGATTCCAAATGCATCAAACTAATCAAAATTCAGATAAGTTTCGGTCATTAATTACCTTATAAAAGACATACAACAAAACTCAAAATACTTATTTTTCTCATCACTTTCAGCTAATACAGACAAATATAAATCAGAAGATCAAAAGATTTTTAATCAATGAAGCATACTAGGATTATCAAATTTTTTTCTTTCAAATATTTTTTCAATTTTTTTATTTTAATGGGTGCATTTTATGCTCCATCTCATTTTTTTTCTTTCTCTTTTTTTTTCTTTCACGGTGAGTGCATTTTATGCTCCATCTCACCAGCGAGTGCGTTTTACGCTCCATCTCGCTTTTTCATGTGTTTATGAGTGAGTGCGTTTTACGCTCCATCTCAACCCACCACAAGATTTTTTTCTTTTAACAATTCTAGAAAAATTACCTAAATCATCTTTACCAAATTATATTTTGCCTTATATTTCACTTCAAATAATGATCAAATAAGATATAGAGCTCAAAAATATCTTTCATAAGCATTTAACCATTTAAACTTTTTCTTCATTAAAACTAGCTCAAACAAATGGATATAAGTGCATAAAAATTTAAAAAAATCACAAACAAAGTAATTATCAATAAAAAGTCAAAATTCAAACTAAGCAAAAGTTTATCATTTTTCCAAGAGTTATTAAAATAAAAATCAATTTTTTTTATCATTGGCTAAAAATTATTAAAATTCAATTAACTCATTGCTCAAGTGACACATCCTAAAAATAAAATAAAAAATTACCCCATTTTCGTAGGAAACACGGTTACACTTGGCATGTGCAACAAGCCTTTAAACCCCAAGGTTATACCAAGTGGACGAGTTTTGTCTCGTGAGGGTTTGCAGTGAATTTACCCACAAATTTCAAAATTTCAAAATTTTTAAAATTTCCTAAAATATGACCTAAAAATAACAAAAATCCTAAATCCCTTCCTCCACACTTAAAATTTACATTGTCCCCAATGTAAAATAAAATGCAAAGAAAAAGGAAAAGAAATGCAAATCTGTTTTCTTGGGTTGCCTCCCAAGCAGCGCCTTTGTTTATCGTCATTGGCTCGACAGCATGCTTAAACACTACGTTACTCATTCCTCTTGAATTTTGACCATTTCATCCATCTTTACTCCATTTATCATAGTCTTGTTAAAACTCCCTTGCAGTGGATATGAAGGTTCTACTCCCTCTTCAATGAACATATATTCGAGACGATTAGGAAGAAGTCTTAAATCTGGAATGTAATCCTGCAAAACAAAAGGTAAAGATTTCTTGTTAGGAATTGGGAAATCAAAATATGGATCATTACCTGTTTTGGGAGAATCATTCATAGCCGCAACAGTTCTCTTTAAATCAGCACTCAAGACTAACTCTTCTTTCTCTTTCCCAAGATTCGGACTAAATGTCGTTTTCAATTCACCCTTTCCATCAGTTTTAGAAACTTTTGCTGCTAAAGAATCAATCACATCAACAGAGTAAACAGGATCATGACATTTCATGGCATCAAAAATATTAAATTTAACAATTTCGCCATCAAACTCCATTGTCAGTGTACCATTATGAACATCGATCATAGCTTTGGAAGTCTTTAAGAAAGGTCTTCCTAACAAAATAGGAGCATTTTGATCACCGTTTTCCATATCAAGCACATAAAAATCAGTAGGAAAAATTAAATTATCTACTTGCACAAGAACATCCTCTACTATACCCTTAGGATAAGTGTTAGACCTATCAGCCAACTGAATCACAGTACCAGTTCTATTTAAAGGTTCAAGTTGCAAACAAGCATATATAGAATATGGCATGACATTAATAGATGCTCCTAAGTCTAACATGGCTTGTTCAAATCTAGTGTCACCTATCTTGCAAGGGATAGTAAACATTCCTGGATCTTGGCATTTTGTAGGAAGTTTTCTTTGAATTACGGCAGACACATTCTTTCCTACTTGTACCTTTGCATATTTTTTAAGTGCTTGTTTCCTCCTATGTGTACACAATTCTTTTAGAAATCTAGCAAAGCGAGGTACTTGTTTAATTGCATCTAACAATGGAATTTTGACCTCGCATTGATGAAAAGTTTCATATAAGTCTGAGTCTTTCTCGTATGTCCTTTTTTCTGTTAAAGCAAGAGGGAAAGGGGGTACCGGTTTATACTCAGAGAGAGGTGGAAATTTATGCTTAGGAGTACCATTGTTGACTAGAACATTGCCATCCTCTTGACTGTTGTCTACCTCCTTGTTGTCTACTTCAACTTTGCTTGTCTCGTTTGGTGCAGACTCTGTCTTTGCTGGAGTTTCGATCTCTTTACCGCTTCTCAACGTGATTGCACTAACATTTGCTCTTGGATGCGCAATTGTTTGCGAGGGTACTTTTTCAGAATTTTGCGCCTCCAATCTACTGACGGCACTTGTCATTTGTCCCATCTGTGTAGTTAAATTCTGTATATTTGCCTTCGTTTCCTGTTGAAATTGCAAAGTGTTAGTGCTAAGTTGTGTAATTATATCCTCCAAAGACATATGAGAATCAGATGTTTGGCCCTGTTGTTTGTTAGGATATGGCTGCTTGTATTGTTGGTAGCTTGAGAAATTTTTAGTCGCAGATGGATTCCCTTGTGGATTTCCATAGCCGAAATTCGGATGATCTCTCCAACCTGAGTTGTACATATTCGCGTAAGGATCATATCTCCTTTGTGGTTGACCAGGGAAACCACCTGCTGCATGCACTTGTTCATAGGACTCTTCTTGAAGAGTGGGGCACATATCCGTCGGATATCCTACGACCGCACAAATTCCACAGGCTTTGACTTGTTGTGTATTACCTACAGCCATTTGACGAACAAGAGAAGTTAGACTAGCCATTTGTTCTTTAAGTGAAGAAATTTCTACCTCATTAACATTTTGGGATGTAAAATTAAGCCTTGTGCCGAATTGTTGGGAATTAGCCGCCATGTTTGCAATCAAGTTCCTTGCAGCTTCGGGCGTTTTGTCCACCAAAGCACCTCCACTAGCAGCATCACTCATGCTTCTATCAGTAGACATGAGTCCTTCATAGAAGTATTGGATGAGGAGTTGCTCGCTGATTTGATGGTGAGGGCAGCTTGCACATAGTTTCTTGAAACGTTCCCAATACTCGTACAAGGATTCTCCATGATTCTGTCTCACACCACAAATGTCTTTCCTTATATTGGCTGCCCTTGAAGCTGGAAAATATTTCTCCAGGAATAGTCTTTTCATCTCTTCCCATGTGGTGATGCTTCCAGAGGGTAGGTAGTAGAGACAATCCTTAGCGAAATCTTTCAAAGAAAATGGAAAAACTCTTACATTGATTTGCTCTTCAGTCACTCCAGAAGGTTTCAAACTTGTGCATACCATATGGAATTCCTTTAAATGTTTGTGAGGATCTTCACCTGCAAGGCCATGGAAATTGGGCAATAGATGGATTAGACCAGATTTTAATTCAAAGGAGGTGTTAACATCTAAATTTGGAAAAGTTATGCTTAAAGGTTGTTGATTCAAATCAGGGGCCGCAAGCTCTTTCAAAGTTTGATTCCTAGCCATGATTTCCATCTTCAACCTGCACAACTCAAATAATATATGAAAACTAGAGAAAAATAAATAAATAAATAAAAACTAAGAATAACTAAATTAAATAAATAATTACAAAAGCACAAAATTAAATTAAAATCATTCCCCGGCAACGGCGCCAAAATTTGGTGTGTTGTCGCGAGCACCCAAAAATAAAATCTTACTTTGGAAAAAATATTAATGTAGTAGTGTAAGCAAGAGTCGATCCCACAGAGAATGATTATTTAATTTTATGTTTTTGCAAATAAAAGTTGGGGGGTTTTGTAATTAAAGAAATAATTTAAATAAAACTAATTAAAATAATTATGCAAGAAATAAATAAAAATAAAAAGCCTTGGTTTAAGTTAATATCCACCATCAAGAATTTACAACTGATCACTGATGCAAGAATAACTCAATTAATATTTTGAAGATTCACCGTAAAAAGAACTACTCGCAGGTGGAATAATTTTTCTCCTCTCTCCTTAATTTTAGATAAGTAGAGCCACTTGGTCTAAATACCCTTACTAATAAACAACCTCCGGCACTTGCTAAAGATTTAATTTAATAGCAGCATAAAGAATTAGAGAGATCGTTGAACTAAACAACACAAGCCACTTGTTTGCATTTAATTTAGATGAATATTCTTCCTAAGATAAAATAATCTTTTGATCTGCAAAACAATTATTAAACTTAGTTGCTTCAAAAATAGCAGTAGATTAATATGAATAATAAACTAGTAGTACTCCTAGTAATTAAACAAATCAATCATAAAATTAAGCATAGAAGAATATTCAATAATCAAAATATAAATTGAACAATTAAAATAAATTAGATCTCACAGTGTATAAATCTTGATGGTTTCAATCACTTAAACCAAGAAAAATAATTTAGCTACTCATAAATATAAAGAACACTAAAGAATAGAAGAGAGAATTTTTATTCTAATGAGAGTTGTCTTTTACAATGTGTGTCAAGCCTTCTATTTATAGGCTCCAAAATCCTCCTAAACCTAGTTGGAATTAATCTTTCCAAACCCTAATAGGATTTAAAATACAAATAAAAATAAAAGAAAAAGAAAAAGAATTATTATTCTAACCCTAGTTGGAATTAAAATCCAATTTGGAATCAAAAAGTAGCAAATTCGCGAAATAATCCCGTTTTGCATAATTAAGGCTCAGCCAAACAAGCCCTTCGCGCCCCTTGACCGGTCAACTCACGCGTGCCCGCGCATTGCGCGGTACTAGAATAAAACGACGTCGTATTGATCCCGTTCTTTCGACTGTTCATGCTACCGCACGCATTGCGCGGTAAATATCCTGAAACGGCGTCGTTTCACCTGTCTGCAATCCATCTCCGCGCATTGCGCGGTAGCCACTTTTTCAGGAAATTACGGAAATGCCCTTCCGCTGCTAATTTACCAATTTGCCACTTGATCTTTGCGGAATTTACGAAATTGCCCCCAAAGCTTATTTTTCCTACAAAATAAAATATAAATGAATTAAAAATAAATAAAAATAATATAAAAATACTAAAAATACTAAAAATGCATAATGATTAATAAAACACCTAAAATATTAAATTTAAATAAAAACACATAAATAAAAATAAATATAAAAATACTATAAAATTACTTAAATTAACATAAATTAACTAAAATCCTATAAAACCTATTAAAATCAAAATAAGCTAAATAATTAAACATTTTAGCACACAATAAATATAAAAACTAAGTATTAAGGAATAAGAATATCGTATAATTTAACTCTATCAGGAGCGCACCATCAGATGTGTTTCCGGGGAGGTCCGTGTCCCTTTTGCCCCTCCTCCACGGAGATTTTGGCTCATGGATGCCCATCTTTCAGATGCCTTGACGGTCGGGGAGGACGGATACATGCTGTCTGACGGCCCTTATACGAGCGAGAGCTTCAGTGCCCGTTGAAAACCCCGCACTATTAGGCCTCAGACCCGGGCCACCTTCTTCCTTGGAGACCTGGTTCACGGGTCGGTGATGATGACAGATTGGATGGAGTGTGTTCAGGCCCCCACCCACTCAGACTAGATTGCCTCCCTGACTCGGTGGCTGGATCAGTTGTCATCCTTTGTTCGGAGCTTGGGTCGGGACCCAGAGGAAGCTTATGCTGCAGACCCGTATGGATTCGATTTTGGTGCGGGTCCCGGCTCATCGGATGCCCCAGCTCCGCCTTATTCCTACCCAGACCTGAATTTTGATGCTGAGGCTTCCATTCCCGGGGATTTAGGCCATGCGGATCAGTTCGAGGATGATGCCTTTATTGATGGCATAGAGTTTACCGACTAGATTTAGATAGGCTAGGACCCTTGTACTCAAACCTACTCGTTTTATTATCATTTTTCTCACTTCATGTATTATGTACAAAAATATCTTTATTTTATGCACAACCCTTTATTTATGATGGTTCATTTATTCTATTATAGCCTGTATGATGCTTGATTTATTATATACATGGATAAAGAATTGACCCCTGTACAGTCTTTTTGATACTCTTTTTATAGATGTCGTCACTTGATGTAGTTCGCGTGGGCCCTCGCACCTCCCCAGGGATTGTTGGCAGGCTTCGCCCATAGCTAAATAGTTTGTTACCCTTCGACCGGATAATCGCAGAGGGTCTTTTGGGACACTCATAATCTCTTTTATCACTCCAGGTGCCGCCGGATTTTGTTGACGGCATTCTCAGTTGTTGGATTCCGGATAGGCATGTGTTCAGGTTTGGGCTGGAATATCTGACCCCCCACCCTTGAGGAGTATGCTCGCTTCACTGGCTTGTTGGTGGATGGTCCCTGCGCACGGGTTACCTCAGGCCATATGCGCCGCCAGTTCCTAACCTTCACAAGCTTGCGGAGGACAGCTCTGTTATCTGTGATTTCTTCGGGCCACCTGGTTCCACTACCCTTTTTAGTTGACAGATTTGGCTCGGTGGATAGCTTCTCTTTATTCTCCAGTGATTTTTCGGTATCTGAGGAGCGATGGGGCACTTTGAGAGTGGATGTCCTGATGGCCTGTGTCATATCAGTTCTATATATGCCTGCTGGAGACGACCTCCTAGACATGCCGGTCATTGTAGCGATTCAGGCCCTTCAGGAGGATCATACCATCCTTCCCATGATACTTGCAGAGACTTACATGTCGGCCTCGTATTGTCATTCCTTCCCTGACTGAATATTCAGAGGAAGCTCCACTTTGTTATATGTCTGGTTTATGAGCCACCTCAGACCCATCGGGCAGTTCTGTCGGCACGGGTTTTGTTTCAGCCACAGTTTGGTCATGTAGTTCTCATTCCGCCCCCAGCGATGCACTGATGCGGCTTCGTGGAGGGAGTTCTTATCGGCCATTGAGGAGCCCTTCCATCTCCCGATCTACTCGGGTTATTGTTCCTTCATGAGCTTATTGACTCATGTGCCCCCTTTTGATTTCCTCCCTCTTCCTGGTTTGAGGGGGGTGACGACTTATCATCCCTTAGCTGTCATAGGGCAGTTTGACCAGATGCAGGATCTTCATCTTTTTGCGGGTGCAGCTGACTACCAATTTCTTATATCGATTCAGACAGAGAAGGAGATGCTGAGGGTATATGATCTTTGGTCTCACAGGATCTCGGCCGAGTTTAGGGATAGTCATCCTGGTCAGACACCCAATTATCTGCGATGGTTGCGGGGAGATTCTGAGATTGCTGATTTTGACCAGATTGGGGTATTAGATGGTTCTTGAGGATTTTTCCCAGATGATACCAGCTCAGATGTGGCCATTCCCCCAGAGTTTTCAGAATCAGCGCCCAGATCTGATGTTGAGGATGTTCCTGCTTCGGTACATGTCCCCTGCCTCGATTCGGTGGATCGTATCCAGAGACTAATGATTGAGGGTACCAGGCTCCGGTCAGCCTTGAGTGCTACTGAGACTAAGAGAGATACCGCCACGCTGAGCGGGATGCTGCTGTACTAGCCCGGGATGCTGCCCTTTCTGCCAGAGATAGCATAACTGAGTAGGTCAGAGTTATCATGGAAGCCCATTCTGCGACTGTTAGTAGTGCTGCTGCTCTTTTGGCTCGGATTGACATGATGGGACAACAGATTGTAGGCGAGCCTGAGGTTTATGATGCATCGGCTATTCTGTCTATCCTGCTTCAGTTGGTTTCTGACCTGTAGATGATTTTATTTCCTGCACGGACTATGTTAGTTTCATCATTATTATTTAAAAGATAGACTTTGTAATCAAAATATTTTATATATAGAGAGAAATATTTATGGTTTAGTCATTTTCCCTTTTGATGTATCGTCACCCTCCATTGGATCATCATTTTATCCGGCCGATTATGATTTTGATATATTGCATTCTTTATTTTCTCAAGTCTTGATTGGAATTCCACAAATATTGCCGCACGACCCCCTGATTTCATCGAAGTGAGTCTTGGATTTTTTTTTTTTGGGCTTATTATACGGGTGGTTTTGGGTAAGATCTGGAATTTATTTATCAAACTAGGGTTTCTGGGCTTTTTGGAAATGGGTTTGGTATAGGGACGAAGTTTATTATTTTGTAGAGAACAGACCGCGCCATGATAGCTGCCTACGTACTCCTACAAGATCAGGAGATCAAGTCCTACGTAGTTCGAGTTACAAAGGGAGACAAATAAGAGAGAGAGTTTTCTTTTTATTTTTTTTTATGCATAGAACCGTTTCACTGAGTCAGAATTTAGGGACTACAGAAACACCTCGCCATCCATTTCTTGTAGGATGAGGGACCATTCAGATAGGACTTTCTTGATCACAAAGGGTCTTTCCCAATTCGGCGCGAACTTCCCTCTTGCTTCGTCTTGACAGGGCATGACTCTCTTTAGCACTAAGTCATTTTCTTTGAACTTTCGGGACAGTATCTTTTTGTCGTACGATCGAGAGATGCGCTGCTGATACAACTGACCGTATAATATAGCAGTCACCCTCCTTTCATCTATTAGGGCTACTTGGTCGTACCGACTTTACATCCAATCCTCCTCGTCAATCTGAGCATCGAGCAAAATTCGGAGGGACGCCATCTCCATCTCAACTGGCAAAACGGCCTCCATCCCATATACCAAGGCGTAAGGAGTTGCCCCTGTAGATGTACGAACCGATGTCCGATATGCAAACAGTGTGAGGGGTAGCAAATCTGGCCATCCCCGATGATTGGCAGACATTCTCGCCATAATCCTCTTTATATTCTTATTCGTCGCCTCCACGGCCCCATTCATTTTGGGTCTATAAATGACAGAATTGAGATGCTTGATCTTGAATTGGTCACATAACTTCTTCATAAGGGCGTTGTTCAGATTCTTGGCATTGTCGGAAACCAAGATTTCAGGTTGTCCGTACCGGCAAATAACATTGTTCCTGATGAAACTGACTATGATTTCCTGTGTTACTTTGAGGAAAGAAGCTGCCTCCACCCATTTAGTGAAATAATCAATCATGACAAAAATGAACCGGTGGCCATTGCCCGCTTTGGGCTCCATGGGTCCGATTACATCCATACCCCACATGGAGAAAGGCCAAGGGGAAGTCATACAATGCATTTCATTATGAGGTGCATGAATCACATTACCGTGTGCTTAGCATTGGTAACATCGCTTGACATGATCATCACAGTGTTGGTTTGTAATATTCATAGACGCAATCAAATTGCATAAAATTAGCGGAAGCGTGGTAAAATCAAATTTAAAAAATTTACAAACCATAATCCAGGATCGACCTTTATGCGCAATTATTAATTAATAAAGAAGAAGTTAGAGATATACCCTTGTAGAACTCAAAGCTTCAACGGGTACAAGTTCACCTCCAAATCCTTCGCGTTCTCCTTGAATTTCACCGATTGGATTCCAATGATCAATGTTAGCCACCCAAGTGTTTGGCCTCTAGAGGTGATCCACCAAGGAATAACAATAACTCAAGAAGTGGGTGATGGCAAACCCTAGTTTTCTCTCTCTAGAGAATATGTGAGTACTCTCCCAAAACTTATGGAAGTGTATGTGTGTAATCTTAATCCATAATAAGACTTCTCTTATTTATAGATTTAGTAAACCCTCCTAACACCTTTAGGAATAGGGTTTTTAATTAAACTCCTAATCTAATTAGGATCTTAATTAATTTAATATAATAATTATAATTCCTAAACTATTTAGGAACTTAATTATTAATTATGAGAGTACTCTTATTAATTAATTCCTAAACCATTTAGGAACTAAATAATAATGATAATAGTAATAATAATAATAATAAGACTCCTCTTATTAATTTATAATTAGTATTTCCAAAATACTAAATAATAAATATTAAGCTATTTAATTTATTCTATCCATATAGTATAAATTAAATATACTTAATTCATTATTACAATTATGCCATTTACTTCTTAAATAATTATTTTCCTTTTGCGGTGTGACCCTTTAGGTTCTCCATATTAAACCGGTTATAGAATAAATTAATTAGAACTATTCTAATCTTATTTATATAAATAAATTAAACTATTTAATTTATTTAAATAAATAATATTTATTCCATAATAAGGGTAAACCCCCTTAGCGATCAACGACTTTCCAGATAATATAGATTTCAACATTTAATCACAAAAGAACTTATTCAGCGAATAGTTACCGTACAATTCAATCCTTCTACCTCACAACGTCCCAATCAAATATAAGACATGGTATAGCTGTCAAGTCTTATTTTATTTCATTATATGCATTTCAATCCTTAAATGAATAACTCTAATTAATGTAAATTAGAAACTACTTTCTAATTTTCATTCTGCCTTGGCCAAGGACTACTGAGTTGTCATTTATCGAATCGCATAGGACATTCTCTTCTTTTACTAGAAGTGGTAGATTCTTTGTTGATCATTCACCTATCTCCATGTATGACTTATTATATCCGATCATACCCTTTGATACACCCTAGAGGTTTTAAGGAATATGTCAAAACATAATTCATCATACACAAGATACTATGATGATCTCAAGTCTAAGGATCACTTGTACTACTATCACAAAAGGAACTCCTATTGACAGACAAGTAAGACTCCATTAGGTGTTCCTTGAGCGAGTCACGTTCAGTGAACTTATTCTCTAATAAGCACCTACATACTTGCTTTAGTGTCTCCACACAAATGATTATGAGATCAATCATCCTCTTCATAAGAGCAAGCATAGTATGTACGAATCTATCCGGATCTACTAATCCCCTTTTTAGTGATCCAACGATTAGGAACAATTTTAGTTTTGAGCTATCTTGAATTTAGATCTCATTAACATGATCCTCATCATGGTTCTAAAAGCATTGCTCGAAAACTATGGGTTTATCCATTTGATTAATTCAAGTAATTAATCATGAATAAAGAAATGCCTTGATTCTTTTATTAATAAACGAATAAGATTACAAAGTATATGCTTATCATATCAAATGTGATTGGCTTGAGGGCATACTACTTTCAATCTCCCACTTGCACTAAAGCCAATCGCCCTTTGGTATCCCCATACCATTCTTCTCTAAGTGGCGTACAAATTGCTTAGTAAATGCTTTAGTTAATGGATCTGTAATGTTATTCTAAGAGTCTACCATCTTTATGGTGTCGTCTTATTTTCAATGATTCATCTAATCATATGAAAGTGCTGCAACATATGTTTGGATTTCAGATGAGACCTAGGTTCTTTGGCAAATTAAACTCCTTTAATGCTAGGAACCATTATAAGTTCTTTAATGAACTAGTTAAACCAAACAAATACCTTTGCAGCTTCACTTATAGTTATTTACTATGTCTTTGTCACTAAATCAACAACTCCTTACTGTTTGGAACTTTTCCAACTCACTGCAACACCGTTCAAGGTAATCATATTACCTGAAACGGATATGCTGTTATCTTGGTTAGTCTGAACAAACTTGAGTTTGTTAAGCCCTCTAGTTTTATATCAGACTCATCATTAGAAACTCTTTTCTAATATTCTTCTCCAGAAATGAACTAATATCTGCTTATCATGCATAAGCAATATCAAGTCTAGTACATATCAACGAATTGATGTACAGTCTTTGGGTTAAACCAAGCATCCTTTGTGATCTATCTCTATAGATCTTTATCCCCAAAATATAAGATGTTTCTCCCAAGTCCTTCACGGAGAAGTGTTTAGATAACCACATCTTTACTGATTATAGCATCAGTATGTCATTCCTTATCAATATTATATCACCATATAATACTATGAATGTCACAGTGCTCCCACTAACCTTTATACACACTTGATTCATCATCGTCTTTGATAAAATCAAACTCCTTTGATTGTCTCATCAAAACGGATGTTCCATCTTTGTGAAATTTGCTCCAATCCATAATTGGATTGTTGTAACTTACATACTTGATTTACTCCATCTATATAGAGATAAATCATCATGGTTGTATCATACATACATCCTTTTGTATAGTAAGCTACAATTGCAAATAAAATCCGAATTGATATATGCATTTTCACTAGTGAAAAATTTCATTTTAGTCAACTCATTGACCTTGTTTGAAATCTTTTTACCACTAGTTAGGTCTTATAGGTCTCTACCTTGCCATCTGCTTTAGTCTTTCTCCAAAGACCCATTTCAGATTTTATGATCAGCAGTCATTTCTCTTGAGTATCTAATACTCATACCTCATCGTATGTAACTGGATCATCATCTACTATGATGCATACCTCATCATCATCATCTATGATGAATCCATACCATGCAGGTATCTTCGGTACTAAACCATATTTACGACTTGGTTGTGGTACAATAGGTTTATTTACTTATACAGATTCCTTCACTTGATCTGTAGTATTTTGTGGTTCTTGAACTTCTTCAAGATCTATTTTACTCCCACTAACCCTTTAAGGAAAAACTTCTTTTCTTATAAGGCAGCGTGTTTCAACAAACACCTTTTAGTTAGTCGGATTATAGAAGTGATACCCTAAACTTTCTTTAGGATATCCCACAAGTTTACACTTATCAGATCTTGTCCCAAGCTTTATCACTGTCAAACTTTTTGACATAAGCTGGACAATCCAAATCTTAACATACTTAAGACTTGGTTTCCTCCCTATCCATGACTCATATGAAGTCTTGAGGAGGAAATCAGAAGGTATCTAATTTAGTAGATATGCGATCGTTTCTAAGGTATAACCCTAGAAGAATACTGGAAGATTGGTATAACTCATCATGGATCATCACCATGTCCATTATGTGAGAATACCATTTCGCTTAAGATGATCTAGAAACTTATTGCTTAAGTATTCCCTTCTCGATCTAATCGAAGAACTTTAATACTTTTGGCCTTTAGTTTCTATACTTCACTTTTGAATTCTTTGAACGTTTCAAACGATTCGGATTTGTATTTCATCAAATACATATATCGAAATCTAGAATCATCAGTGAAAGTAATGAATGAATACCCTCCTATTGCATTTGTTGCATAGGTCCCACACACGACTGTGTGTACCATCTCTAACAACTTCGTAACTCGCTCTCCATGTCCACTAAATGAAGATTTAGTCATATTTTACATGATACAAGATTCACAAGTTGTATTTGATTCATAATCAAAAGGCTCTAAAAACCTATCTTTATACAACTTGTTTAGTCTTGTTTCATTAACATGACCGAGTTAACAGTATTGCAAGAAGGTATGATCCATATCATCTCTTTGCTTTTAGTTTGTTCAATTTTGAAATATTTTCATGTAAGTCAAGGTTACAAAATCCATCAAGTAATCAACATAGTAACATCTTACTAACTAAATGGATTTGCCCGTAGGCTATGCTAAACTGTAAGTTCCTGTGATTAATGCAGCAACCTTTTGCTCCATTCCCCACGCACAGGATTACTTATCTTTAGTTCAGCCTTCTACTTCTGCTTAGTCCCTGCAACGGTTTGCATATTCAAGACCACCAGCCAGTATCTAATACCTAAGTAGAAACTTGACTTATAGAAAGTTCTACTTCATTATGAACAAATCTATATCTGCAGTTGAAGCTTCACTAAGCTTCTTCTGCTTAACTACTACAAGATACTCCTTGCAGTTCCTCTTCCAGTATCTCAGCTTATCGCAATGAAAGCAAACTCTTTTGCCCTTGGGATCACTTTTATTTATGTCCTTTGTTTAGCCTTTCTATTGCCTTCTATCTTTTCTGACTCCTTAGAAACACCTTTGGCCATCTTCTTCAACTTAGAAGATTCATCTACTAGTAAGACTTGGTCTTTCTTGGAAGGAAAGTGACTCTCAACTTATTCAACATATTTAAGCAAATCAGGTAAACTGACTTCAAGCTTATTAATGTTAAAGTTCACAACAATTTGTGAAAGGGAGTCAGCGAGTGACTGCAAGATCGAATCTTGACTCAACTCTCCATCTTTGACAAAACTTAGGTGTCCTAATTGATCAATCGAATTAATCATCTTTAGGATACGTGTCTTTACTGTAGTGCCATTGGTTATTATAGATTGGAAGAGCTCATTAGATATCTTATATCTAGTTGACCTACTTTGTTCACCAAACAACTATTGAATGTGCAACAATATAGTAGGTGCATCCATTTTCTCTTGTTGACGCTGTAACTAAATACTTATGGATGCGAGCATGATGCATTGAACCACCTTTGCATCATCTTGTTATTTCTTAAAATAACAATATCTTCCTCATAGGCTTAGTCTGCAACGTTTGCAGGAATATGCAAATTAAGGACATTTGCTAGCTTTTCAGCATTGAGAACTTTTCTCAAATTTGTTTAATCAATCCGAACAATTCGATTCGATTAATTGTTAGCATCTAATATGCTATGCAGTGTTAGTGAATTAAACATAGCAATATTCTTTAAGTGAATTAATAACAACATTAACATGCATTCATTTTATTAATCACCAAGTTAATTAGGTCTTTATTTAAAATGGTGTCTCCCACTATTTTCATCAAACTATATTACCCTCTTCTTATATAGTTCGGCAAATCTAATTAAAAACTTGCTAGTGAGAATAAGGATCCTATTTCAAATATATATAGCCTTGTGTGTGCACAACAAACTATATATAAATAAATAGGTAGACAACTTTTGTCAATTACATCAACATGTAACTCCTTGTATTTTGCCTCTTAGATTATTATGATCATGTGTGTGCACATCCAAATCAAAATTATCTAAGTTAAGTTAAACCTAGCACTTCCATATACGTGAAGAGAAAAATACTGCCCTTGTGTGTGCACAACAAAACAGTAATGTTCAATTCCTTATAAGCATCAAATGTGATAAAACAACATCTCAAATGATCGATATAAGCCTTGTGTGTGCACAACAAACGTATATTGATTATTTGATACTCTATCATTTTATCATGCTAGAAGGCGACGTTCGATATTCCAAATATCTTTGAACGTTACAACTTAATATTTTAGTAGTAGAATAAATAAATTAGAACCATTCTAATTTTATTTAATTGAATTAAACTCCTTTTAATTCATGAATTAAACATTTTAATTCATTTTATAAATAATATTTATTCTACATCATGAGGGGTTTGTTAATATTAATTGTCTCATCTTGTTTAGCGCGCATGCACACATATATATAAAATACGCGTCATATTATTTAACATGCGAAGTATGTTTGGATAATATATAATATATATATAATTAACACGCACATATAGAATACTATATTCTACTTGGATTGATTATGGACTTTTATTCTAGTTTGGTTCACTAGAGCCACCAAGTGAACCAAAAGGTCAAACCTAGGGTGCAATAATAAATTAAATTATTTGTAACTATTACATTTAAATCTGGGCTCCATTACAAATGAGTCTTCTTGCGCTCCTTGCTCCTTTGCTCCTTTGCTCCAATTCTTCAAAATAATTCTAACTATTTCTATTACAAAACTATTTATAATAAATAGAAACCTTGATCAACAGTCAAGGGAAGTACATAGGAAAGAGATAGAATTATACATAAGAAAAATTAGAAAGACGAGGTACGCAGACCCCATTTATAAAACTCATTCATTCATGCATCCATTTAAAATTAAATCCAATCACATTGGTCAATAGTCCATAATCAATCTCATTTATTATCATATATATCAACATATATATCAATAAATAATATTCATCACATGAATTAAATAAAACATTCCATATATGTATTGGTATAATTTAATGGGCAATTAAAGTTGCATGAAATCCAATTTCATATTTAAAATAAACCTTTTATTTTAATTATAAAATTATTTAAAAATAAACTATTTATTTTTATCATTTTAAAATTACCCAAAATAAACTCTTTTATTTTGAAATTTTAAAATCTGTATAAAAATTACCAAACTGTTTGGTTAATTAATATATATATTATAAATATATCATATATATTAAATATATATAATAATCATTAGTATATATATATATATATATATATATATATATATACACCCAAACCGAAAGTGGTGGCTGCCATTTTGAATTCCAAAACCGTGTGTACATATATATATACTACATCCGAAAGTCAGCAGCTTTCTTTGCTTTAGTTGGTAAAATGACTCTTATTTCGGGACAAGGATATCAATATATCATATATATATATATAAGTGCTACTTTGTTGCTTTAACCATCCAAATCACCGAAACATGTTGGGCATTAATCCAAACCGAAAACATGGTACTTTGATTTACTGCCAAATCCGAAACCCAAGCATTAATATGAATTACCGAAGCAGTGTAGCTGGCTTAACATATAACACCAAAATCGGATTTGTTTACTTTTGCAATCTAATATATATTTTTACCAAAACCAATCATGCTGCTTTACCGAAAACACGTGGGCTGCTTTGTCAAAATCGGTAGTAATAATATAATATATATATATCTATATATATATATATATATAATATGATCCGAAACCTTAAGTTGCGGCAGCAGGAACACGTTTAACCTTCCAAAACAGGTTACTTCATTAATATATCATATATGTATATACCGAAAACTGTTTTCGGCAGCCATATATGTATATTCTGAAACTTTGCTGCGTGGACAATCCGAATTGCATCAAACTCACGGACGTGAATCCCCTTTGTACCGAGAATCAATTTCGGTAAATAAAAAAATAATAATTTTATACAACAAATTATGCCCAATAAATTGTTCTAAACACATACTCATACATATATGAAATTAAAATAATTAATAATTCGCATAAAGTTTGGCTCTTGATGCCACTGTTGGTTTGTAATATTCATAGACGCAATCAAATTACATAAAATTAGCGGAAGCGTGGTAAAATCAAATTTAAAAAATTTACAAACCATAATCCAGGATCGACCTTTATGCGCAATTATTAATTAATAAAGAAGAAGTTAGAGATATACCCTTGTAGAACTCAAAACTTCAACGGGTACAAGTTCACCTCCAAATCCTTCGCGTTCTCCTTGAATTTCACCGATTGGATTCCAATGATCAATGTTAGCCACCCAAGTGTTTGGCCTCTAGAGGTGATCCACCAAGGAATAACAATAACTCAAGAAGTGGGTGATGGCAAACCCTAGTTTTCTCTCTCTAGAGAATATGTGAGTACTCTCCCAAAACTTATGGAAGTGTATGTGTGTAACCTTAATCCATAATAAGACTTCTCTTATTTATAGATTTAGTAAACCCTCCAAACACCTTTAGGAATAGGGTTTTTAATTAAACTCATAATCTAATTAGGATCTTAATTAATTTAATATAATAATTATAATTCCTAAACTATTTAGGAACTTAATTATTAATTATGAGAGTACTCTTATTAATTAATTCTTAAACCATTTAGGAACTAAATAATAATGATAATAGTAATAATAATAATAATAAGACTCCTCTTATTAATTTATAATTAGTATTTCCAAAATACTAAATAATAAATATTAAGCTATTTAATTTATTCTATCCATATAGTATAAATTAAATATACTTAATTCATTATTACAATTATGCCATTTACTTCTTAAATAATTATTTTCCTTTTGCGGTGTGACCCTTTAGGTTCTCCATATTAAACCGGTTATAGAATAATTTAATTAGAACTATTCTAATCTTATTTATATAAATAAATTAAACTATTTAATTTATTTAAATAAATAATATTTATTCCATAATAAGGGTAAGCCCCCTTAGCGATCAACGACTTTCCAGATAATATAGATTTCAACATTTAATCACAAAAGAACCTATTCAGCGAATAGTTACCGTACAATTCAATCTTTCTACCTCACAACGTCCCAATCAAATATAAGACATGGTATAGCTGTCAAGTCTTATTTTATTTCATTATATGCATTTCAATCCTTAAATGAATAACTCTAATTAATGTAAATTAGAAACTACTTTCTAATTTTCATTCTGCCTTGGCCAAGGACTACTGAGTTGTCATTTATCGAATCGCATAGGACATTCTCTTCTTTTACTAGAAGTGGTAGATTCTTTGTTGATCATTCACCTATCTCCATGTATGACTTATTATATCCGATCATACCCTTTGATACACCCTAGAGGTTTTAAGGAATATGTCAAAACATAATTCATCATACACAAGATACTATGATGATCTCAAGTCTAAGGATCACTTGTACTACTATCACAAAAAGAACTCCTATTGACAGGCAAGTAAGACTCCATTAGGTGTTCCTTGAGCGAGTCACGTTCAGTGAACTTATTCTCTAATAAGCACCTACATACTTGCTTTAGTGTCTCCACACAAATGATTATGAGATCAATCATCCTCTTCATAAGAGCAAGCATAGTATGTACGAATCTATCCGGATCTACTAATCCCCTTTTTAGTGATCCAACGATTAGGAACAATTTTAGTTTTGAGCTATCTTGAATTTAGATCTCATTAGCATGATCCTCATCATGGTTCTAAAAGCATTGCTCGAAAACTATGGGTTTATCCATTTGATTAATTCAAGTAATTAATCATGAATAAAGAAATGCCTTGATTCTTTTATTAATAAACGAATAAGATTACAAAGTATATGCTTATCATATCAAATGTGATTGGCTTGAGGGCATACTACTTTCACACAGTCAGCCTTAAGTGATAGCCAGTAGTGCCCCGTTCTCAAAATCTTCTTGGTTAACATCGGTCCACTCATGTGTGGCCCACATACCCCACCGTGTACTTCGCCCTTGATTTTCTGTGCTTGAGTCTCGTCTACACATCGCAACAATCCCAAGCTAAAATCCCTCTTATACTGGGAATCTCCGCTTAAATAGAATTTCATTGCCATCTTCTGGATTCTTTGCCTTTCCGTTTGGTTCGCCTAGCCGGGGAGAGATCTATTCCTTAAGTATTTCTGAATGTCATGATACCAGGGCCGATTTGGGTGAACCACTTCCTCTGATAACTCTGCGATGTGCTCTTCGTAAGCGGGAGCATTCTGTACCGTTATTTCAATCTGGGGAGTGGCTTTGCTTTTGAGCACGTAGACTAACGAAGCCAGGGTGGCCAATGCATCGGCAAAGTCATTCCGCCCCCTGGGAATATGTCGAAAGGCTATGTCTTCAAATTCTTGCATTAATCGGATCACACACCGGTGGTACGGAAGTAACCGAAGCTTCTTAGTGACATACACCCCTGTTGCCTGTCTGACTACCAACTTTGAGTCTCCGAACACGGCTAATCTTTTCACTCCCATATTGCGGGCGAATCTCAGCCCCAATATACATCCTTCATATTCAGCCGTATTGTTCGAGTTACTGAACTATAATTTGGTGAGAACAGGGTATTGCTCCCCCGTAATGGAAACCAGGACCGCTCCAGCTCCAGCCCCTTCAGCATTCATGGCACCGTCAAAATACATTTTTCAAAACTGCCATTCGTCATCACACCTCGTATGTTGGACCCACAATATGTCTTCACCCGGTAGAGAAGTTTCTAAAGGCTCCATTCCTCCTGTCGGCATCTCTGATAATTGATCTGCAATCCCCTGACCTTTTACAGCCTTCTGGGTAACATAGAGGATGTCGAACTGTTGCAAGACTAACTGCCACCTCGACAATCGACAATTCAACATTGGTCTCTCAAATATATATTTTAGGGGGTCAATTCGAGAGATCAAATAGGTGGTGTGTCCATGCAGGTAATGCTGTAATCTTATAACAGCCCACGCCAAGGCGCAACATGTTCTTTCGATTGGTGTGTAATTTTGCTCACAGCTGCTGAATCTCTTGCTGAGGTAATAAATGGCATGCTCCTTGCCTGATTCATTTTTTTGCCCCAGCATACAACCCATCGCCATGTCGTTCACAGATATATACATGAAAAGAGGGATCCCGTCCTTCGGAGGTACCAGCACTGGCGCCTCTGTTAATTGTCTCTTAATGGTCTAAAAGGCCTTTTGGCATTGACTGTTCCACTCTCAAGAGGCATCTTTCCATAACAGTTTAAAGATCGGTTCGCAGATGGTTGTCAAATGGGATATGAACCGACTGATGAAGTTTATCCTCCCCAAGAATCCCCTTATCTCTTTCTTTGTACGAGGTGCTGACATATCCACAATGGCTTTGATCTTAGCCGGATCCAGTTCAATGTCCCGATTACTCACCAAGAACCCAAGGAGCTTGCCCGACTGAACTCCGAAGGCACACTTTGTGGTGTGATGTCGCAAGCACCCAAAAATAGAATCTTACTTTTGAAAAATAAATATGTAGTAGTGTAAGTAAGAGTCGATCCCACATATAATGATTAATTTAATTTTATGTTTTTGCAAACAAAAGTTGGGGGGGGTTTAATTAAAGAAATTATTTAAAAAATAAATATGCAAGAAATAAATAAGAATAGAAAGCCTTGGTTTAAGTTAATATCCACCATCAAGAATTTACAACTGATCACTGATACAAAAATAAATCAATTAATATTTTGAAGATTCATCGTAAAAAGAACTACTCGCAGGTGGAATAATTTTTCTCCTCTCTCCTTAATTTTAGATAAGTAGAGCCACGTGGTCTAAATACCCTTACTATTAAACAACCACTGGCACGTGCTAAAGATTTAATTTAATAGCAGTATAAAGAATTAGAGAGATCGTTGAACTAAACAACACAAGCCACGCGTTTACATTTAATTTAGATGAATATTCTTCCTAAGATAAAATAATCTTTTGATATGCAAAACAATTATTAAACTTAGTTGCTTCACAAATAACAGTAGATTAATATGAATAATAAACTAGTAGTACTCCTAGCAATTAAACAAATTAATCATAAAATTTAAGCACAGAAGAATATTCAATAATCAAAATATAAATTGAACAATTAAAATAAATTAGATTTCACAGTGTATAAATCTTGATGGCTTCAATCACTTAAACCAAGAAAAAAAATTTAACTACTCAATTGTAAAGAATACTAAATAATAGAATAGAGAATTTTTATTCTAATGAGAGTTGTATGTTACATTGTGTCTCAAGCCCTCTATTTATAGGCTCCAAAATCCTCCTAACCCTAGTCGGAAGTACACTCTCCAAACCCTAATAGGATTTAAAATACAAATAAAAATAAAAGAAAAAGAAAAATAATTATTATCCCAACCCTAGTTGGAATTAAAATCCAATTTGGAATCAAAAAGTAGCAAAATCCCGAAATAATCTGATTTCCAGCATTAATGCACAGCCAAACACGCCCTTTGCACCCCTTGACCGGTCAACACGCCAGTAGTCGCGTATTGCGCGCGGCCCAGACACCTAAACGACGTCGTTTTTATTCATGTCTGCTATCTGCGCATTGCGCGGCTGCTGTTCCGTTTTTACGCACGCCAAACAACGTCGTTTCAGCTCCGTTTCTGAAGTCTTTCGCGCATTGCGCGGACCAACTTTTCTTCTGAAATTACGAAATTGCCACCGGTCGCCAACTTCAGCTTATTTACCAAATTGCCATCAGTACCCATTTTTTACCATTTTGCCATCAGACTTTTGCGAATTTTCCAGATTTGTCCCCCAGCTTTATTTTTCCTACAAAAATAAATATAAAATAATTAAAAATAAATAAAAATAATATAAAAATACAAAAAATCCTAAAAATACATAATAATAAATAAAACACCTAAAATACTAAAAATAAATAAAAAGACATAAATAAAAAGAAATATAAAAATACTATATAATAACCTAAATTAACATAAATTAACTAAAATCCTATAAAACCTATTAAAACCAAAATAAGCTAAATAATTAAATATTTAAGCACACAATAAATATAAAAACTAAGTATTAGGGAATAAAAATATCGTATAATTTAACTCTATCACTTTGCTGGATTGAGCTTCAAATTATACTTCCTGGGCCGATCAAATAGCTTCTTGAAGTGAGTCATATGGTCAGATTCCACCCTTGATTTCAAAATAATATCATCCACGTAAACCTCTATCTCCTTATGCATCATGTCGTGGAATAGGGCCATCATTACCCTCTGATAAGTGGCTCATGCATTTGTGAGGCCGAAAGCTAGTCGTCTATAACAAAACGTGCCCCAGGGGGTGATGAAGGCAGTCTTTTCTCGGTCCTCCTCCGCCACCATTATTTGGTGATATCCCGCGAAACAATCGACAAATGAATACATTTCATACTGAGCCGTATTATCCACCAAGATGTGTATGAAAGGCACTGGGAAATTATCCTTGAGACTGGCCTTGTTCAGATCCCTATAGTCAACGCAGACTCTCACCTTTCCTCCGGGCTTCGCCACTGGAACTATATTGGAAATCCATTCTGTGTAAGTGGACACCATGATGATTCCAGCCTTGAATTGCTTGACTATCTCTTCCTTCACCTTTAAGCTCCACTCCGGTTTCAATTTTCTCAGCTTCTGCTTAACTGGCCTGAAACCCTCCTTGATGGGCAATCGATGTACCACAATATCCGTGGACAACCCGACCATGTCTTCATGTGACCAAGCAAACACATCCTCATATCGACTCAAAAGCTTAGTTACCTCTACTTTCTGGTTGGGGGTCAGGTCTGCCCCAATTTTTAGCTCTTTGAGATTTTCAGGGGTTCCTATGTTGATGGTAATGGTTTGGTCGAGGTTGGGTTTGGGTTTATCCTCGACCCACTCTTTGATTTCGTCGGGAGTGTTGTCATCGCCTGCTTCATCCTGCTCAATTCCCATCAAATCGAAATCCAGTTCTATATCAAAATCATAATCGTCTTTCAAATTTGGAAAATCGTTTGTTAGGCTAGAATAATTCAAATCGGTACACCTGACATAAAACAAAAATATTTGTCATATATATAAACATTAAGTACACGAATTTCTTTTTCAATAATCATGACAAAATATGAAATAGACGTGCAGATACATAAAATAAAAACACTGTCTTAAAAACCCCTTGATCCCCCCATTGGATAGGATTCCTTGTCATTCCTGCATTTACCCTTTTCTGGATACTACCGGCTGCATGGTCCAATTCTTGGGGATCACCTCGATTTTAAAGCTAGTGATGGAGGGGGTCTCTGCATCTGGAACCTCCTCAATGATTGCGGCGACTTGGCCTCAGTTTTCATTCATACTTTTCTCGGGAACTTCTAACCCAGCCCAATTGATGAAAGGCATGATCTGCTTGCCTTTAGACATTTTCTCCTTTCCCTTCTCATTGGGCACTGACTGCCCCGGGAGATGGCACTTTATCTCAAACTGTTCCATGATTTCTTGCAAGAATTCCTCCCGTTGGGCCAATCCATTGGCTGGGGGAGCCTCCACCTTATCCTCTGCTTCAAACGCAGGCTTGATTGTCTTCGGGTAGTATTCATTGTTGGTTCTTGGGATTGGGACTCCGATTATCCGAGTGGGAATCTTTTTGTATGAGTTCTTCGGCCTTATACCTCCGTAATATCCTAGCCCTGCCTTGCCCGACTATACTAGTATCTGGATGGGCTCGGTGATCCCTTGATCGTTCTTGCCCAGTCCTTGCCCTGGCTGGAAGTTCATCGACATCATTTCCCGGGCAACAAATGTGAGCTCTGGAGACATTTTAGGTTTTAAAGTCTGAGCTCCCAACTGCCGGTACTGAGGGGTACTAATTTCGAATGCTTGGTAGCTGATTGGTTCGACTAATTCATCTACATGGATCACAGGCATGCCTTTCACAGAGGGAAGAGGGTAGTCAGGCTCTGCGGCAATTGTTACCAAGTTCCCGTCAACGACGAATTTTATTTGCTGATGCAGGGTGGAGGGGATTGCCCCTGCCATATGAATCCAGGGCCTCCCTAGCAGCATGTTGTAACTGACAGTGATATCTAGCACCTGGAAGGAAATGTCAAAAATATAGGGCCCGATCTCCACTGGTAGCTCTATTTCCCCTACTGTGTCCTTTCGAGATCCGTCGAAAGCCCGCACTACCACTTGGCTGGCCCGCAGGCACTTGGGGTTGATTCTTATTTTTTCCAGGGTACTATACGGGCAAATATTCAGAGCTGATCCACCATCAATTAATACTCCGTTCATCACATACCCGGAGGAGATGACCGCAATGTGTAACGGCCTTCGGTGTCCTCTCCCTTCCTCGGGGATGTCGTCGTCGGTGAACGAGATCACATTGCTGTCCAACAGATGGCCCACCAAATGGCCGAATCTTTCCATACTAATTGATTTGGAGACATGAGCCTCTTCCAGGACTTTGCTTAATACACGATGATGATCATTGGACGCCAATACCAGGCCTAAGATTGATGTCAAGGGCGGTTGCGCCTCCAGTGCCTTAACCACCCTCGCCTCGCTGTGATTCATTTTCTCCCAGAACTCCAAGGCTTTCTCCTTCGAGATTCTCCCATTTTCTTTCTTCGTGCTTTCAAGGACTCGCCTTGGTAAATACAAAGGATTTCCCCTAGAGGCAACTGACGCACAACTGGCCTCCCCCTCTGACTTTCCCCCGTAATTCCACGGAACAGCCTTCAGACTGGTAATTGGCAATTATGACCTGGCTGTTATAATAAGGGGTCTTGGAGCCGACAACCGGATAGGCTCCCTTTTGGTACCCTGGATTACCTCAGGCAACTTGAGTGGCTCACTTCGCGTGCCCTCTTGGGCATTGGTCATAGCAACCACTTTATCGATTTTTCTTACGTACCTCAATTTCGAAGGACCTTCCGTCCCACTGGTTTCAACTACGTTTACGCCTCCCCCACTATGCTCGGGAAGAGGGTTGGCCTTTACATTTGGGGGCTCCGGCTGTTATACCACGATTTCCCCATTATCAATCATGTTCTGGATTTTGTGCTTCAGTGACCAGCAATCCTGGGTGTCATGTCCCGGGGACCCCGAATGATAGGCGCATTGTTTACTCGGGTCGTACCTCTTGCCTTTCGGGTCAGATGGTGGTGCTAGCTCCGTAGTCTTCTTTTGATTTATCAACACAACCAAGATTTGTTCTAATGAATCCCCTAACGGGATGAATTCTCTCTCTCGGGGGTTTTCAAATTTCTTCCGCCCCTCAAACCTTTGATTGTTGAAAGTTGGCTGACGCAAGGGCTCACTCCTTTGCATGCGGACATGAAGGCTACTCACTGTTTTCCTAGATAGCCCTTGCAAGACCAGGGACACATCTTCCTCTTTTCTCTTTTGTGGTCTCCTGGAAGTACTGCTGTAGTTTCCGCTTTGGATCTGTTCAGCAACAGCCTCAAGAGCCGTGAAGTCTCGAATCTTTCCCGACTTTAATCCCATTTCAGCCATCTCCCCGTCTTTAATCATTTCTGCAAAAGGCTTCCCTATTCCAACTATCACCCTCTCATAATAAGGGGCCTCTTGGATATCAATAAAGGTCATCACCATCTCTGTTTCACTCATGGGTGGGTTTACTTGGGCAGCCATCCTTCTCCACCGTTGAGCATAATCTCTGAAGGATTCATTGGGTTGCTTCTTAATCTTTGTTATTTGGTACCGATCAGGGGCCATTTGCGATTGGAAGCTGTATTGTGTCAAAAAGGTGTGGGCCAACTCCTCCCAATTGTGAATTTTGGTATAGTCCAGCCTTGCGTACTAGGTCCTAGTTTCCCCTGTCAGACTTTTCTAAAACAACTGCATCCTTAATGACTCGTCCTCAGCATATGCCCCGAGTTCTCCGATGTAGACCTTTAGGTGGGTGTAGGGGTCCCCCGTCCCATTGTACTTTTCAAATTCTGGGATTTTGAACTTCTCGGGGTATCTGGCTCCCGGAAAAATACACAAATCAGAATAATTGACACTGTCGTATATTCCAATCCCTTTCATGGCTTTGATGGCCTCTTCCATCTGTTTCATCTTCTTGCTGAAATTACTTGCACCTTCATCCTCTGGAATAACAATGATTTGCTTTGGCTGCTCAATCTTAGGAGTTTTTGGGGTCATCCCATTTCCCTGAGCTGATGGCCCTGGTGGGTCTTCGGGTTGTGGTCCTGGTTTCAACTTGAAATGTTCTTTTAGCATCATGGTCAACTCAGTCATCTGATTCTTTACCGCATCGAACTCTTCCCGAGATATAGGAGCCGGGTTAGGATTAGGATTTTCGGCCATCTCGACTGTTGAATCTCGGGTTTTTTTAGATCGAAGACGGGTTTGAGGAGCAATCCTACAAATAAAATAACTCAAGTTTAGTTTCGGGGAATGATATTAGTGGATGCATGCTAAAGCGAATATCTCTGTAAATTTTTGGAGTTTTTTAATCTTTTCCTACAAAACAGGGTCAGTATTCCTTCATTTTGACCAAGGTATGTCAATGTGAAATCGTGATGCTCTCCAAGTTGTCCCTGTAAAACAGAGGTTATTACTTTTATTTTGACAAAGCGGGAGGTACAAAATAATTGACTAAAGTATGATATCATGCGCGTAAAGCGTAAAAAGGTACGAAGAGACTTCCCACGTGTTGGGTTTATCTGAGGCTGACCTACCCTAAGTTACTCTCGCGGGCTTTTCGGCATGAAGGTTCCCAGATCTTCGTAATATACTAGACGGGAATAAATCCGGTCTTTCAATTGGATTGGATATGCGTGGACGCTTTTCCTGAGCCTCGCAGGGGAGCGCCCCTTTGAGTCCAGTAATCCACATCCGACGGGTTCGCCTCAAGAGGAGGAACTGCTCAAACATACATTCATCATACATTCATCGTACCTCACCGCATGCGCCAAAATTTGGAAAAATAAATATGTAGTAGTGCAAGTAAGAGTCGATCCCACATAGAATGATTATTTAATTTTATGTTTTTGCAAACAAGAATTGGGGGGTTTTTAATTAAAGAAATAATAAAATTAAAATTAACTAAAATAATTAGGCAAATAATTTAATGAAATAAATGAGAAGAAAAAGCCTTGATTTAAGTTAATATTCACCATCAATAATTTACAACTGATCACGGATTCAAGAATAAATCAATTAATATTTTGAAGATTCACCGTAGAAAGAACTACTCGCAGGTGGAATAATTTTTCTCCTCCCTCCTTAATTTTAGATAAGTAGAACCACGTGGTCTAAATACCCTTACTATTAAACAACCCCCGGCACGTGCTAAAGATTTAATTTAATAGCAACATAAAGAATTAGAGAGATCGTTGAACTAAACAACACAAACCACGTGTTTGCATTTAATTTAGATAAATATTATTCCTAAGATAAAATAATCTTTTGATCTGCAAAACAATTATTAAACTTAGTTGCTTCACAAATAGCAGTAGATTAATATGAATAATAAACTAGTAGGCCTCCTAGCAATTAAACAAACTAATCATAAAATTAAGCATAGAAGAATATTCAATAATCAACATATAAATTGAACAATTAAAATAAATTAGATCTCACAGTGTATAAATCTTGATGGCTTCAATCACTTAACCCAAGAAAAATAAATTAACTACTCATAATAGTAGAGAACACTAAATAATAGAAGAGATAAGTTTTATTCTAATAAGAGTTGTTTTTTACATTGTGTATCAAGCTCTCTATTTATAGGCTCAAAAATTCTCCTAACCCTAGTAGGAAGTGCACTTTCCAAACCCTAATAGGATTTGAAATACAAATAAAAATAAAAGAAAAAGAAAAATAATTAGTATCCTAACCCTAGTTGGAATTAAAATCCAATTTGGAATCAAATTAATGCTAAAATCGCGAAATAATGATGTTCTCCAGCAATTCTGTGCTGCCAAACAGGGCCTTGATCTGCAGTTGACCCTGTCAACACGCTTACCGCGTGTAGTGACGTCAGCGTTCATCCGCGCATTGTGCGGTTTCCTATTGCTGCTCCAAACGACGTCGTTTCAGACGGTCCTGCCTCAACCATTTTCGCGCATTCCGCGCATTCCGCGGTCTTTTCACCAAACGGCGTCGTTTCTTGTTCTACTGACACAACCTCTTGCACGCATTGCGCAGATGACCGTATCCGAAATTTAGGATTATGCCCCTGCGCAGCCAACTTCGGCTTAATTACCATTTTGCCACTCAGCTTTGCTAAATTACATTTTTGCCATCCGGTTTCGCAGATTTTATAGATATGCCCTCAAAGCTTATTTTCCCACAAAATAAAAATATTAAAAATCCCAAAAACACATAATAATAAATAAAACACCTAAAACACTAAAAATAAATAAAAACACATAAATAAAAAGAAATATAAAAATACTATAAAATTACCTAAATTAACATAAATTAACTAAAATCCTATAAAACCTATTAAAACCAAAATGAGCTAAATAATTAAACATTTAAGCACACAATAAATATAAAAACTAAGTATTATGGAATAAAAATATCGTATAATTCAACTCTATCACATATGATTACAATAAAGCGTTGAAAAGAAAACGCAATCACAACACTCGCATATTTATTCATACACACACAAAAGGTAGATTAATGCAAGTAACGCAAACACACATTTTTTAGATTTTTTAAAGGATAGAAAAACATCAAGATTTTAAACGCGGCTTAAGCCCTCTAATGTCCCCAGCGGAGTCGCCAGCTGTCGACGCCGGGAAAAGTCGTTTTGTTTTTTATTTTATACCCTTTCCAATTTTAGCCTTTGGATTAAGATGTGATTTTTTGAAAAGGGTCGGCTTGAGTGTCGACGGGGTTTTGAAAGGTTTGGTTTTATGATGAGCCAATTGATCAGAGCCGCCAGTTGGTATATTTGAAATGAATGTACCAACTCATCAGAATTTTGTTTACGTAATCGCTGGCTCATGTGTGACTCCGAATTAATTAGTCTGCGAACCGAGATTCATAGAGTTTGGGGGCTTGCTTAAGCGAGGGGAAGGTGTTAGGCACCCCCCGACTTCCGTGAAAACACGGTTACCGCAATCTTGATACTTTCCTATCCTTTTAAAATCCTAAAACGTGTGTGTGTATGTGTGTGTGTGCCTAAATTTTGGTTGTGATGAGAAAACCCGCTTTGATTCTTTCTGTAGAAAACGTGCTTTATTTAATGAGTGTTTTGAAACGTCTTTTGACCCAAATGACAAGGCTTTGTTTTATAATAAACTTTCATTTTACGTTTGAAAATGATGGGATTTTTATTAGGTGTCGTTTTCAGAAAAAAAGAGTTTTTAAACTTTTGTCAAATAGGAATCGAGACTATACATTACCTTCTAACAATAAAATCAAATAAAATGAAGGCAACTTCTAGGAGCTCTTTAACCCTATGCACCAAAGTTTAATGAAAACGTTTGTCTATTTTTTACGAAATCATTTTTTATGATATTTCAAAACCGCTTGTAGCCTTTTCGCCAAACAGGGACCAACGTTTACTAAAACTCTTAATTTTAAACCTTATGATTCTAATATCAAAATTTGATTACTTTTAATAATCTTGGTTGTTTGCCTTACTTTGGAAAACCGTTTTTTCATGTCGCAAATCAAAACAAGCATTCAAAACCGTGTCGGGGCTATCCATAGGCATGTGAGCCGTCTAAATATCCCCAAACACCCACATTCACATATTTTACTATTACGGGGCCTTAAACCCGATCACGGTTCGATATCGCTTTAAGGACCAATATTTACATATGTACAAAATGGAACCTTGCAATGATTACATATACCAAAATTTGTCCATATTCAAAGTTTGATCACGAGGATCTCATTCCTAGGCTCACAATCACCCAAATCACTGTACGAACATACCAAGGCAAGCTTAACAATACTAGACTTGTTACTATACTACACGAATCAAAAATCGCAAGCCCAATACTACGAACTATCTATTAACACAATGAACTACATATCACCGTACGGATGTCATCAGGACATTAGGAGGAAATTACGTTCCGACGGAACCCTTACTAATAATCCCTAATCCACGGATCCTCAATAATATATCAAAATATTATATCCAAAACAACTCAACAACAAAAGATTATGACAATAACATAAGCTAAAACTTAACGAAAAATACCATTTTTTCACCTTACAATACGCCAATAAACGCTTTATATTTCACTACTTGAGCAAAAACACAAGAACACCTAATTATTGGAGCAACAACAAGCAATTTCTCACTAAACTTCAATCCACTTGAGCCCCTTTCTCTCTAATCTCGCCATATTCTCTCTCTATTTCTTAAAAATTTTGCTTCTTCCTCTTCTACAGATCAAAAATGACGTTGTATAGGTGACTGAAGGTAGCCGCAGGTGCATCTGCGGTTGCCTGCTGTGGCCGCCCGCGCCGAGTCTTTGGCTGCCGGGTTGTCTCCTCCAGCCACGAAAGTGTCCCGTTTGTCGGTGGCCGCAGGTGCACCTGTGGCTGCCCAACTTGTTTTTCTCGATTTTCGTGTCACGAAGTCTTAAATCGTCAAATTTTGCTGTATTATTTTGAAAGGCTGCTACCTGATGTATAAATTGCTCTTTGTGCCTGGCTTCCAAGGAGCGAGACTGTGACGACCCCAAATTCGGGTTCCTTGAACCTCGGATTCGGTTCAACACGAGTACAACATTTTCTTTATTATTCATGAATTACAACAATATTATAATTGGTAAATAACCATTTATTTACAATTTTACAACATCTCTTTCTATACATAATCGAAATCTTTATACATTCCTAGTATGTCTTAATATCATACATGATACGACATTCTATTACAATCAACTTATGTATTTAACACTCGTATAACATACCAACTAAGTTTTATGCTACACAATCATTTACCTATCCAATTCGGACTGATATCTACAATAGATATTTAGATCTTCAATGGAAGTAATATGTTTTCATGTTCCTTGTTCTTTATCGAGAACTTCAGGTAACTAGCCTTATCTGAAATTGTTGGTTTAGGCAAGAGTGAGCACGACGGCTCAGCAAGTTCAACAGATAACACATAACACATAGTTCATGTTTTATACATGTTTCTCATACTTCATGCATTACATTATATGAATGCATCATATTTCTCATGCTTTGCATACAATAACTAGCATCTAACAAATCATGCTTCATATTGATATATATTTCACATGTAACCATATTTCATGTTATTCACATATCACAAATATCCTCAAAATATCTTCATACTATTAATTTAAATCACATTATAGCATATTATTGCACATAGGAGCAAGTTCTAAAAAACTTGTCTGGTTCGCTTATCCGGCTTACGCTAACTCTGCGCGTTTTGTTCAACCTACAATTAAGTATGAGATTGACGTAACTATTAGTTACAATGATCATTCATTAGTCTTGATTAAGACCCTAACTTTAATTTTATTATCTTTTATCAAGGTTCGACAATGAACGTTTAACATCCGGATAACCCTATCCAAACCATAGTTGGACATGTCAGGTACACTTCCCAAACTTACATCAATACCTTACTTTTAACATACCATGTATATTTAATACGTTGATTTATTAGTTAGTCACCCACGGACTAATTACAATGGTTTAATTAAACTTTCTTCTTTAGCATAACTTATCATCCAGACATTTAATAACGTGCCAAACGCTTCCCATATTATCACCCTTTGATAATATATTACCCTCGTATAAATATTATTAATCATTTAATAATATTTTTAATTATTCATGAGTATTATTAATTATTTAATAATATTTACCCTCTTAATAATATTATTAATCCCTTAATAATATTTCATCACTTACATACATTATTAATCATTTAATAATGTTTTACTCTTTTAGTAATATTTAAAGGTTTAAACAATTAACTAAAAATTGTTTAATCACCTCTTTATTCCTTTCATTCATTCATTTTATTTATTTAATATTAAATAAATAAATAAATAAATAATTAACTTTACTTGTTTACTTATCTTTACATAAACAATTATTTCCTTAACCTTATTTCCTTTTAATTATTATTTAATATCCTTTAACTCATAATTAAATAATTACTTAACCCCATCTATTATTTAATATTAATTAAATAACAAATGATTATTTTATTCACTTCATCTCCCTTTAACTATTATTTAATATCCTTTAAATAATAATTAAATAATTAAATCATTCTTATTTATTAAATAATAAATAATTACCTTATTAACTTTGTCTTCCTTTAATTATTATTTAATATCCTTTAAATAATAATAAATAATTAATCATCCTTACTTATTATTCAATATTACTTAAATAATAATTATTTTGCTAACCTTATCTTCCTTTTATTATTATTTAATATTGTTTAAATAATAATTAAATAATTAATCATCCTTACTTATTATTTAATATTAATTAAATAATAAATAATTATTTTATTAACTTTAATATCCTTTAATTATTATTTAATATTAATTTAATAATAAAAATTTATTTATTTAACTTTACTTATTATTTAATATCGATTAAATAATAAATAACTAAATCATTTACTTTAACATCTTTTAATTATTATTATTAATTAAATAATAATTAATTAATTACTTAACTTTACTTATTATTTATTATCCATTAAATAATAAATACCTAACTTATTCACTTTAACATCCTTTAATTATTATTTAATATTTATCAAATAATAATTAATTAATTGCTTAACTTTACTTATTATTTAATATTAATTAAATAATAATTAATTAATTTATTAACTTATTTACACACTAATAAATAGCTAATTGATGATGAATCACCCAATTTTTTTCACATATTATTTTACATCACTCGAATAATATGTCAAGAGTTCAAATATCATTTTTCTGTAATTAATAATAATTTTTCTATAATTATTATTAATTTAGTAAGCTTTAATCCATCATTAATTCTAATAAATACCAAATAACAGAAAATTTCAGATTTTAAATTTTTATAATTTTCTTTAAAAAATTATAAGCATTTTCTCTTTTGGAACCAACTCAAAAATCGGCCTAAAAATGCCCGAACCGGCCCTACCTAGAAATCATGAAAAATCGGAAAAAATCGAACCGGCCAGTTTTTTTTAAAAAAATAGGCAAATTAGTTTCTAAGTTTTCTAGACTTGGGGTCTCCGACGGGAACTTGAATAAAATGAAATCCACAAGTCCGATTGAGGTCTATTAGGTATCGATGAATTTGTAACTTCCCGAACTACATGATTCTATTATCGAACATCAAATTTGGATTTGTTTTTTAGTCACTGAAAATAGCTCTAAACCAGACTGTTATGCACAACCCTAAAATTAGTGGGGTGTTTTAGTAGAAAATTCATATTTTGCTCATTTTAAATCGGATTTTAATCATTCAACTTGGAGAATCTTCATATTTCATGGATCTATCACCCAAAATTGACGGATCATAAATCCAACTTACGGATCGTGAACAGTAATTCCGTGAATGGGCTGCTATGTATTAGATTAACTTGTTTTCGTCGGTAAAAATTTATTCAATGAGTTTGATTAAATTTTTCATCACAAACACATATAAAAACCCGTGTTAAACCCATGTAACCCTAGATATACCAATATAGCATGGATCTATCTATTTAGACTTTGAAAATTATATTTCTACCATAGAAATTACATAGTACCCAAAGAACAATACCAAGCTAGAAGGTTTTATACCTTTTGTTGATTATCCTCTTTCTTAGAACTTTGAAAAGGCTTGGATGATCAATCTTGTTACATAGATAGCTTCCTCTTGATGAGACCTCCATCTTTAAATCTTACTCCAAGATCATCCAACCATCAATGCTCACAAGATCTAACTTTCTTTTTCTTTTTCTCTAGAGCTTTTCTCTATTTTCTTTCTCTCTAGCTTTTCTAGTAAAAAGACTAACAAACATAGCACAAGTATGGGATGTCTTATTTATAGCCCTCCACTAATACCTCATTAACTTTTCTAATTCACCAATGTTTGTGAAATTAAGGCTTAATTGAGCTTACTATTGCATGAATGACCATTTGGAATGACTAGCTTGATTGACCATGGTGTGACATGTTACTTGCAATTTTCCAAGCTAGCAAAATAAGTAACCAATTGAGTATATAACACTCAATCACCAAACTCACCAACATTTAACTTTGGTCACACAATACTCAACCTTAGTTAAGACTCATCTTATTTATATATACATATTTATATATCTCACAACAACTAACCACAATGTGGTTAACTCTCTACATTAAAATGACCTAGGTTGGTCCACACACCCAACCATGGTCTAAACTCATCATATAAATATATATACTTATTTTATCATTTCCTCAATTAACCAAGGTATGGTTAATTCTCTACAACATCCAACTCATGGTTACCTACCAATTCTATATTGGTGATTTATATACATACATAATTGTATCTATAATATTCTTCCTACAACTAACCCATGCATAGTTAAATCTTTAATTTATTTACTACCTAGGGTTACTCAATTAACTCATCCATAGTTAATTCTCATCATCACATTCATTCACCTAGCAATTAACCAATGTTTGGTTAATACTCTCTCTTGTCTACCAACTAGGGTTATTCAATTAACCCTACATTAGTTAATTCTCTACACTTAACAATACTTGAATTTATTCTCCCAACATATTAACCAATATTTGACTTTTATATTTGAACTCAATATTTGGGCTACTAGTTTATTTTGCATTGGGCTCCCTTATTTAATTATTTGGGCTACCCAACACAACTCACACATCTTTATAACTTGGGCTAGGTAATTAATTTAATTGGATTACCACCACATTATATACAATACTTGCCAACATAATTTAATTGAACTTATATTAATTACCTCTTGGACTATAATATTTGGGCTTATTATTTAATTACCCATCTTCATGCAAGTATTCCCATATTGGTCTTTTATTAAATCCATTAATGGACTCTATATAACAACTTAATAATTAAGTTAATTACTTAATTAATTAACTTTATAATATTGTCATTCTAGACAATCATTCTAGTTTTTCTAAAACTTTAACTCTTAACTAATATAATTAACTTAGTTAATTATATTTCATGACTTCCCTTCTTACTTCACATTTTAAACTAATTAAATTATTAGTTTAATTGAGTACTTAATATACTCATATTCTTATTGGGCTAATAAACACACATTAGGTGTATATATATTAATATAACCACCTTCAATTTTTAATTGAATTTATTTTCTTAATAAATTCTCTCCATGCATCATTAAAATATTTTCACATTTAATTTCTAACAAATATATTATGTTAAAAAAAAAATGTTCACCCATTTTTCACACATCTCACTTCTACAACATTAGGTTTTAAACCATAACCTTTAATTTATATTTAAAATCTTATTTACAAATCTTGTAAATATCTGGGATATTACAGAGACCCCCCGACTGCCGTAAGCGTAGTGGTCATTCATCGTCTTTGGCGACCAGATCAGGCTTCGGCTGGATTGACTGTGTGTCCTGCCTCAACTGACCCGATGCTCGTTGTTCGTTTGACAGCTTTGATCGCAAGCCGTCGTGGTGGCTTCGTGTTGGGGTCCACCTTCCTTTTCGTATGTCGGGTCAAATGACGATTTTGCCCTCCTGTCAAGGTTAGTACACAAGTGCAAAATTTGGATGTCTACACTCATCATATAAATAGATATACTTATTTTATCATTTTTTTCTCAATTAACCAATGTATGGTTAATTCTCTACAACATCCAACCCATGGTTACCTACCAATTCTATCTTGGTAAATTATATACATACATAATTGTATGTATAATATTATTCTTACAACTAACTCATGCATAGTTAAATCTTTAATCTATTTACTACCTAGGATTACTCAATTAACTCATCCATAGTTAATTTTCATCATCACATTTATTCACCTAGCAATTAACCAATATTTTGTTAATGCTTTCTCTTGTCTACCAACTAGGGTTATTAAATTAACCCTACATTAGTTAATTATTTACACTTAACAATACTTGAAATTATTCTCCCAATATATTGACCAACATTTGTCTTTTAAATGTTTGGGATACATAATTTACTTTTCATTGTGCCCTCTTATTTAAATTGGTTGGGGCTACCCAACACAACTCACAAATCTCTACTAACTTGGGCTAAGCAATTAATTCAATTGGATTTCCACACCATTACATACAATACTTGCCAACATAATTTAATTGGACTTATATTAATTACCGTTTTGACTATTAATTAACATAACATTTGGTCTTATTATTTAATTACTCATCTTCATGCAAATATTCTCATATTGGGCTAACCAATATAATCTTTTTGGGCTAGTCCACTAGTAGTAATTAAATTACTTAGACTATTCATTAGACTTAATCCATAAATTCATTTGGACCTTTTTATTATTACCAACAAGACTTACAATAATTAAAATATTGGGCTTGTTTTAAATTCATTAATAGACTATATACTATAACTTGATAATTAAGTTAATTACTTAATTAATTAACTTCTTAATATTGTCATGTAGACAAACATTCTAGTTTTTCTATAATTTTAACTCATAACTAATATAATTAACCTAATTAATTATATTTCACAACAATCATTCTTGCTCCATAAACTAATTAATTTATTAATGTTGTTGAGTATTAATTTACTTATCTTCTTATTTAGCTAAAAAGCACACTTTAGGTATAACTTTATTAATATAACCACACTCACTTCTTAATTGAATTTATTTTCTTAATAAATTCTCCACATGCATCATTATAATATTTTCGCATTTAATCCCTAATAAATAAATTAGGTTAAAAAAAATGTTTACTCATTTTCTACACATCTTACTTCTCTAACTTTAGGTTTTAAACATTAAATTTTAATTGATCATTTAAGATCTTATCTACAAATCTTGTAAATATCTAGAGTATTACACTTTTTCTCTCATTTGGCATTCTAGTTCTTTCACTCTCAATCTCTCTAGCTTTCCTTACTTACTCTCTAACTCTGCTCTTTTCTCTCTAGCTCCAACACTTAGTAAAATGAAGTAAACCTTCATAAAAGTTGGGAGAGAGCTATATTTATAGAGAAAATATAATCTTACTTACTTACCTCTAATCATCCAACATATGAGCTAAGAATGGTTTAGGGTTAATTTAATTGCCAACAAGGTTCCATAAATTAAGGAAAAAGATACTTGCATGGGAGGGATTTAAGGAACCTTTTTGCAATGCTAAAGAACTCCACAAGGCTCAAAAAAATCACAAGTCTCAAGGGGGAAGGGGTTGGGGTGGTCGAATTCCTCTAGCTATATATATATATATATATATATATATATATAACTTCCAAAATACTTACATTTGCATTGGGCGACCACAAATGAAAATTCTTGGGCCTCCCTTACTAAAAAATTGGGCTCATTCCTTAAGGTCATATAAATACTATACAAGTCTTGCAAGTATTATAATTGTTTGGGCTTGTTTAACTACAAGAGAATATAACACTTGGGCTACTTAATTTCCCTTCTCATCGGACTTGGGCCAAATTACAATTCCTACAAGTTGGACCTATTTACATGACAATCAAGCTAGTTAATTATTAACTTAAGCTTTTAATTTTCTTATCTGGTAATCCACTTGGTTAACTAATTAACCTTGGCTTTACTTTTTGTTCCATGAACTAATTTATATAGTTAGCTTCATTGACTATTAAAGTAGTCTTCTCATCAGATATATATTCAATCAACTCCATTGCATAAGGAAATTTTCAATAAATCTTTAGTTCATTAATAATAATATTATATAATCTTCTCGGTTATTACATATATTGTATACATTGAAACCATTTTTGAATGTGAATTTGCTTTGTTATTATTTGTTTTAGTTTTGAAAGAATAGTTACTATTGTTATTGAACAAAAAATTATTACGAAAAAAGAAAAAAATTTACAAATTATAATTGATCCACCTAAATAGTAAAAATTGTTACTTGTTGAGCTTTATCGCTCACCACTTACATTAATTTTAACAAGATACCTTGTTAAGAGCCGAGCATTATTGATACTTTTGTGGTTAACTGGAGTTCTTTTAGTTTATGACGTTTATTAGTATTTTTAAATTTTGATAAGACTCTTTTTTTTAGGGGAGCTAAGTCTTCAATTTTATATTTTGGCATTTAGTTATAAGTTTAAATTTGATTTGAAAGATTGTTGGGTTTTAATTTAGTATAATTAATATGTTGGTTATTTTAATTGAGTTGAGCGCTATTGATATTGTGCCTTGCGGGTCTTGGGCTTGCTATGTGTAACACTTCAAACTTGTAGTGGGTTCGGGGGGTTATAGTCATTTTGCCTACAACACATTTTTATATATGCAAGAGTGAGCATCAAATATACTCAGCAAGTATAAGAAAATTGATCATTAACAATTTATCATGAACAATTAAACAATAGTAAAGAAATTCTCAATAATCTGAATACAATGGTTTATCATGAATAATTAAAGAAAAACTGTCGAGAAAACTCTTAAATCTAATACTTCAAAAATGTGTAACAACACATGAATAATATGAAGTACAAAGATTTTAGTTCTCTTTATCATCATTACTGAGTAGTCATAAGGACCATGAATTTCTTATGTTTAACAACTTTACAACTAAGAACAACCTTTGAAATTATTTGACAGTTAAACAGACCACAAATTCTTCCTCTTTTATTTGACAGTTGTACAGACTGTAATCTTGTTTAACAGTTACACATACTGGAAACTCTTTATAACACTGTACTTCAGCAGTGTTATTTTACAGTAACATAGATTGTAAACTTTTTACACACTGTATTTCAACAATGTTCAGTTGGCGAACCAACAATCCCCTAAAAATTTAGGGTTGTTCATTCTTATCTTCAGAATTCTTGATAGGAATGAATTTTATTATACTTTTATCCCTTAATTATTAGTTTTTATAATTATTTTGAGTCTAATTATATTATTTATTTTTATTTTGTAAGTTCATAAGTGTTTTATATTAGTTTTAAGTGTTTTATGTTAACTTCATGTGTTTTGGCATTGTTTTGTAGGAATTGAAATAAGGGATAATTAGATCAAAGTTTGGAATTGTATATTTGGATTTTTAGCTTACGGATTTACCTAGCAGTAACTTCAAGCTCAGTTTTGATTTTGATCCGGGCATAATTTGTCAAATTCTAAAACATAAAAGTTGTAGATCTACTTTTCAACTTTTCAGAACATCTTGAATTGCCTCAATCGGAGTTCGTATAAAAAAAATTATATATGTTCTATCAAAGGACATCAATACAAACAATGGGCCAGTGTCGGCAGCGCTAGAAATGACTTTTGGTCAGCGCTGGCGGTGCTGGTTAGCAGAAAGTTCATCTCCAACAGCGTTTTGGGTCGCTGCTAGACTTGGTTTCGACGCGTTTTTAATGTTTTTGACTCCAAATTGGATTAGGTTGTCCATATATGCTAGCCATTTGATATGTAACTTACAAATACCCATCAAAACTCATATTTTTAAGAGAGATGACATAGATTATGAGAGATTCAAGCAATGTTTTATTAGATTTAAAGGAGGATTCACACATTCATTCATCCATAGAGATTATTATGCAAAGCATGTTAGGCTAAGTTTTTTAATTCAGTTCTAGAAAATTTCAAACTTGTTTACGGTTAATGGTTAAATCAATTTAGTAGTATTATTTCTTCTTCCTTATATAAAATTACTAGGGATAACCCGTGCCTGTGCAACTAATATAACAGTTGAGTACTGTATTCAATATTTCTAAATTAAAAAATCTAAGACTGTTATGGCCAACTATTAATACAAAAAGATTAATACTCAATCCAGTCATAGTTTCTTTTTTAGGAAAATATTAGTGTGCTACTCATTCGCAACTTAAAATTAGTTCTAAACAAGTTTAAGCAATTAATTTATTGACGATAGCGGACTCAAATTTGTGTAATATAGTATTTTCGGGTATCCTACACACATTTTTTTATTGACAAAACAGAATGAGAAGTATAGCAGCATTTATTTGCTTATAGTATATCTAACAATCGATCAATATGATCCATGATCAATATTTTTTGTGGAAAAATGGTAGTACTGCAAGCCATTTTGTGGGATCCAATGAGGGAAAAAAAAAGATGTAAAAATCCAAAAGAAAGGCTTTTGCATATATACCCAAAAGTATAAAATAAGCCCTCTAAGTCCAAATAAAAAAGTATTGTCATAACACCAACTAAATCGTATCACCATAACATTTTTTTTCTCTATACCATGAGTCAGAACTTACTACAATAGTTGCTTTCGATATAGCGCGCAAAAATACTAAAGAGATGATACGTAATTGTCCGTACCTAAAGGCACGACGTAGATTAAAATTTCAAAAATACTCTATTACCTAAAGACTTTTTGCAACCTAAAATAACTTACAAATCAATTTAGAATGAATCTGAACCGTCCTCGTGATTTTCTGCCCAAATTAATTTACATGTAGAAACATAACGACCGCAATACCTGACAAACAGAAAAATGACATTAATGCTAAAAAGATGACCCATGTTGTTTACGTGCAATTTTATTTATTTATTATTATTATAATAATTATAATTATAATTATATTCATTATTATTATTATTATTATTATTATTATTATTATTATTATTATTATGATTATTACTATTATTATATTAATTATTATTATTATTATTATTATTATTATTATTATTATTACTATATTATTACTATTACAATTATTATTATTATTATTATTATAATTATTATTACTATATTATTATTATTATTATTATTATTATTATTATTATTATTATTATTATTATTATTATTATTATTATTATTATAATGATTATTACTATTATTATATTAATTATTACTACTACTACTATTATAATAATTATTATTATTACTATTATTACTATTATTATTATTATTATTATTATTATTATTATTATTATTATTATTATTATTATTATTATTATTATTATTATTATTATTATTACTATTATTATTATTATTTTTACTATTATTATATTACTTATTATTGTTATTATTATTATTACTTTATTATTATTATTATTATTATTATTATTATTATTATTATTATTATTATTATTATTATAATGATTCTTACTATTATTATTATTATTATTATTATTATTATTATTATTATTATTATTATTATTATTATTATTATTATTATTATTATTATTATTATTATTACTACTAGTACTACTACTACTACTATTATTATTACTATTATTATTATTATTATTATTATTATTATTATTATTATTATTATTATTATTATTATTATTATTATTATTATTAGTATTATTATATTAATTATTATTATTATCCTAGTTATTATCACTACTATTATTATATTAATTATTATTATTATTATTATTATTATTATTATTATTATTATAGTAAATTTGATTTGGGTGGAAAATATGAGTAGATAGATTTTTGAAAGTTAGAATTTGAATTGGGAGGGAAATGAGTGGTAGATTAGTGACTGTTGGATGTTGAAGCCTCAAATGATTTTAGACTGTTGGATGTTGAAGCCTAAATTGATTTAAAACCGTTAGATGTTAAAATATTGGAATTTGAGCCGCTCTATTTTATTATATAGATTTGTGATAATCTATTTTAATTACTTATTTGATATTAAATTTGATTGGTTTGATTAGAGCTCGTTAGACTGATCAAAATATTATCAATTACTAGATTTAAAAATTATATTACGTGTAATTGATATTGTTCTTATTCGTTGGTGGTGAATAATGATAGATGATTGTGGTCAAGCTTTTGTCTATTGCTATGGTTATCATAGTATAAGTTAAACAATCCGAGCTTATGAGATTGCTGCTTAGAATTATCTAATTTCTTTGTGATTAATGCTTCCATTATATTAAATTTAAAGAGTTTGTTCTAGGTTGTATAATGGTTAGAATCTAATGAAGAGCTTATTGTATTAGATTAAAATTAAAGAAATTTTTGTGTAGCAGAGCTTGTTGTTGTTTAAGGTTATTAGTTTCATGAAAGGAAAGACATATATTTTGATTGATTGATCTGTTATTTGTAAGGGTGTGATTGAACTGAAGAACTGAAGTCTTTAATTTATTGGTTAATCTTATTAATTTACTTTTATTTATTTAGTTAATTATAATTAATTAAAAATCCCCCACTTTTAGTTTACATTGCATAAAATTAAATTAATCATTCTTTGTGGGATCGACTCTTACTTACCCTTTTTGTGACTCTTACTTACTCTACTATAATTGTCGGATATAGAAAATGACATAAACAATTCTTAAATGGTCAATGGTACTATCACTTTTAATTGTTAAAATATCCGGTGGTAAAAGAATAGTAATATACGGTATTACAAGTAACATACGATATTGCACAGTAGCACACGGTATTGCGTAGTAGCACACGGCATTGCACAGTGTTTCGTATTATTAAACTGATAAAGTGGTTATCGTACAATATTTGACTTTATTGTCACATGCACAATAATTCATGTTATTAAATTGATAATTGTCACAGTAGCATATGCACAGTAATTCACATTATTGAATCAATAATTGTCATAACACAGTAACGTAATCTTTCTTTTGCATACTTTCTGCATTATTGTTATCTCTATTATGGTGTTATTTAAACAGTTGTATTTCATTAATTAATTGACTTGATATCTAACTCAGAAAGCCAACTACACTGTATTTATAACAATTAGTCATAATAATGAATAAGTGTGAATTATTGTTGAATAATTGAATTGATAAAGTTATTTGTTTATAATATAAAGTTAGGTGATATAAAATGAATGGTATAGATTAAAGATAATATAGAATTTAAAATGGATGGTGTAGATTAAAAGATGATCTTTAAATGAATGGTTTAGATTAAGGAAATCTTAAAAGATGAAATGAATGGTATAGATTAAAGATAATATAGAATTTGAAATGGATGATGTAGATTAAAAGATGATATTTAAATAAATGGTTTATCTTAAAAGATGAAATGAATGGTATGGATTAAACATTATCTTGAAATGAACGGTTTGGATTAAATTAGGAAATCTTGGTTATGATAAGATTTTTGGCTATAAATAGAGACCTTAACTTAAGGATTTTTCATAAACTTCCTTACTTGTTCTTTCTTTCTCTCTCTAAATACTTCTTGTGAAAGTTTTCTCTAAGTGTGCTTAAGTCATCTTGAGTATTTGTGAAGATTTATAAGTGTACGTGTACTGTTCAAGTTAGTCAATCTCATTTAAATCAATATCCAGTCACGTGTTAAGGTAAAGGATTATCATTATTTTATTCTCGAAAATAATATCGTTTCTTTCTTACTCATAAGATATGTCATTTATTTCCATGTATTAATTTGTGGGAATAACCTTACGGTGCGGATTATCGCCTGTTGGTGAATAACCTTTCGTATTCATTCCTTGTTAATCTCTGAGAATAACCTTACGGTGCGGATTATCGCCTGTTTGGTGAATGACTCTTCGTATTCAATTTTTATTAAATTGTGGGAATAACCTTACGGTGCGGATTATCGCCTGTTGGTGAATAACCTTTCGTATTCATTCCTTATTAATCTCTGAGAATAACCTGACTACGCGAATTACCGCATGTTTGGTGAATTACTCTTTGTATTCATTTCTTATTTGTCTCTTGTGGAAATAATTTGTTTACACGAATTATCACATGACACTTTTATTGCATATTCGTTTATAATATCATTTTCTTTCATATTCGTAAGTGATATTATTTTCCTTTATACTCATAAGGAATACCATCTTTTTCATCTTCCATTATTCAAACTTACTATGGTAAGGGATATTAATTTCCTTCACCTTTTGTTAATCAAACCTGCTACGGTAAGGGATATTATTTTCTTTCATACACCTAAATCGAAACTTATTATGGAACTATTGCTTCTATAATTCCTGAAAATATTATATGTTCCATAATAGTTGCACTTCATCATTTCAATTGAACCATCCTATTTACGTGAACCTTTCTATTGAACTGTAACCGTTATTCTGAACTGTGGATCTTGAATATCATTTTTAAATTTCACTCCACATCATGTTGACAATTTGGACATTATTTGAATCTGTACAAAGTAAACTTCTGATACTTATTGTTTATCTTGTTTCTTCTGTTCATCATTTATATCATTCTAATCATCCAAATTCAAGTTGTTGTGAATATCTGTGGCCGGGGGCACAGATGCGATATAATTGTTGAACAGATGATAGGTTAAAGGCGATATAATAGGTTAAAGGCGATACATCTGTTCGGTGTCTTTTATGGCACGTGGTGAATGTTCTCTTTGGCCCGTAGTGCAAAGATGAACTGTTGTTTGGTATGATTATGACCAAAGGCTGAATCTGGTATAATCATGACCGTTGGTATTATATTGAATGTCTTTGGCCCGTAGTGCAAAGATGAACTGTTGATCTGCATGATTATGATCAGGAACTGTGAATCTGTATTATCTTGACTAATGATATTTCAGATGATAAAAGTTGATGATATTTTTACTAAAAAGAGAAGCGAGTGGACACTATAGTCTGCATTATTCTTCTAATAGATTGCTCATTCCGCTGCTATTATTGATCTGAACATTGTTTAAGAATTTAACTGCAGTTTTTGATACAAACCTTGTAGTCTATTGTATTCTATCAAGAACTCAACTGTTGAAGGCTAAAGATAATTTACTTGTCATTATCTTAGTCATGATATTCTTTACTGTGCTATTTGAGCTCACCCTTTCTTTTGTTCCATTGTTTTTCAGAAAATGAGAGAGTAGCCGGGTCTAGCAGGGGAATGGAGTGATGGTCCGAGTGATAGCTATTGTAGTCTTCACATGTTGTATATAGTGTGACAATAATTATGAAGACTTAGTTGTGTATTATTATACACTGTATTGTTGAACGTTATTCTATCTTGTAATAATTTTGTCGTAGTCTTTTGACGACTCAAGTTTGGGTTGTATGAGCCTATATTTGGGAGCGTCACATGTGTGTTATCTTTAATTGATAAAATTATAAATTTTATTAATTATGAAAATTAAGGGATTAATAATTAAATTAATCCAAGAATTTATGGAAAGCTAATGAGGAAGTTTGTAAAATTGTAGTTATCGATTTTAGAGTTTATCAAGAATTTTGGAAGAAGTTTAGAAATTAATGGAGAAGGAAAGGTAATTATATAAATTATATAATAATAATTATATAATTTATATAAGGAAATTAAAATAAGGTATGAAGAAAATAATAATTATATAAGAATAATTATGTAATTTATATAAGGTGATTAAATGGAATAAAGTTGGAGGAGATTAAGAAATTATTTAAAAGGAGAATATAATTATATAAATTATATAATATTAAATTATATAATTTATATATAAAGAAATTAATATGAATGTTAAAGAAATTGAATAATAAATTAGGAAAAGGAATGTTTTAAGTTATTAAAAATTATATTTATGTATAATTAAATTATTATGACGTTTATGAAGAATAATATTTCGGAAACGGGAACATGTTAGTGTAACATGATGTACAAGTAACGAAGTGAAAAATTATGAAAAATAATTTTTATATGTCCTATGAATTATTTTATGATTTTTGGAGATGTAAATTACCTCAAATAATTACATACATGGAGTTATGCGTGTACAAAATTTGGCAAGAAAAGTACCCAAAATGGTATTAATATTATTTATAAATCGTATAATGAATTTTGGTGAATTAAAATAAATATTTTATATTTATTATATAAAATATTTATTATATGAAATGTTTACATAATGTATAGAAATATTACATTATGGCTTGATTTTTTTTGAAAAATCTGGAAAATTCCAAGTTGGACCGAGAGATAAAGATGCGATGGAATCAAGTTTGTATAAAATTTAGTTAATTGCAGGGATTATAAAAGACAAAAAAGGGAAAGGAAATAAGAAGAAAAAGAAAGGAAACAAAAAGAAAAGAAAAGAAAAAAAAAACCTACTCTCTTTGTTCCTTCTTTCCTCCACCCGTGAACACCACCAACCACCACCGCCGGAAACACTGCCAGAGGAAGAGAGAGAGAAATATTTGAGTCATCAAGAGAAAGAATACCAAGCCTTTGAAAGGTATAAAAGTTAATTATTTGAATTATTTTAGTATTTGTGGTGTTAAAATAATTTTGTGAAAAAAAATAGAAAATAATTAGAATAACTATTCTAAATAATTTTAGGATGTATATATATGATTTACATGATTTTTGGAGCAGTTTGGTTGTGAAAAATTGGGTGTAAAATGATAATTTTTGGTAAGGTGGTACACTGTGCGCGAAACTGGGAGAAGAAAAGGAACAGTGGCCCGCGCATTGCGCGGGCGTGTTTTTTCTGAGGCGGGCAACAAAACGGCGTCGTTTTGAGCCAAGAAGGTCGAGCCGCGCCTTGCGCGGACGAAGATTCTGGAAAAGGGAAGGAAACGACGTCGTTTTGAGTCGACCGGAGGTCGGTCCGCACAATGCGCGACCGATCAATTTTCGAAAGTTACGAAAATGCCCCTGACCTTTTCCTTTAATGCCGGTTGAGTCCCTAAAGCTGCCAAAATTACAGAAATACCCCTGGGCTTTCCGAAAAATTCCGGTTGTGTCCCTAAGAGCGCCAAAATGACGAAAATGCCCCTGAACTTTCCAGAAAATACCGGTTGAGTCCCTAAAGGCGCGGAAATTACTAAAATGTCCCCAAAAATTTGTTTTTAATGAAATAAATGTTTAAAAATTATTTAAAAATCATAGAAAATTATAGAAAAATACTAAAAATATAGAAATGATATTTGGGCATTAAATTTAATATTTTTGTAAAAATATTAAATATGGGGGATTAATATTTAAATATTAATCCAATAAGGTTAAAGTTAGAAAATGGTTAAATAAAATTTCCGGACAACCAAAAATGTTAAATTTTATCCGATGAGCCGGGTTGTCCGTAGTGAAGGCATTGGTTATTAAGTTAAATTAATTTATTAAGGAACGAGGTTAATATAATTAACCATATTATTAAGTAATTGGCCCAGAAATGATATTAATTAATTAAATTAATATCATAAGGAGATAAATAATTATTATTTGATTATTTTATGATCATAGGTTGATCGAGTTAAGGGTTTGAGCTATCAATTTAAATAACTGGACGCCAGGCAAGTTCTTCAGTCCCTTTTATGTTAAATGTTGGATTGTTATGATATGTAATTCTTATTTTAAATGCATAAAAAAATTATGTGCTATGTGATACGTGATTAATATGACCACAATGTGTATTTTGTGCAATAATATGGGATATATTGCTATAGTAGAAGCACAAGCACGTGATGTATGACACACACCGAACATATTAAGGTATATGCTATGTGAAGCATAAACTGTTGAACTTGCTGAGCCATTGTGCTCATTACTTGCTTAATAAATATTTTTGCAGGAAAGAAATGAATTTTAAGAATATTGGATTATATAGAGACGGGTTTTCCTAAAAGGTTGTGAACGTTATTATTATATGTTTATATTATGATTCAAGGTGGATAATTTGTCAAAGTTATATTGATATGTTGTATGCACGGATAAGTTGGATCCGATTATGACGAGTATAGTTTAAATTGTGAACTGTAATTGTTCAACATGAATATTATGATAGAGACTATTATATGTTTGACTATGAATTACGACATAAGACTATTGTATGGATATAAAGGATGTTAAATGTTGAATGTTGACCTTTATGATATGGGTTACAGAAAGAAAAGAATAAGTAAAGGTTGCGATCCGGGGACTAGGATCGAAATATAAGGATTTTTAATATCCAATTAATTTAAAGCAATGATTAAAAGAAAAAGAAAAAAATTTATACCGAAAAATTGGTACTTGATGATTTTAAAATCAATTTAATGGATGAAAGAAGGTGATTAAAGATTATTAACGAACCGAAATTCGGACGTAAGATAAATAATGTATATTAAATACAGAATTTAAGAGAATAAAGTGGGTCGAATTTCGGGATCGTTACATAACATACTTGGGAAGGAGAAGAAGAAGAGCACACAAGTCCATAAGGTTAAAAAGTACTCTAAACCTTCCTAAGTTCATTTTTGTAATCTATATAAGTTTTAAACGGTTAAAATATAGTTTTAACCGATCAAAAGTTATTTTGATGCTCTAGAAGTCTAGATCAATGATATATAGGTAGATACATGATTTAGTATGTTTAAATCAAGTGTCGGTATGTGTGATACGCAAATAAATGGAAGAAAATTCCATATTGTGTTACCGGTAAAACCCTAAGTGGTTCGATCTTAAAATTTCTTGTCAAACGTTTTCAAAAATGCGATCGAATCATGAAATGTTGTAAGACAAGAGGTTAGGAAGATAACAACACTAAGTTGGTGTCATTTGGATGAATAGATTTCATTTTATTCAAGTTTGAACCTTTAAAACCAAGGATTTGTGATTTTAGTTTTCACTTTGTCCTTGTGATCCATTGTTGGTCCAGTTCCGTTTAGAATTTGGATTTGTGATCTAAAGAGAAATTATAGATCATAAAATTCTAATGAATTTAGACTCAAGAATCACCTCAAAATGTTTCCGTATGACAAAGTTATGGCCAAACTACTGAGAGAGGTTCCGACAGCCGAGTCCCGGCGTCTAGACGCCCATATTCTGCCCATGGGCGTAGATACGCCCCAAAAAGGCCTTAGGTCGGCGTAGATACGCCCATGCTTGGAAAAAAATAAAAATAAATTATTTTAACCAATAAATGTATTTTTAATGATAAATAATTGATTTAATAATTAAAAGAGGATAAATATTATCAAATGTTTGATATTATAATTAAATATTATTATTAATATAATAATATTAGAAAATCATGAAAATATTATTAAATGAGTAATAATATTAGCAAGTGAATAAAATATTATTAAATGATTAATAATATTAATAAGGTAGTAAAATATTATTAAATGGTTAATAATATTAATAAGTGATTAAAATATTATTAAATGGTTAATAATATTAATAAGTGATTAAAATATTATTAAATGGTTAATAATATTAATGAGTAATTAAAATATTATTAAATGGTTAATAATATTAATGAGAGATTAAAATATTATTGAATGGTTAATAATATTAATGAGTGATTAAAATATTATTAAATGGTTAATAATATTAATAATGGATTAAAATATTATTAAATGATTAATAATATTAATATGTGATTAAAATATTATTAAATGATTAATAATATTAATAAGTGATTAAAATATTATTAAAAGGTTAATAATATTAATAAGTGAGTAAAATATTATTAAATGATTAATAATATTTGAATGTAATTGTATATTATCAAAGATAGATAATATCTTGGGGTATTTGGTACATTATAAAATGTCCAAATCATTAAGTTATGTAAAAGAATAATGTTTAATTAAATTAAACCGATGGAAATAGTCAATTTGTGACTAAATTTTAGACAACTTATTAAAAATAAGTTGTACGAAGAACGTGTAGTGAATGTATAAGTTAGATGAGCATACCCGACATGTCCAACTGGGGTTGGGCTAGGGTTTTGTCCGGAACTTAAGGGTTCGTTTGTCGGACATCTTAAGAGTTAATAATTTAAAGTTAGAGTCTTATATAAAGGCTAAGTAATAGTCATTGCATCTAATGATTATGTCAATTTCCTATATAAATTGTAGGTTGAACGAAAGACGCAAATAAACATAACTGGTAGAAGCGAACCAGACAAGTTTTTCAGATATTGTTGTTATGTGTATAACTGTTGTGTGTGCACTTAAAGCATGTGAGAATTTGAATTAAATATGTTTTTGTGAAATCATATGAGGTGTGTTGATTCTATATGATAGAAAGTCTGAATTAATTGAATAAGTTGAACTGTATGTTATGTATTCATTCCAATGCATGATCGGTATGTTGCATGAATAAATGCAAAGCATGAGAAGCATGATGCATTCATATAATGTAATGTATGAAGCATGAGAAGCATGTATAAACATGAACTATGTGTTATGTACTATCTGTTAGACTTGCTGAGCCGTCGTGCTCACTCTTGCCTAAACCAACATTTTCAGATAGTGCAAATTATTTGAAGTTCTCGATAAAGATCAAGGAACAGGAAATCATATTACTTTCACTGAAGATCTAAATATTTGTTGTAGATATCAGTTTGAATTGGACAGGTAAATGACTGTGTAGTATAATACTTAGTTGGTATGTTATATGAGTGTTAATGTATGATACTAAGACATACTAGGAATGTATAAAGATTTCGATTCTGGAATAGAAGGAGATGTTGTAAAATTGTAAATAAATGGTTATTTACCAATTATAATATTGTTGTAATTCATGAACAATAAGGAAAATGTTGTACTCGTGTTGAACCGAATTTGAGGTTCAAGGAACCCGGATTTGAGAATCCTCTTATTAATTTATAATTAGTATTTCTAAAATACTAAACTATAAATATTAAGCTATTTAATTTATTCTATCACCATAGTATAAATTAAATATACTTAATTTATTATTACGATTATGCCATCCACTTCTAAAATAAATATTACTCTTTTGCGGTGTGACCCTTTAGGTTCTCTATATTAAACCGGTTGTATAATAAATAAATTAGAACAATTCTAATTCATTTATTACGAATTAACTCTTTAATTCAGAATAAATCATTATTCAACAATAAAGGTAAGCCCCCTTAGCGATTAGTCGATATTCCAGATAATATAGATTTCAACATTTGATCGTAAAAGAACCCTTCAGCGAATAGTTACCGTACAATTCAATCATTTTACCACAAAATGTCCCAATCAAATATAAGATATGAAATTTCTGTCAAGTCTTATTTATTTGATCATATGCATTTCAATTCAAAAATACACAACTCTAGTTAATGTAAATTAGAAACTCCTTTCTAAATCCATTCAACCCTGGCCAGGGATTTCTGAGTTGTCACTTATTAAATCGCATAGGACATTCTTTCCCTTTACTAGAAGTGGTAGATCCTTTGTTGATCATTCACTTATCTTCATGTGTACCTTATTATACCCAAGCATATCATTTGATATACCAGCAAGTCTTAAAGAATATGTCAAAGTATAACTTAGTACACACAAGATACTATGATGATCTCAAGTCCAATGATCACTTGTACGACTATCACATAAGGAACTCCTATTGACAGACAAGTAAAACTCCATTAGGTGTTCCTTGAGCGAGTCACTTTCAGTGAACTTATTCTCTAATAAGCACCTACATATTTGCTTTAGTGTCTCTACACAAATGATTATGAGAACAATCATCCTCTTCACAAAAGCAAGCATAATATGTACCAATCTATCCGGATCTACTAATCCCACTTTTAGTGATCCAACGATTAGGAACAATTTTAGTTTTGAGCTATCTTGAATTTAGATCTCATTAGCATGATCCTCATCATGGTTCTAAAAGCGTTACTCGAAAACTATGGGTTATCCATTTGATTAATTCAAGTTAATTAATCATGAATAAAGAAATGTCTTGATACTTTTATTAATAAATGAACAAGATTACAAAGTATATGTTTATCACATCAAATGTGATTGGCTTGAGGGCATACTACTGTCAATCTCCCACTTGCACTAAAGCCAATCGCCCTTTGGTATCCCCATACCATTCTTCTCTAAGTGATGTACAAATTGCTTAGTAAATGCTTTAGTTAATGGATCTGTAATGCTGTTATGAGAGTCTACCATCTTTATGGTGTCGTCTCATTTTTAATGATTCATCTAATCATATGAAAGTGCTACAACACATGTTTGGATTTCAGATGAGACCTAGGTTCCTTGGCGAGTTAAACTCCTTTAATGCTAGAAACCATTATAAGATCTGTAATGAACTTATTGAACTAAACAATCACCTTTGCAGCTTCACTTATAGTTATTTACTATGTCTGTGTCACTAAATTAACAACTCTTTATTGTTTGGAACTTTTTCAACTCACTGCAGCACCGTTCACGGTAATCATATTACCTGAAACTGTGAGGACCCGAATTTTCGAGATTTCCTTAATAAAATTAAATAAGAATTTAATTAACAAAATTATCAAAGTTGTTTAAACTATTTATTATGTGAATTAAAGTATGTGAAGGGATTTAATTGGTAAATTAAATATGTACAGAGGTGGTGATGAATTGTGTTGATTTAAAATAATTGAAAAGTAAATAAATTGTTTAAAAATAATTTATTAAGAATAAAAGAAATTTCATGTAATGGTACAATAAATTGTACAGTTAAATGATTATAAAGGTGCAGAAATTATTTTTTAAATAGTGTGATGTGGTATTGTGAGATATATATATATATATATATATATATATATATATATATATATATATATATATATATATATATATGTGTGTGTGTGTGTGTGTGTGTGTGTGTGTGTGTGTGTGTGTGTATGTTTAATTGATAATTATAAATTCCATTAATTATGAAAATAAAGGGATTAATAATTAAATTAATCCAAATTTATGAAAAGTTAATGAGGAAATTAGTAAAAATTGTAAGTATTGATTTTAAATTTAATTAATAATTATGGTGAAGGTTTAGAAATTATTAAGAGGAGGGAGTAATTTTATAAATTATATACTAATAAAGTATATAATTTATATAATGAAATTAAAGTAAAATATTAATGGAAGAATAATTATATAAATTATATAAGAATGATTATGTAATTTATATAAGAGGATGAAATTAGTAAGAGAGTAAATAAAGGTATAATTATTGGTTATATAATTAATCAATAATTATGGAGGAATGTTGGAAATTATTAAATAGGAGAATGTAATTATATAAATTATATAATAAATTATATAATTTATATAAAAAAGTTAATGTAATAGTAAAGAAATGAAAAATAAATGAGAAAAAGAAATGTTTTAATTTATTAAAAATTATGCTTATGTATAATGGAATTTCTATGATTTTTATGGGGGATAATATTTGAGAAACGTAAACATGTTGATGTAACATGTTGTGCAAGAAACGAAGTGAAAAAGGCATAAAAATAATTTTTATATGTTGTATGAATTATTTTGGAGGTATAAATTACCTCATATAATTGCATGCATGTCATTATGCGTGTAAAAAAAATTGTCAAGTAAAGTACCTGAAAAATGTGTTAATATTATTTATAAATCAATTTATGATTTTTAGTGAATTAAAATAAATATTTTATGTATATTACATAAAATATTTATTACACGAAATAATTACGTAATGTATTAAATTAAATTGCATGCTTGATTTTTGGAATTTTCGAGAAGGGAAACATCGGTGGACGCGTGTGTGGCAATTAAAATTGATTATATGTAAGCCTTATAAAAGGAAAGGAAAATAAAGAAAATAGAAGGAAAAGCAAAACAAAAACAAAACAATTCTCTCTCTTTTATTCCTTCTTGCTCCACCGAAGCCATCAACCACCACCACCCGACCACCATGGCTACCACCAAGAGGGAGAAAAAGAAAATATTTGGTGCTTTCAATGAAGAAAATTCAAGTTTTGGAAGGTATAATAATTAAATTATTTGGTTATTTGTGTATTTTTAGTGATAAATTAATGTTGTGGAAAAAATTATAAATAATTAGAATAATTATTCTAAACAATTTATGGATGTGTATCTATGAATTTTATGATTTTTGGTGTAATTATGTTGTGAAAAATTGAGCAAAAATAGAGAATTTTTGGAAAAGTTGGTCTACTGTTCGCGAAAGAAGAAGAAGAAGAAGTAAGGGCCGCCCGCGCAATGCGCGGCGGCCATTTTTTTTCGGAGGCTGGGGTATAAAGGACGTCGTTTTGGAGGCGGAAGAGGGAGTCGCGCCATGCGCGACCACCATTTTCCGGAGCAGGGCAGGAAACGACGTCGTTTTGGGACAACCGGAGGTTAGTCCGCACAATGCGCGGCCGATGAATTTCCTGATAATTACGGTTTTGCTCCTGGCCTTTTCAGGAAATGCCGAACGTGTCCCTAGCATTGCCAAATGATCGGCGTGCCCCTTAGCTTTCCGGGAAATTCCGATTTTGTCCCTATAGTTACGAAAATTACCAAAATGCCCCTAGAAAGTGAATTTTAATTAAATAACTATTTAAAAATTATTTATAAATTATAAAAAAATACTAAAAATATAGAAATGATGTTTGGGCATTAAATTTAATATTTTTGTAAAAATATTAAATATTGGAGATTAATATTTAAATATTTTAAATATTAATCTAGTAAGTTTAAAATTTAGAAAATGATTAAATGAAAATTCGGACAACCAAATACGCTAAATTTTATCCGATATGTCAGGTTGTCCGCACTGAATGTGTTTTATATTAAGAGACGAGGTTAATATAATTATCCATATTAATTGATAATTGACCCAGTACCCTAAAATAAATCGCCGGGTAGTGTTAATTACATTATAGATAATATTAATTAAGTAAATTAATATCACGAGGAGATAAATAATTATTATTTGATTATTTTATGATCATAGGTTGTACGAGAAGTATTATAGAATGAGTATTTATTAATTAATTCCACAATCCAGGCAAGTTCTTTAGTACTTTTATGTTAAATGTTTGTCTGTTATGATATGTAATTCTTGTTTCAAATGCATATAAATTATGTGTTATGTGATGTGTGGATAATATGAGAACGATGTGTATTTTGTGCTATAATATGAATGTATGTAAGATATAATGCTTAAGTAAAAGCACAACACATGATGTATGACACACACAGAGCATGCTATGCTATGTGCTACGTAAAGCATGAAAGGTGTAAACTGTTGAACTTGTTGAGCCGTTGTGTTCATTACTTATATAATATAAACTTTTGCAGGTAAATAAATAAGTTTCAGGATTATCGGATTGTGCTAAAGATTGAATTATACTAGAAGGCTGTAAATGTAATTGCTATAGTTTTAATATCATATTTCAATTGGTGAAGTTTACATTGATGTGTTGTATGTACATATAAATTGGATCCGGATAGGACGAATAGAGTTGTAATGTGAACTGTGATTGTTCAAGGTAGTTGTTACGATAGAAAATATTATAGGTTTAATTATGAATCATGAAACAAAGAATATTGTATGAATATAAACAATATTAAATTTTGAATGTTGAGCTTTACGACACTTGTAATAAAAAGAAAAAGTAAAAAGTAAATGTTGCGATCCAGGGACTAGGATCGAGACAATAAGTTTTAAATGTCAAATATTTTAATACAATGATAGAGGAAATAGAAAAATTTATACCGAAAAATTTGGTAATTGATAACTATAATGTCAATAAATGAATTTACTACGGTGATTAAAGATTTATTAACGGACCGAAATTTGGACATTAAGAAAATAATGTATAAAAATTATGAAATTTAAGGCACTAAGGTTGTCGAATTTCGGGGTCGTTACAGAAACGGATATATTGTTATCTTGGTTAGTCTAAACAAACTTGAGTTTAGTAAGCCCTCTAGTTTTATATCAGACACATCATTAGAAACTCTTTTCTAATGTTCTTCTCCAAAATTAAACTGATATCTGCTTATCATACACAAGCAACATCAAGTCTAGTACATATCAACGAATTAATGTACATTCCTTGGGTCAAGCCGAGCATCCTTTATGATCTATCTCTATAGACCTTTATCCTGAATAGAATGTTAGAACGTTTCTCCCAAGTCCTTGATGAAGAAGTTTTTAAACAAACACATCTTTACTGATTGTAGCATCGGTATGTCATTCCTTATCAGTAGTGTATCAACATATAATACTATGAATATCACAGTGCTCCCACTAACCTTTGTACATACTTGGTTCATCCTTGTTTTTGATAAAATCAAACTCTTTTGATTGTCTTATCAAAACAGATGTTCCATCTTCGAGAAATTTGCTTCAATCCATAAATGGATCGCTGTAGCTTTTATACTTGATTTATTCCATCATTATGGAGACAAATCCTTTTGGTTGTATCATACATACATCCTTTTGTATAGTAAGTTGCAACTGCAAGTAAAATCTGAATTGATATATGCATTTTCACTAGTGAAAAATTTCATTATTGTCAACTCATTGACCTTATTTGAAAACTTTTTATCACTAGTCAGGTCTTATAGGTCTCCACCTAGCCATCTGTTTTAGTCTTTCTCCAAAAACCCATTTCGGATTTTATGGTCATCGACCATTTCTCTTGAGTATCTAATACTCATATCTCATCGTATATATCTGGATCATCATCCACTATGATGTGTACCTTATCATCATCATCTATGATGAATTCATACCATTCAGGTATCTTCAGTACTAAACCAGATTTAGGACTTGGTTGTGGTACAATAGATTTATCTACTTTTACAGATTCCTTCACTTGATCTGTAGTGTTTTGTGGTTCTTGAACTTCTTTAAGATCTATTTTATCCCTACTAACCCTTTAAAGAAAAACTTCTTTTTCTTATAAGGCAGCGTGTTTCAACAAACACATTTTAGTTAGTCGGATTATAGAAGTGATACCCTAAACTTTCTTTAGGATATCCCACAAGTTTATACTTATCAGTTCTTGTCCCTAGCTTATCATGTCAAACCGTTTTGACATAAGCTGAACAATCCAAATCTTAACATGCTTAAGACTTGGTTTCCTCCCTATCCATGACTCATATGAAGTCTTAGGGGCAGAATTTGAAGGTACCTTGTTTAGTAGATATGCAATCATTTCTAGAGCATAACCCTAGAAGGATACTGGAAGATCGGTAATATTCATTATGGATCATCACCATGTCCATTCTGTGAGAATACCATTTCGCTTGAGATGATCTAGAAACTTACTGCTTAAGTATTCACTTCTCGATCTAATCGAAGAACTTTATTACTTTTGGCCTTTAGTTTCTATACTTCACTTTTGAATTCTTTGAACATTTCAAACGATTTGGATTTGTATTTCATCAAATACATATATCGAAATCTAGAATCATCAGTGAAAGTAATGAATGAATATCCTCCTCTTGCATTTGTTGTCATAGGTCCCACACACGACTGTGTGTACCATCTCTAACAACTCCATAACTCGTTCTCCATGTCCATTAAATGGAGATTTAGTCATATTGTCCATGATACAAGATTCACAAGTAATACTTGATTCATAATCAAAAGGCTTTAAAAGCCTATCTTTATACAACTTGTTTAGTCTTGTTTCATTAGCATGGCCGAGTTAACAGTATTGCATAAAGGTATGATTCATATCATCAATTTGCTTTTAGTTTGTTCAAATTGGAATATTTTTCATGTAAGTCAAGTATATAAAGTCCATTAAGTAATCAACCAGTTCTAAATAAAATATTATCATTATAAACAGAACAATGATTGTTCATTATTATAATGTCAAAAACCTTTCTTGTCATCACATGGAACTGAAATAATATTTTAAGAACTGGAATATAGTAAACTAACTTAATAGGCTTGCCCGTAGGCAGTGTTAAACTGTAAGTTCCCATGACTAATGCAACAACCTTTGTTTTATTCCCCAGCACATATTATTTATCCTTTGTTTAGCTTTCTACTTCTACTTAGTCTCTGCAACGACTTGCATATGTGAGACCATCATCCGGTATCTAATACCTAAGTAGAAACTTGACTTATAGAAAGTTCTATTTTATTATGAATAAATCTATATCTGTAGCTGAAGCTTCATTAAACATCTTCTACTTAACTACTGCAACTCTCTTGCAGTTGTTCTTCTAGTGTCCCAGCTTATTGCAATGAAAGCAAACTTCTTTGCCCTTGGGATCACTTTTATTTATGTCATTTGTTTAGCCTTTCTTTTACCTTCTACTCTTTTTGACTCCTCAGAAATACTTTGGCCATCTTCCTACGCTTAGAAGATTCATCTACGAGTAAGACTTGGTTTTTCTAAGAAGGAAAGTGACTCTCAACAGTCTTCAACATAGTAAGCAAATCAGTTAAACTGACTTCTAGCTTATTAATGTTTGAAGTTCACAACATATTGTGAATAGGAGTCAGTGAGTGACTGTAAGATCAAATCTTGCCTCAACTCTCCATCATTGACAAAATATGTTGTCCTAATTGATCAATCGAATTGATCATCTTCAGGACATGTATCTATACTGTAGTGTCATTGGTTATTATAGATCGAAAGAGCTCCTTAGATATCTTATATCTAGTTGACCTACTTTGCTCACCATACAACTATTGAATGTGCAGCAATATAGTAAGTGCATCCATTTTCTCGTGTTGACATTGTAACTCGATACTTATGGATGCAAGCATGATACATTGAGCCACATTTGCATCATCTTGCCATTTAAAATAGCAATGTCTTCCTCAGAGGCTTAGTTTGCAATGTTTGCAGAAATAGGTAAATTAAGGACATTTGCTAGCTTTTCAGCATTGAAAACTTTTCTCAAATTTGTTTAATCAATCCGAACAATTCGGTTCGATTAATTGTTAGCATCCATTATGTTATGAAGTGTTAATGAATTTAAACATATCAATATTCTTTAAGTGAATTAATAACAACATTAACATGTATTCGTTTTATTAATTACCAAAATTAATTAGGTCTTTATTTAAAATGGTGTCTCCCACTATTTTCATCAAACTATATTACCCTCCTTATATAGTTCGGCAAATCTAGTTAAAGATTTGCTAGTGAGAATAAAGATCCTATTTTAAATATATATATATAGCCTTGTATGACACAACAAACGATATATAAATAAATAGGTAGACAACTCTTTGTCAATTACATCAACATGTAACTCATTTTATTTTGTCTATTAGATTATTATGATCATGTGGGACACATCCAAATCAAAATTATCCAAGTTAAGTCCAACCTAACATTTTCTTATATTAGAAGAGAAAAAGACAGTCCTTGTGTGACACAACAAACTATATTGATTATTTGATACTCTATCGTTTTACCATGCTAGAAGGCGACGTTCGAAATTTTTAATAAATATCTTTGAACGTTACAACTTAATATTATGAGTAGTAGAATAAATAAATTAGAACAATTCTAATTTTATTTAATTGAATTAAACTCCTTTAATTCATAAATTAAACATTTTCATTCATTTTATAAATAATATTTATTCTACATCATGAGGGGTTTATTAATATTAATTGTCTCATCTTGTTAAGTGCACATGCACACACACACACACACACACACACACACACATATATATATATATATATATATATATATATATATATATATATATATATATATATATATATATATATAATACGCGTCATATTAATTAACATGCGAAGCATGTTTGATAATATATAATATATATTTATATATAAATAAGCATGCACATATAGAATACTATATTCTACTTGGATTGATTATAGACTTTTATTCTAGTTTGGTTCACTAGAGCCACCAAGTGAATCAAAAGGTCAAACCTAGGGTGCAAGAATAAATTAAATTAAATGTAACTATTAGATTTAAATTCGGGCTCCATTACAAACGGGTCTTCATGTACTCCTTACTTCTTTGCTCCAATTCTTCAAAATAATTCTAACTAATCTTATTACAAATTATTTACAATAAATAGAAACCTTGATCAACTGTCAAGGGGAAGTACATAGGAGAGAGATAGAATTATACATAAGAAAAATTAGAAAGACGAGGTACGCAGACCCCATTTATTAAAACTCGTTCATTCATGCATTTAATTAAAATTAAATCCAATCATATTGGTCAATAGTCCATAATCAATCTCATTTATTATCATATATATCAACATATATATTAATAAATAATATTCATCTCATGAATTAAATAAATCATTCCATATATATATTGGTATCATTTAATAGGCAATTTAAAATTGCATGAAATCTAATTTCATGTTTAAAATAAACCTTTTATTTTAATTATAAAATTATTTAAAAATAAACTATTTATTTTTATTATTTTAAAATTATCCAAAATAAACTCTTTTATTTTGAAATTTTAAAATTTGTATAAAATTACAAAACTGCTTATTTTCACAAAATTGTTCGGCTAACTAATATAATATATTAGTTATTATATATTATACCAATTACATACAAACCGAACAAATCCGTGCATCATGGATTCATATCATGAACCTGGAAACAATTAAGATATATATATAATTTTATAATCCGTTCGGCTACTTTTGTTATTTATCTATATGTATATACGATCAGGGACAACCATTTCGGGACAAGTAAAAGAAAACAAATGAGCTTTTCTTATTATGTTTTACCAAATCCACGCATTCGGTAATCAAACAATATATACATATATATACTCCCAAGTCCGAAACAGTGATGGACACAACTTTTCCAAATTCAGATTATATATATATATACCGAAACTTTGAACGCTTTTGAGTATTATATATATATATATATATATGATTGCCGAAAAGATATATACTACGTATATACAGAGGTGGCTCAAGACAATATGAGGCCTAAAGCGATATTTTTTTTTTTATAATGCTAAAGCAATATTTTTAATGAGGCCTTCTATGTTTGGTAAATCTTTCATTGACTTTTATGGTCAAATTGATCATTTTTCAAATAAATATATCTTATTATTATTTAATATATATGTAAAAAGCCTATAAACATTATAAATTATATAAAATTTAGTACTAATCTCAATATTTACTTTTTTTAAAATCTAAATATATATGTTTAATTGTTAATTTTAAAAATGGTCAATTTGACTACAAAAATTAATGGAGAACTTTTATTTTGGTACGGAAAGAGTATTAATAATTTTTATTTAAATGAGCCTTTTTTTTATACTATTAATTTTTTTTACTTCTTTAATATTTGAATTGGATTATGGGCCCTAAAAAATTATTTGGCTTATATTTTTATATGACCTTTTTATAAGGATTATTTATAATGTTCAAAAATTTGGGGCCTTCTTTAAAATGGGACCTAAAGTGCAGGTTTTTTTTTATATATGGTTGGGCCGACCCTGCATATATAATCCGAACTTTGGTGCCTTTTCAGGACAAGCAAATTCGGTACTCGTATATATATATATATCCGAAATATCCAGTTCGACAACTAATTTCGGTATACATAAAAATAATAATTTAATACAACTAATTATGCCCAATAAATTATTTTAAATACATACTCATGCATATATAAAATTAAAACAATTAATAATTCACATAAGTATGGCTCTTGATGTCACTGTTGATTTACAAAAATATGGCATACATATAATCAAATTATATAAGCGCAACGGAAGCAAGAAAAATAAGATTTTAAAATTTTTTTACAAACCAATAACTCAGATCTTTCTTATGCGACTATTGTTAATTGAGGAAGGATAAAAAAATTTATACCTTTGTAGAACTAAGCTTCCACGGGTACAAGTTCAACTCCCTTTAATCCTTCGCTTTCTTCTTCAAATTCACCGATTAGATTTCACGGATCAATGGTAGCTCCCCAAATGTGAAGCCTCTAGAGGTAATCCACCAAGAGATCTATGAATTAAAGAAATGGATTTTGATTTCTCCAAACCATGGGTGGCTAACCTTAATTCTCTCTCACTCCTTAGATGTAGAGAATTATAGAGTACTATCTCTATTCTAATGAAATAGTGTGTAACCTTGATCTATGATAAGACTTCTCTTATTTATAGATCTAGTCAACCCTCCTAAACTATTTAAGATTAGGGTTTTAATTTAATTCCCAATTTAATTAATAACTAAATTAATTAATTATAATTCCTAAATCATTTAGGAACTTAATTATTTAATAATGAGAGTACTTCTTATTAATTAATTATTAAACCATTTAGTAATTTAATTAATTATTATAATTATAATTCCTAAACTATTTAGGAACTTAATTATTTACAATAATACCACTACTTATTAATTAATTCTTAAACCATTTAGGAACTAAATAATAATATTAGTAATAATAATAATAGTAATAATAATAAGAATTCTCTTATTAATTTATAATTAATATTTCTAAAATACTAAACTATAAATATTAAGCTATTTAATTTATTCTATCACCATAGTATAAATTAAATATACTTAATTTATTATTACGATTATGCCATCCACTTCTAAAATAAATATTACTCTTTTGCGGTGTGACCTTTTAGGTTCTCCATATTAAACCGGTTGTATAATAAATAAATTAGAATATTTCTAATTCATTTATTAAGAATTACCTCTTTAATTCAGAATAAATAATTATTCCACAATAAGGGTAAACCCCCTTAGCGATTAGTCGACATTCCAAATAATATAGATTTCAACATTTGATCGTAACAGAACCTTCAACGAATAGTTACCGTACAATTCAATCATTCTACCATACAATGTCTCAATCAAATATAAGACATAGAATTTCTGTCAAGTCTTATTTATTTGCTCATATGCATTTCAATTCACAAATACACAAATCTAGTTAATGTAAATTAAAAACTTATTTCTAATTCCATTTAACCCTGGTCAGGGATTTCTGAATTATCACTTATTGAATCGCATAGGACATTCTCTCCCTTTACTGGAAGTGGTAGATCCTTTGTTGATCATTCACTTATCTCCATGTATACCTTATTATACACAAGCATATTATTTGATATACCAACAAGTCTTAAGGAATATGTCAAAGTATAACTTAGTACACACAAGATACTATGATGATCTCAAGTCCAATGATCACTTGTATGACTATCACATAAGGAACTCTTATTGACAGACAAGTAAAACTCCATTAGGTGTTCCTTGAGCGAGTCACGTTCAGTGAACTTATTCTCTAATAAGCACCTACATACTTGTTTTAGTGTCTCTACACAAATGATTATGAGAACAATCGTCCTCTTCATAAGAGCAAGCATAATATGTACCAATCTATCCGGATCTACTAATCCCCTTTTAGTGATCCAACGATTATGAACAATTTTAGTTTTGAGCTATCTTGAATTTAGATCTCATTAGCATGATCCTCATCATGGTTCTAAAAGTATTGCTAGAAAACTATGGGTTTATCTATTTGATTAATGCAAGTAATTAATCATGAATAAAGAAATATCTTGATACTTTTATTAATAAATGAATAAGATTACAAAGGATATACTTATCACATCAAATGTGATTGGCTTGAAGGCATACTACTTTCAAGTTATATGTACTCGCTTAAAAGTAAATAAAAGTGTTTACCGTTTAAATCCGTGTGATCTTTTATTTATATGATTGCCTTATTTAGTCGATAGTGATATGAAAAATAAAGCTATACTTTTGAGATAGAGTCGTTCGTCAAATGTTTGATTGTATGAGTTTATCTAGATTTTGAATAGTTGAAACAGTGGGGGCGTGCGCGCGCGCGCGCACACACACACACAAGAATCTTGAATATTTATGGAATTGCTGATTATGTTGCGATTTTAAAATTTATCATGTTTTGAGATTTCGTTTGAATCATGTTATACAATCTGAGGCCATTGATCCAATTCGTGATGATTTGTTGCTTGAGAATCTGGTATGTATTTTTTATGTGTTAGTTTTATAGTTCTGTTTTTGGTGTTTTGCACGAGGATGAGCAAAAGCTAAGTGTGAAAAAATTTGATAAAAATGAATTTTATTATATTTTTATCCCTTAATTCTTAGTTTTTATAATTATTTTGTGTCTAATTATATTATTATTATTTTTTGTGAGTTATTAAGTGTTGTATATTAGTTTTAGGTATTTTATGTTAACTTCATGTGTTTTGGCATTGTTTTGTAGGAATTGGAATAATGGATAGTTGGATCGAAGTTTGGAATTGCTATATTTGGATTTTCAGCTTACGGATTTACCTAGCAGTAACTTCAGACTCAATTTTGAGCTTTAATCCGAGTACAATTTGTCAAATCTTAAAACATGAAAATTGTAGATCTACTCTTCAACTTTTCGGAACATCTTGAATTGCCTCAATTGGAGGCAGTGTAGAAAATGGGCCAGCGCCTGTTTTATCAAAGGACGATAGTGCATAAAATTGACTAGCGCCGACAGCGTTAGAAATGACTTGTGGTCAGCGTCGACGATGTTGTTTGGCAGAAAGTTCAGCATTAGCGGCGTTGGTTGGCGTCAGCACCAACAACGCTCTAGGTCGCAGTCGACTTGGTTTTGATATTTTTAACTCCAAATTAGATTAGGTTGTCCATATATGCTAGCGATTTGATATGTAACTTATAAATACCCTTCAAAACTCATATTTTAGAAAGAGATAACATAGATTAGGAAATATTCAAGCAAGGTTTTATTAGATTTTAAGGAGGATTCACACATTCATTCATTCATAGAGATTATTATGCATAACATGTCAGACTAAGTTTTTTTATTCAGTTCTAGGAGATTTCAAACCCGTTTGCGGTTAATGGTCTAATCAATTCAGTATTATTATTTCTTCTTCCTTATATGAAATTATTTGTGATAATCTATTTTAATTGTTTATTTGATATTAAATTTGATTGGTTTGATTAGAGCTCGTTAAATTGATCAAATTATTATCAATTGCTAGATTTAAGAATTACATTATGTGTAATTGATATTATTCTTAATCGTTGATAGTGAATAGTGATAGATGATTGTGGTCAAGGTTTTGTCTATTGCTATGGTTATCATGGTATGAGTTAAACTGTCTGATCTTATGAGATTGTTGCTTATAATAATCTAATTTTCTTGTGATTAATTCTTCCATTATATTAAATTTAGAGAGCTTATTTTAGGTTATATAATGGTTAAAATCTAATGAAGAGCTTATTTTATTAGATTAAAATTAAGAATTTTTTTGAAAAAATAGAGCTTGTTGTTATCTAGGGTTATTAGTTTTATGAAAGGAAAGAAATGTATTTTGATTTATTGATCTATTAATTGTAAGGGTGAGATTGAACCGAAGAACTGAATTCTTTAATTTATTGGTTAATCTTATTAATTTATTTTGTTTATTTTATTAATTATAAATAATTTCAACCCCCCCCCCCCCCCAATTTTAGTTTAGATTGCATAAAATTAAATTAATCATTTTCTGTGGGATCGACTCTTACTTACACTACCACATAAATATTTTTTCAAAGTAAGATTTTATTTTTGGGTACTTGCAACATTACACCAATTCTGCTCCCAAATAATTTGGATTGGATATGAATTGTAACTCACAGTCAACAATTAATGATCTAGAGGTAATCGAAACAAAGACTATCCTATTACTTTTCAATAGCTCATATAAAAAAAATTCATCTGACCTGTCGACGCCGGGAAAGTCGTTTCGTTTTTTTTATAATTTCCCTTTCCAATTTTAGCCTTTTGTTTTAAGATGTGATTTTTTGAAAAGGGTCGGCTTAAGTGTCGACGGGGTTTGAAAGGTCGATTTTATGATGAGCCAATTGACCAGAGTCGCCAGTTGGTATATTTGAAATGGATGTACAAACTCATCCGAATTTTGTTTTCGTAATCGTTGGCTCATGTATGACTCCAAATTAATTGGTCTGCGAACCGAGATTCATAGAGTTTGGGGGCTTGCTTAAGCGAGGGGAAAGTGTTAGGCATCCCCCGACTTCCGTGAAAACACGATTACCGCAATCTTGATGTTTTCCTATCCTTTTAATAATCCTGAAATGTGTGTATGCGCATGTGTGTGCGTGTATGCCTAAATGAATGTTTGTGGTGAATTTTGTATGAAAGTTGCTTTGATTTTTTTATGTAGCAAACATGCTTTATCGGGGAAGCGTTTTAGACGTCTTTTGACCAAAATGACAAGGTTTTGTTTTATAATAGAGATTGATTTTAATTTTGAAAACGATGAGGTTTTTTATTAGGTGTCACTTTTAGAAAACAAGGGTTTTTCAACATTTGTCAAATAGAAATCGAGACTATACATTGCCTTTAACATTAAAGTTGAATAAAATGAAGGCAACTTTTAGGAGCTCTTTAACCCTATGCACCAAAGTTTAATGAAAACGTTTATCCATTTTTTTTCGAAACCATTTTTTTTATGATATTTCAAAACCGTTTGTAGCCTTTTCATCAAACAGGAATCAAAGTTCACTCAAACTCTTAATTTTAAACCTCGTGATTCTAATATCCTAATTTGATTACTTTTTAGAAAACCTTTGTCGTTTGCCTTACTTTGGGAAACCGTTTTTTCATGTCGTAAATCAAACCAAGCATCCAAAAATGTGTCGGGGCTATCCATGGGCATGTGAGTCGTCTAAATAACCTCAAACACCCACAGCCACATGTTTTACTATTATGGGACCTTAAACCCGATCACGGTTTGATATCGCTTTAAGGCCTAATATTTACATATGTACAAAAATGGACCACTGTCGGGACTACATACACCAAGGTTTGTCCATCTTCGGAATTTGATCACGAGGATCTCGTTCCTAGGCTCACAATCCCAAAGTCACTGCACAACCATACCAAGACAAGCTTAACAATATTAGACTCGTTACTATATTACAAGAATCAAAAATTGCAAGCCTAACACTATGAACTACCCATTAACACAATGAACTACATATTACCGTACGGGTATCATCGGGACATTAGGAGGAAATTACGTTCCGATGGAACTAATAATCCCTAATCCACGGATACTCAATACTGTAACAACATACTACATTTAAACAACTCAAAACACAAGACTATAATAATAGGACAAGCAAAAATATCAAAGAAAACACCATTTTCACCGTGCAATACACCAATGGACGCTTTATATTTCACTATCGAGCAATAACACGAGAATACCTAACTATTTGAGCAAGAGAAATGCAATCCTCACTAGATTTAAGCCAATCTCGAGCCTATCTCTCTCTACCTCGCCATTCTCTCTCTCTAGTTTTAGGAAAAAATCCATCTTTTTTTCTTTTGCAGATCAAAAATGGAGTTGTATAGGTGACCGAGGGCAGTCGCCCCCGCCGAATCCTCGGCTGCCGTGTTGTCTCCTCAAGCCATGAAAGTGTCCAGTTGTCGGTGGCCGCAGTTGCATCTACGGCTGCCCAGCTTGCTTTTCTCGATTTTCGTATCATGCAGTCTTAAATCGTCAATTTTTGCTGTATTATTTTTGAAGGCTGTTACCTGATGTATAAATTGCTCTTTATGCCTGGTTCCATGGAGTGAGACCCCCGACTGTCGTAAGCGTAGTTGTCATTCGTCGTTTTTGGCGACCAAATCAGGCTTTGTCTGGATCGACTGTGTGTTTTGCCTCAAATGACCCGATGCTCGTTGTTCGTTTGGCAGCTTTGACCGCAAGCCGTTGTGGTGGATTCGTGTTGGGGTCCACCTTCCTTTTCGTATGTCGGGTCAAATGACGATTTTGCCCTCCTGTCAGGGTTAGTACACAAGTGCAAAATTTGGGTGTCTACAGCTGCCCTCTTTATCATGTTTATGCAATGGTAAGTGAAATGAACATGATAAAGAAGTAGGCACCCAATGCATGATGATGGCAACATATGTTATTGATGCGATATATATCAATTATGCAACATATACATATTAATGATGCAACATCAATATCACTGGTTACTGTCTCTCTTGCTTATCGCATATCGCATATCAAGTCGCATATCAAATTGCATATCATATTAAATCAAAATCACGTCAAATCGCATATAAAATCGCATATCGCATTGCTTCTCATATGATGTATCGCAAATCGCATATCACATCGTACATCGCCTCGCACATCGCATCGCACATCGCATCGCTTTGGGAAATTCATCCTTGTTTTCTCATCTCGCAAGCTCGTATTTCAAATTTTCAAGCTTTAAATTTTATTTTAAAAGCCTCTTTTATCTTGAAAATTCAATCTTTTCATTGGATTATGCTTCAATCTGAAATTCGCTTCTATTTTGCTTGAATTTTTTTTTCACTCTGTCGCATCGCAATAGCTTTCAATTAATCTCACTTGATTTTTGATTGATTTTTGGATTTTTTTTCACTTGATTTCGTTTTTGCATTTCATTTGATTTCATCTCTGGGGCATCGTTGGTTCTTGTTTCCAACGGGTCCTCAGTTCATCGTCGGATCTTTCTCCAACGGGTCGTCTCGTCATCGTCGGATCTTTCTCCAACGGTCATCGTCAGATCTTTCTCCAATGATTCATATCGTCATCGTCGGATCTTCCTCTAACGATCATCGTCGGATCTTTCTCCAACGGTCATCGTTGGATCCTTCTCCAACGGGTCGTCTTGTCATCGTTGTATCTTTTTCCAACGGGTCGTCTCGTCATTGTCGGATCTTTCTCTAACGGTCATCGTCGGATCTTTCTCCAACGGTCATTGTCAGATCTTTCTCCAACGGGTCGTCTCGTCATCGTCGGATCTTTCTCCAACGGTCATCGTCAGATCTTTCTCCAACGGTCATCGTCGGATCCTTCTCCAACGGGTCGTCTCGTAGTTGTTGGGCTTCGTCTCCAACAAGTTGTCTCGTAATTGCCGGATCTTGTCTCCGGAATCGCTGTGTATTGTCCCAAATGGACTCGTATCGTATTGTACATTATATGAACAAAATGCAATAGTCGCTTGAACAAATTTAAAAGGAAAGCGTACCTAATTAGTTTGTGAAAGTAGTATGCCCTCAAGCCAATCACATTTGATGTGATAAGCATATACTTTGTAATCTTGTTCGTTTATTAATAAAAGTATAAAGGCATTTCTTTATTCATGGTTAATTACTTGAATTAATCAAATGGATAAACCCATAGTTTTCGAGCAATGTTTTTAGAACCATGATGAGGATCATGCTAATGAGATCTAAATTCAAGATAGCTCAAAACTAAAATTGTTCCTAATCATTGGATCACTAAAATGGGTATTAGTGAATCCGGATAGATTAGTACATACTATGCTTGCTCTTATGAAGAGGATGATTGATCTCATAATCATTTGTGTAGAGACACTAAAGCAAGTATGTAGGTGCTTATTAGAGAATAAGTTCACGAAACGTGACTCGCTCAAGGAACACCTAATGGAGTCTTACTTGCATGTGAATAGGAGTTCCTTTTGTGATAGTAGTACAAGTGATCCTTGGACTTGAGATCATCATAGTATCTTGTGTATGATGAATTATATTTTGACATATTCCTTAAAACCTTTAGGGTGTATCAAAGGGTATGATTGGATATAATAAGTCATACATGGAGATAGGTGAGTGATCAACAAAGAATCTACCACTTCTAGTAAACGAAGGGAATGTCCTATGCGATTCGATAAATGACAACTCAGTAGTCCTTGGCCAAGGCAGAATGGAAATTAGAAAGTAGTTTCTAATTTACATTAATTAGAGTTATTCATTTAAGGATCGAAATGCATATAATCAAATAAAATAAGACTTGACAGTTATACCATGTCTTATATTTGATTGGGGCGTTGTGAGGTAGAAGGATTGAATTGTACGGTAACTATTCGCTGAATAGGTTCTTTTGTGATTAAATATTGAAATCTATATTATCTGAAAAGTCGTTGATCGCTAAGGGGGCTTACCCTTATTATGGAATAAATATTATTTATTTAAATGAATTAAATAGTTTAATTTATTTATATAAATAAGATTAGAATAGTTCTAATTAATTTATTCTATAACCGGTTTAATATGGAGAACCTAAAGGGTCACACCGCAAAAGGAAAATAATTATTTAAGAAGTAATTGGCATAATTGTAATAATGAATTAAGTATATTTAATTTATACTATGTGGATAGAATAAATTAAATAGCTTAATATTTATTATTTAGTATTTTAGAAATACTAATTATAAATTAATAAGAGGAGTCTTATTATTATTATTACTATTATCACTATTATTTAGTTCCTAAATGGTTTAGGAATTAATTAATAAGAGTACTCTCATAATTAATAATTAAGTTCCTAAATAGTTTAGGAATTATAATTATTATATTAAATCAATTAAGTTCCTAATTAGATTAGGAGTTTAATTAAAAACCCTATTCCTAAAGGTGTTAAGAGGATTTACTAAATCTATAAATAAGAGAAGTCTTATTATGGATTAAGGTTACACACATACACTTCCACAAGTTTTAGGAGAGTACTCACATATTCTCTAGAGAGAGAAAACTAGGGTTTGCCATAACCCACTTCTTGAATTATTATTATTCCTTGGTAGATCACCTCTAGAGGCCAAACACTTGGGTGGCTTACATTGATCATTGGAATCTAATCGGTGAAATTCAAGGAGAACGCAAAGGATTTGGAGGTGAACTTGTACCCGTTGAAGCTTTGAGTTCTACAAGGGTATATCTCTAACTTCTTCTTTGTTAATTAATAATTGCGCATAAAGGTCGATCCTGGATTATGGTTTGTAAATTTTTAAATTTGATTTTACCATGCTTCCGCTATTTTATGCAATTTGATTGCGTCTATGAATATTACAAACCAACAGTGGCATCAAGAGCCAAACTTCATGCGAATTATTAATTATTTAAATTTCATATATGTATGAGTATGTGTTTAGAACAATTTATTGAGCATAATTTGTTGTATAAAATTATTATTTTTTATAAACCGAAATTAGTTAATTACCAATTTTGAAAAAAATTCAAAGTTTCGGATATATATAAACTCGTTGTTTCCGTGTTATTGATATATAACTTTTACTGAATTTGGAAAAACCCGAAAAGTGCGGCTACTTTGTTTGACCGAAAAGTGTTTGCTTAATACACCACAACAAGAGTGCTTTTTCGGAATTGAATATATATGATATATTATATACAAAGCAACTTGTTTTGGTTTTGGGAAATTGAAAAACTAAAAAGCAGCGCCTGTTCGGTTTTTGGTTTAATATATATATATATATATATATATATATATATATATATATATATATATATATATATATATATATGTATGGTAATGCTCGGTTTATATGTATATATATTAAAGCAGCAATTTTTTTTTTTTTGGTGTAAACAACTGTCGACGCCGGGATTTTAGTCGTCTCGTTTTTTAATATTAAATAAGCCCTTTTCCAATTTTAGCCTTTTGAATTAAATGTGATTTTGAAAAGGGTCGGCTTAATGTCGACGGGTTTTAAAAGATAGATTTCTTTATGAGCCAATTAACCAGAGCCGCCAGTTGGTATATTTGAAATGGATGTACCAACTCATCCGAATTTTGTTTTCGTAATTGTTGGCTCATATGTGACTCCGAACTAATTGGTCCACAAACCGAGATTCATAGAGTTCGGGGGCTTGCTTAAGCGAGGGGAAGGTGTTAGGCACCCCCCGACTTCCGTGAAACACGGTTACCGCAATCTTGATGTTTTCCTATCCTTTTAAATCCTAAAATGTGTGTGTGCGCGTGTGTGTGTGCCTAAATGAATGTTTGTGGTGAATTTTTGCATAAAAGTTGCTTTGATTTTATATGGCAAATGTGTTTTATCGAGAAAGCGTTTTAGACGTTTTTTGACCCAAATGACAAAGCTTTGTTCTTTATAATAAAGATTGATTTTAATTTCGAAAATGACGAGGGTTTTTATTAGATGTCATTTTTAGAAGATAATAGTTTTTTAAACTTTCGTCAAATAGGAATCGAGACTATACATTGCCTTCTAACAGTAAATATAAATAAAATGAAGACAATTTCTAGAACTCTTTAACCCTATGCACAAAGTTTAATGAAAACGTTTATTTATTTTTTACGAAAACATCTTTTATGACATTTTAAAACCAAGTGTAGCCTTTTTGTCAAACAAGGATCAAAGTTTCGCCAAAACTCTTAATTTTTAAAACCTCGTGAATCTAATATCCTAAATTGATCATTTTTAGAAAATCTTCATCGTTTGCCTTATTTTGAAAAATTGTTTTTTGTATCGTAAATCAAAACAAGCATTCAAAACGTGTCGGGGCTACCCATGGGCATGTGAGCCGTTTAAATAACCCCAAACACCCACAATCACATATTTTACTATCACGGGGCCTAAAACCCGACTTTCGACTCGATGTCGTTTTAAAGCCCAAAATTTACATATTTACATAAAGGTGCATCGCGATCGCTACATACATAAAAGCTATAAAATAAACTAGAAGGATATCATCGGGAGGTTAGGAGGAAATCCCATCCGCAATAAATCCTCCCTAACCGTCCCTAATCCATAGATCTACAACATATATTGACTACGTTGGATCTAAACTCAAAATACACAAAATCAAACTATTTAAATAGCAATGCACCAAATATTTTCGGATCTACAGTAGATCCACCCAACAAATGCAATAAGAACGAAATAAAACTATATCTAAAAGATTACTAGATAAAACACAACGAAGCTATGAAACTCGGATTTTTTCACATTCCAATCGATGCAATAGACGCTTTAACACTTGAAAATCAACATAGGATACAAAGATTGTATAAAAGAGGAAGAAATCTCACTTTTTTCTCTCTTCTTCCCTCTTTTTTTCCTCTCCCCGTCGCCTTTCTCTCGCCCCTTTTTCGTTTATGTCCGCCTCCTTTGCTCTCGGGTGGAAATGGCCGCTGTATAGCCCTTCCGCAGGCAGCTGCAGGTGCAACTGCGGCTGGCCGCAGGTGCATCTGCGGCTACCTGTTGTGGCCGTCCGTGCCGAAACCTCGACTGCCGTGCGTTTTCTCGAGCCATAAAAAATGCCACGTGTCGTCGGCCGCAGATGCATCCGCGGCTACCCGGCTTCCTTTTCTCGATTTCCGTCTCATTCGGTCTTAATTCGCCAATTTTTGCGGTATTATTTTGGAAGGTTGTTCCCTGATGTATAAATCGCTCTTTGTGCTTGGCTTTCAGGGGGCGCTGCCCCCTTCCACCCCCGCTAGCTCACCGGCGAGCTGGGCAGTCGCTCGCTCCCCGGTGAGCGAGACCCCCGAACATCGTAAGCGTAGTGGTCATTAGTCGTCTTTCGTGATCAAATCAGGTTCTTCTGGATCAACTGTTTGCCTTGACTCAAGTAACCTGATGCTCGTTATTCGTTGTAGCGGCTTTGACCGTAAGTCGTTGGGGTGGCTTCATGTTGGGGTCCACCTTCCTTTTCGCATGTCGGGTCGAGTGACGATTTTGCCCTCCTGTCAGGGTTAGTACAAAAGTGCAAAACTTGGGTGTCTACAACAACCATGCCTGTCCCGAATTGATTGTCGCCAAAATTGAATAAAGTAACACTATTTTGTCAATAGCCACGCTTTTCGGTAAACATGGTCCGATTATATATATATATTAATATATATTATTAATGTATATGATATATTATTAATAAATATTAATTTGCCAAACTGTTTGGTAATTTTTGTACAAAATTTAAAATTTCAAAATAAAAGAGTTTATTTTGGGTAATTTTAAAATGATAAAAATAAATAGTTTATTTTTAAATAATTTTATAATTAAAATAAAATGTTTATTTTAAAAATGAAATTGAATTTCATGCAACTTTAATTGCCCATTAAATGATACCAATACATATATGGAATGTTCTATTTAATTCATGCGATGAATATTATTTATTGATATATATATATATATATGTTGATATATATGATAATAAATGGGATTGATTATGGACTATTGACCAATGTGATTGGATTTAATTTTAAATGGATGCATGAATGAATGGGTTTTATAAATGGGGTCTGGGTACCTCGTCTTTCTAATTTTTCTTATGTATAATTCTATCTCCCTCCTATGTACTTCCCCTTGACTGTTGATCAAGGTTTCTATTTATTGTAAATAGTTTTGTAATAGGATTAGTTAGAATTATTTTGAAGAATTGGAGCAAAGGAACAAGGAGCGCATGAAGACCCGTTTGTAATGGAGCCCGAATTTAAATGTAATAGTTACATTTAATTTAATTTATTCTTGCACCCTAGGTTTGACCTTTTGGTTCACTTGGTGGCTCTAGTGAACCAAACTAGAATAAAAGTTCATAATCAATCCAAGTAGAATATAGTATTCTATATGTGCATGCTTAATATATATTTATTATATATTATCCAAACATGCTTCGCATGTTAATTAATATGACGCGTATTTTATATATATATGTGCATGCGCGCTAAACAAGATGAGACAATTAATATTAATAAACCCTTCATGATGTAGAATAAATATTATTTATAAAATGAATTAAAATATTTAATTCATGAATTAAAGGAGTTTAATTCAATTAAATAAAATTAGAATTGTTCTAATTTATTTATTCTACTACTAAAATATTAAGTTGTAACGTTCAAAGATATTTGGAATATCGAACGTCGCCTTCTAGCATGATAAAACGATAGAGTATCAAATAATCAATATACGTTTGTTGTGCACACACAAGGCTTATATCGATCATTTGAGATGTTGTTTTATCACATTTGATGCTTTTAAGGAATTGAACATTACTGTTTTGTTGTGCACACACAAGGGCAGTATTTTTCTCTTCACTTATATGGGAGTGCTAGGTCTGACTTAACTTAGATAATTTTGATTTGGATGTGCACACACATGATCATAATAATCTAAGAGGCAAAATACAAGAAGTTATATGTTGATGTAATTGACAAGGAGTTGTCTACCTATTGAATAAACTATAGTTTGTTGTGCACACACAAGGCAATATTTATGTCAATAGGATCCTTATTCTCACTAGCAAGTTTTTTAATTAGATTTGCCGAACTATATAAGAAGGGAGTAATATAGTTTGATGAAAATAGTGGGAGACACCATTTTAAATAAAAACCTAATTAATTTGGTGATTAATAAAATGAATACATGTTAATGTTGTTATTGATTCACTTAAAGAATATTGCTATGTTTAATTCTCTAACACTGCATAGCATATTAGATGCTAATAATTTAATCAAGCTGAATTGTTTGGATTGATTAAACAAATTTGAGAATAGTTCTCAATAATGAAAAGCTAGCAAATGTCCTTAATTTGTCTATTCCTGCAAACGTTGCAGACTAAGCCTATGAGGAAGATATTGTTATTTTAAGAAATGGCAAGATGATGCAAAGGTGGCTCAATGCATCATGCTCGCATCCATAAGTATCGAGTTACAGCGTCAACACGAGAAAATGGACGCACCTACTATATTTTTGCACATTCAATAGTTGTTTGGTGAGCAAAGTAGGTTAACTAGATATAAGATATCTAATGAGCTCTTCCAATCTATAATAACCAATGACACTACAGTAAATACATGTGTCCTAAAGATGATCAATCCGATTGATCAATTAGGACACCTAGGTTTTGTCAAAGATGGAGAGTTGAGTCAAGATTCGATCTTGCAGTCACTCGCTGACTCCCTTTCACAAATTGTTGTGAACTTTAACATTAATAAGCTTGAAGTCAGTTCACCTGATTTTCTTAAATATGTTGAATAAGTTGAGAGTCACTTTCCTTCCAAGAAAGACCAAGTCTTACTAGTAGATGAATCTTCTAAGTTGAAGAAGATGGCCAAAGGTGTTTCTGAGGAGTCAGAAAAGATAGAAGGCAAAAGAAAGGCTAAACAAAGGACATAAATAAAAGTGATCCCGAGGGCAAAGGAGTTTGCTTTCATTGCGATAAGCTGGGACACTGGAAGAGGAACTGCAAGGAGTATCTTGTAGTAGTTAAGCAGAAGAAGCTTAGTGAAGCTTCAACTGCAGATATAGATTTGTTCATAATGAAGTAGAACTTTCTATAAGTCAAGTTTCTACTTAGGTATTAGATACTGGCTGGTGGTCTCAAATATGCAAACCGTTGCAGAGACTAGGCAGAAGTAGAAAGCTGAACTAAAGATAAGTAATCTTGTGCATGGGGAATGGAGCAAAAGGTTGCTGCATTAATCATAGGAACTTACAGTTTAGCATTGCCTACAGGCAAATCCATTTAGTTAGTGAGATGTTACTATGTTGATTACTTGATGGATTTTTTAAGCTTGACTTACATGAAAATATTTCAAAATTGAACAAACTAAAGGCAAAGAGATGATATGGATCATACCTTCTTGCAATACTGTTAACTCGGTCATGTTAATGAAACAAGACTAAACAAGTTGTATAAAGATAGGTTTTTAGAGCCTTTTGATTATGAATCAAATACAACTTGTGAATCTTGTATCATGGAAAATATGACTAAATCTTCATTTAGTGGACATGGAGAGTGAGTTACGGAGTTGTTAGAGATGGTACACACAGTCGTGTGTGGGACCTATGACAACAAATGCAAGAGGAGAGTATTCATTCATTACTTTCACTGATGATTCTAGATTTTGATATATGTATTTGATGAAATACAAATCCGAATCGTTTGAAACGTTCAAAGAATTCAAAAGTGAATTATAGAAACTAAAGGCCAAAAGTATTAAAGTTCTTCGATTAGATCGAGAAGGGAATACTTAAGCAATAAGTTTCTAGATCATCTCAAGCGAAATGGTATTATCTCACAATGGACATGGTGATTATCGCATATCTACTAAATCAGATACCTTCTTATTTCCTCCTCAAGACTTCATATGAGTCATGGATAGGGAGGAAACCAAGTCTTAAGTATGTTAAGATTTGGATTGTCCATCTTATGTCAAAAAGTTTGACAGTGATAAGCTTGGGATAAGATCTGATAAGTATAAACTTGTGGGATATCCTAAAGAAAGTTTAGGGTATCACTTCTATAATCCGACTAACTTAAAAGTGTTTGTTGAAACACGCTGCCTTACAAGAAAAGAAGTTTTTCCTTAAAGGGTTAGTGGGAGTAAAATAGATCTTGAAGAAGTTCAAGAACCACAAAATACTACAGATTAAGTGAAGGAATTTGTATAAGTAGATAAACCTATTGTACCACAACCAAGTCGTAAATCTGGTTTAGTACCGAAGATACCTGAATGGTATGGATTCATCATAGATGATGGTGATGAGGTACGCATCATAGTGGATGATGATCTAGTTACATACGATGAGGTATGAGTATTAGATACTCAAGAGAAATGACTGATAATCATAAAATTCGAAATGGGTCTTTGGAGAAAGACTAAAGCATATGGCAAGGTGGAGACCTATAAGACCTAACTAGTGGTAAAAAGATTTCAAACAAGGTCAATGAGTTGACTAATATGAAATTTTTCACTAGTGAAAATGCATATATCAATTCAGATTTTATTTGCAATTGTAGTTTACTATTCAAAAGGATATATGTATGATACAACCAAGATGATTTATCTCTATATAGATGGAGTAAATTAAGTATGTAAATTACAACGATCCAATTATGAATTAGAGCAAATTTCTCAAAGATGGAACATCCGTTTTGATGAGACAATCAAAAGTGTTTGATTATATCAAAGACGATAATGAACCAAGTGTGTACAAAGGTTAGTGGGAGCACTATGACATTCCAAGTATTATATGTTGATATAATATTGATAAGGAATAACATATCGATGCTACAATCAGTAAAGATGTGGTTGTCTAAACACTTCTCCATGAAGGACTTGGGAGAAACATCCTATATTTTGGGGATAAAGATCTATAGAGATAGATCTAAAAGGATGCTTGGCTTATCCCAAGGAACGTACATTGATTATATGCTAAAGAAGTTTAGCATGAAAGATTCCAAGAAAGGGCTCATGCCGATGGGTCCTGGAATACATCTCTCAAAGAAGCAGGCCCCAAAGATACCTGAAGAGAGAGAAACCGTATAAGTAAGACTCCTTATGCCTCAGCAATAGGATCTATCATATACGGGATGATATGTACTTGACCTAATATTGCTTATGCATGATAAGCAAATATCAGTTCATTTCTGGAGAAGAATATTATAAAAGAGTTTCTAATGATGAGTCTGATATAAAACTAGAGGGCTTAACAAACTCAAGTTTGTTCAGACTAACCAAGATAACAGCATATCTGTTTCAGGTAATATGATTACTGTAGACACCCAAATTTTGCGCCTGTGTACTAACCCTGACAAGAGGGCAAAATCGTCATTTGACCCGACATGCGAAAAGGAGGGTGAACCCCAACACGAAGCCAACCCAACGATTTACGGTCAAAGTCACCACAACGGACAACGAGCATCCGGTTACTTGAGGCAAGGCAAACAGTTGATCCAGAAAAACCTGAGTTGATCACAAAAGGCGACTAATGGCCACTACGCTTACGATGTTCGGGGGTCTCGCTCACCGGGGTGGAAGGGGGCAGCGCCCCCTGGAAGCCAAGCACAAAGAGCAGTTTATACACCAGGTAGCAGCCTTCTAAAATAATACCGCAGAAATTGGCGAATTAAGACCGCGTGGCACGAAAATCGAGAAAAGCAAGCCGGACAGCCACGGATGCATCTGCGGCCACCGACAAACGGGACAGTGCGCGGCTCGAGGAGACAACCTGGCAGCCGAGGATTCGGCGCGGACGGCCACAGCAGGCAGCCGCAGATGCACCTGCGGCCAGCCGCAGGTGCACATGCGGCTGCCTGCTGAACTCTATACAACGGCCATTTCCACCCGAGAAGAAAAGAAAGAGAGAAAAAGATAGAGATTTTAGAGAGAGAGAGCTCGCGGGAGGAGAGAGAATAGCTTGTTCTTGGTTAGATTTGAGTGGAAAATTTATCCTCTCTTGTTAATTAGTGGAGTGTGCTTGTGGTGTTATCCGATTTGTGAAATAAGAGGCTTTAATCGGCATTTTGCAAGGTGAAAAGAGTGTTTGCTTGGTCTTTTTAATGTTTGTATTGTTAGTATAATTTCATGTTTTGGATTATTTGATGTATTATGTTGTCATGATAATGATGATCCGTGGGTTAGGGGTCGTTAGCGAGGGTTCCATTGGAATGTAACTTCCTCCTAATGCCCCGATGACATCCGTACGGTGATATATCATTCGTTGGGTTCATAGATATTTGTGGTGTTGGCATTGAGATTTGTGATTCATATAGTACCGTAATGAGTTTAGTATTGTTAGATTTTGCCGTAGTATTGGTTATGTAGTGATTTGGGTAAATGTGAGCCTAGGGAGGGGATCCTCGTGATCAAATCCCGATGATGGACATTTTGATATGTAATCGTTGAATAAGGTCCATGGTTGTATATATGTAATATCGGGCCTTAAAGCGATGCCAAATCGTGATCGGGTTAAGGCCCCGTAATAATAAAGATATGTGATTGTGGGTGTTTGGGGTTGTCTGGATGGCTCACATGCCCATGGATAGCCCCGATACGGTTTGGGATGCCTGTTTTAATTTACGACACAAAAACGATTTTCCAAAATAAGGCAAACGATGAAGATTTTCTAAAAGTGATCAATTTAGGATATTAGATTCACGAGGTTTTAAAAGTAAGAGTTTTGGCGAATTTTGATCCTTGTTTGACGAAAATGCTACATTTGGTTTTTAAAATGTCATAAAAGATGTTTTCGAAATAAATAAATAAATGTTTTCATTAAACTTTGTGCATAGGGTTAAAGAGTTCTAGAAGTTGCCTTCATTTTATTTATATTTACTGTTAGAAGGCAATGAATAGTCTCGATTCCTATTTGACAAAAGTTTAAAAATTATTGTTTTCTGAAAATGACATGTAATAAAAACCCTCGTAAAGGTGTTAAGAGGGTTTACTAAATCTATAAATAAGAGAAGTCTTATTATGGATTAAGGTTACACACATACACTTCCACAAGTTTTGGGAGAGTACTCACATATTCTCTATAGAGAGAAAACTAGGGTTTGCCATAACCCACTTCTTGAATTATTATTATTCCTTGGTAGATCACCTCTAGAGGCCAAACACTTGGGTGGCTTACATTGATCATTGGAATCTAATCGGTGAAATTCAAGGAGAACGCAAAGGATTTGGAGGTGAACTTGTACCCGTTGAAGCTTTGAGTTCTACAAGGGTATATCTCTAACTTCTTCTTTGTTAATTAATAATTGCGCATAAAGGTCGATCCTGGATTATGGTTTGTAAATTTTTAAATTTGATTTTACCATGCTTCCGCTATTTTATGCAATTTGATTGCGTCTATGAATATTACAAACCAACAGTTTGTGGGGCCTCCTTGGGATTCATCCTCGTAAATCGCTTTTGCCAGCCACTTCTTTGGTTGGACTTGTCATTCTTGGGGGTTCGTCCCCGTAGATCGCTCTTGGTAGCCATTGCTTTTGGCCTGTCCTCCTTGTTAATTAGTTGAAGGTGCTTTAGGCAGTCGTTTTGCAATTCCTTGATGTTCCATAGACTTTGGGTGCATTGGATCGTGGGAGTTGCCCGCTGCCATGTCCTTCCGATAAATGGCACCGATTTTCATGACGCCGACAGTCTCGTACCTATGATTTTCCTTTCATGTACATCTTACTTTGATATATACATGAATGCGCAGATGTTATGCATGGATCAATAGATATGCTTGGAAGGAAATGACCCATGTTTAGTCAAATGATACAATTTTTCACGTGTCGTTCTTTTTGACTACTCGGTTGTGCCATGCCTTATTTAGGAGTACAGTTTCTGGACTTCAAGGTTGATTCGTTGAATCGCATGCCCCTGATCGTTTCTCTGTTGGCAATTGTATCTATTGTTTTGAATGCCCCATCGACTTATCCAGGGCTCCTCATCCTGCTGGTTCCCAGATCGTCATGTCTCTGAATTTGGGACACAGGGACTTCTTCTGATGCTAGAGGATTATGCCTAAATTCTGGGCTGATATCTAGGTGGTCCTCTTGTCATTTGATCGTATGTATTGACAGCTCTTGACATCAATCGGATTGAGGCAGTCCATTTGGCTTTTCTGCGATGACCGACGGCCATGTTGCCCTTCCTCGCCTTTTAATCGATCAGCTCTGACGACAGGAATTATATCGCTCTTGCATATGCTCGCTTGAGTATCGAGGTAATGTCAGCGTGCATCATGCTGAGTTTGTCAAAATCCATTGATGGTCGCGGGGGAAGGTTCGTCGAAGAGGAGTCTGATATAGATCTGTGCTCCTTTCATTTCCATGATCTTTAAGATGCCCCAGCCTTCACTCATGTTCTTTTCGAGGATTCGTATGGGAAGTCGTTTCGTTGGTCATGCCGAGTTACCCACACCGATTCATATCCTGCACAAGTAACAAACGATAAATGCTCGACGGTTCGGGTCAGCGGGGTTAACTCCGATATAAGAATTGCTAAAATCTTGACAATAAAGCATATAAAAATGGAATGCTCATGATTCTGCAATTTAACTCGTGCAGTGTGTTTTCGTATTATCGTTAAAGAAACATGACATCGAGATGGATCTCTTTTTTTTTCCCTTTTTTTTCGTGAATCGTGAGTGTATTAACTCGACATTGAATGAATTGTGAATGTACTAAGTTATTCTCGATTTCCCTTATTATTTGACGAGTTATGAAATTGTAATAAAACATTTAAGCATTCATGGTCAATATACGTGAGTATGATTAAATTCAAAAACTACCTTCCTTTATCAAAGGTATTCCGTCTTCATTCTCGATATCAGAATTAACGTCATATGGCAAGTGCACTGTGCGATGCATCCTTCAATTAGGGGCTTCTTTTCTGTGACTTAAGATGAGCCTCTTTTTTTCTCTGGTCGAACATTTTTTCTTCTTCTTTCTTTTTTTCGACTCCTTATTTCCCTTTTCATGTCCACTTCACTTGTCTCGTTTTCTTAGGCTATTCAGAGTTACCCATTTAACGAGATTTGGACCAATGACTCCCAAACCATGCGACTTTAGGGCATTAGGTGTAAAGACACCCCTTCGGGTTTACTTGCTCGAGTAACAAAGGCCACGCTTCGATACAAATTAGGTGGTTTACTGCATTTATTCCTCGTTTAACCTTGCACAAGATTCGTTTTCTTAGGCTTGAGTTACCCATGTAGCGAGCGTTGGGCCAGTGACTCCCAAATTGGATGACTTTAGGGCACCAGGTGTAGAGACACCTTTTAGGCTTAATTACTCGAATAACCCATGCCACGATTCGAATCTGCCCAGGTCTCTGCAGTTGTAATGCTCGTTTTCTTAGGCTCTGAGTTACCTATGTAACGAGCATTCGGACGGTGATTCCCAAATCAGACGACTTCAGGGCACCAGGTGTAAAGACACCCTCAGGCTTAATTACTCGAATAACCCATGCCATGATCCAAGACATTAGATTATCTTTTATTTATCCTCCGACTTTGCTTTAACTGTTATCATTGTCGTCATAGCTTTATACCCCACAACTGAAAGTTGGCACAAACATAAAGTGCAGACTTGCCTATGAGGTGGATTCTGCTTCGAACGACACTTCGAAATCAGGTCTTTATGCCTTATCAATAAGTTGAATAGTTTTAATCGTCTAATCATACTCATGAGTCTGCTCCACGGATGCTTGTCAAAGTTGATTTGATTCCTAACAAGTCAAATAAAATTTCTCTTTCCAAAAGTAATGTTAGAGTTAAACTATGTGCAGTCTTAATATATGTACAGGGAGACAGGAAAGAAATAAAAAGATGGAAAAAGTTGTACCTTACCTGCGGGTCATCGTATTCTGAAAAGACTCTGATTGGAAGAGACCAATTGATCGTACAACTCTGATGATGTTGTCATACGCAGACGGGATCGCACCATAGATGTCGCGTTGTGCACTATTCTTCCATGGATGGTTGATGATGTTAGGGTTTCGACACAGAGAAAGCAGCGGAATTTCAAAAAAATTTCGAAAGCCTAAGACAGGATCCATGCAAAACCATATCAATTCAGAGGTTTAGTTTATTTACCGATTATTCGAGATGGACAGGAGATGATGGAATTCTGGAAAGACTTCGAATCTTCAACGCAATCCAGCGACTGCGTCTCTACGGTATCCACACGAACGCTCCGCGAACCGTCACACGATCTGCAGTGAAAGGGATCTGCGGTACTAGCCACCAAGATCAGAATTTCTGAGCTATTTTTCTCTCTAGCCTCTTTCTGAAAGCGGCTAGGGTTTTTAGTTTTTTCCTTACGTGATTTTTAGACTACTGATATATCATATATATAGTAGTTAATAGGAATTAACCAAAACCTAATTTAATTAGAAAAATAAAATTCGAATTTATATATATTATATTTTAATTAAGTCTTACTTAATTAATATATATATATACAAATTATCCTATTAATTTAAATTCGTAATTTTAAATACTATCAATCATATTGACATATTTAAAATACTTACAATTTAAATTAATTCCCTTTTAAATACGTTCTAAGTGTGTGACCCAATAAGTTATTATTATATTGACAATAATTTTAAAATCATATTATAAAATTATAAACAGCGAGCGGCATCTAGTAATACATCACTGTTACTCAAATAATAATAAGATCAGTTATTCGATACAACCTTTTCGTGACCAATGTTTCAAAGTAATTTAATCATTTTAACCTTATATCCTAGATTAAACTCGAGGCATAGAATGTGTCATACTCTTCATAATTTAATCTGGGTTTTCTTGATGAATGAGTAGACTATATGAAACAAATCAATATTTGAGCATGGCCATGCATTTCATAGTCCTACTCAATCAAGAGGTCTATGGATATCACCCCTAATATATAAGAAGGTTAAATTCCATCTAGATCACTCATATTCCTCACACGATTCATGATGTACCCAATAATCACCTTTATTGTCCACCCTATTAAAGGTGACATTTGATGATATCAAAGTACACAAATTCTCGTGTAATAATATAGTGACTTCAGGTCTGAGGATCATTAAATTATTGTCACTATGAGAATTTCTTATGACACTTTGCATAATGCTCCGTGTAGAATTTTCATGGTGGGTCTGTCCAGTACATTGTTCTCTAACATGTACCTATGCATTGACTCAAATATCTCATATATTTATGACCAATGAGATTTGGCCATCAGTTAATCCACATACTAGTCTCAATGCATCATTGTTGTTCCATTAACAATGATACTCGACTAGGGACATTTAAGAGCAATGATACTAATTGTAATTATATAATCTCATGTTCAAGTCACATACTTGAAGCTATATAATTTGTATCACTATTCTAAGGACTTTTATTATGCTAACATTTATATAACGCAGTAAATGAAATCATAATAAAATAATCTATTTATGCAATCAAATATAATATCAAAAAAATGTTAAGCAATTACATCAAATAATTAGCCTCTAGGGCATCAACTCTAACAGATGAATGCCCCAGTGTCGAGTCGTCATCGATTTCGAAAATGCCCCATCCTTGATGGTCGTCAGGGCCATCGCTTCGTGGTGTCTTTGACAGGTGGGATGATGAGATGCTAGGAACCCAAGAATCCTTTGCCTTTGATCAGATAGGAAGTGTACTCCGATGAGTTGACAGGAGGACAGGTCGTCTGAGTCATTGATCGTTGATTGTAAAACTATCGAAGGGTTCTATGGATTTTGCAAGGATTAGACCGCGCCAAAGTGGCTGCCTACGTACTCCTATTGGAAGAGGAGATCAGATCTTACGTAGTTCATGCTCTTAATAGCACATAAGATTGCTTTTTTTTGTTTTGTTTTTGTTTTGTTTTTTTTTTCTTTTTTTGTTTTTGTTTTTTTTTTATAAGAAAACATAACATAATAATGCATAGAAAAATAAAACAAGACCTAACATTAAGCAGCCAAGATCGCCCCCACCCTTTTTGGGACTCGCAATCGTATTATTTGAATTTACCATTTCATGGTTCGCTGAGGCTCGACAATCCATTCGTCGGTGTTCAGATTCCCCATTGCGGTGATCTCATTGTCGTTTGCCATTTTTAGTTCTCCTCTTTCGATAAGGTTTTGGATTTTGTGTCGCAAAGCCCAACACTCTTTAGTATCATGCCCTGGTGAGTTGAAATGATAGAGGCATACTTGTGTAGGATCGTATCTTTTAGACTTGGGGTCTATTTATGGCAGCAACTCTGTAATCTTTCCCCGACTGATCAGAAGATGCAATATTTCCACCTTTGATTTGCTCAAAGGGGTGAACTTTCGATCTCTTGGGAATGCTGCTTGATCTTTCCCTTTTGAGGGTTCACACTCGTCCGAGCGGTTATCAAGGCTCCACTGGTGGGATCGTCTAACATCTTTATTATTTTGATTTCTCTGCCCTTTCAGTCTGCTTTGATCTTCTTAAGTCAGCTGGTTTTCCTGGGAGGGATCCTGGTTTGAAATTTGTTTGTCCTCTTCTTCCTTTTGGTCTCTCAGTAAGTGGGTGAAGAGTTGCCTCGTAAGATTATGGTGGTGTACCACCAGGTCTGCTAATTGCTTCACTTGATGCCTGACCAACTTCAATTCTTTCTTAATGACCTTAACCTCCTCCAGACATTCCCATCCAAGGACATTTATTTCGCTCATTTGGGGGTATTCTTCGATCTTTCGTATGTATTTGCGATTGGGGTCCACCCCAATATTTCCTGACCCAATCATGTTTACCTCACCTGTTTCGTATTATGACAGATGGCTGGCGTTGACATCTGGCCGTTCAACTACAACATCTACCCTATCGATCAAGTTCTATATCTTATGCTTTAATGACCAACAGTCTTGAATATCATGCCCAGGAGACCCCGAATGATAGGCGCATTTCTTGCTCGGATCGTACCTCTTACCTTTCGGGTCAGATGGTGGTTTTAGCTCCGTAATCTTCTTCTGATTTATCAACACAGCCAAGATTTGTTCTAAGGAATCCCCTAATGGGGTGAATTCTCTATCTCAGGAGTTTTCAAATTTCCTCCGCCCCTCAGACCTCTGATTGGTGAAAGTAGGCTGTCGAGGGGGCACACTCCTTTGCAAGTGAACAGGAGGGCTACTCTCTGCTTTCCCATACAGCCCTTGCAATACTAGGGATACATCATCCTCTTTTCGCTTCTGTGTCCTATGGGAAGTATTGCTGTAATGACCACAAATTTCATTAGTCATTGTAAGTATAATTAATAAATATTTAGCGATGAATTTAAACTTTTTGCATTAATTAATTGTACATTAGATAATTAAATAAATGTACTTATGTGCTTGTATATTTATTTAAAGGATTAAAGCGAGATGTATAATTAATTAAAACAAATCTAATTGGATTATATTTTAAATTCAAATAAGTTGATAAACTATGTTAAAGATATTAACTTAGTAGCCCATATAATTAATTTGATTACTAGTCCATGTAATTAATTAAACAAGCCCAATGCTTGATTTAATTAAATGTAACCTAGAATATTTAATGTGAGCCCAATGTGTTATTTAAATTGAGCCCAAACAATTTAATTAAATGAGCCAATATATTTAATCCTAGAGTCCAAAGTGGAGTCCAATAGGAAGTCAAAATTGTTACATATAAGAATATACATATATATATATATATATATATATATCTGTGTGTGTGTGTGTGTGTGTGTGTATAATTAAAGTACAAAAAATAAATGAAAAATGGCTTGGAAAATCCCATTTTGCTGAATTTTTGAGGGTCCCACTTGGATTGCTTGATTTCCTAGATTGCTTCTAAATCACTCCATGTCATAAGTTGCTCAACCACTCTAGTCAATCACCTAGTTAATCAATGCAATAGTAATAATAATTAAGCACTAATTTCACCAACATGGGTGAATTAGCAAGCTAATGAGGAGTTAGTTGATGGCTATAAATAGAATGCTCCACACTTGGGTCAAGTTTGTTAGTCATTTGCTAGACATTTCTTAGAGAAAAGAGAGAGAGCCTTTGTGAGCTAAAAGAGAGAATACACATAAGTGTTGGGTGAAAAAGCTAGAGGAAATCTTGGTGGATGTCTAATAGCTACACAACATACTTCGGTAGAAGGAGAAGAAGAGCAACCAAAACCCAAAGGTTTAAAAGTGCTCTCAACTTTTTCTTATTTCATTTTTGTAGTCTAGAAAGCTTTTGATCGGTTAAAATCTATTTTTAACCGATCAAAACTCATTTTGATGGTCTAGATGTATTTAACTATGTAATATATGTATATTCATAGCTTTATGTGTTTATAACATGATTTGGTATGTGAGAAATGCATAAAAGTTGTAGAAATATTCATAACACGTTTTACCGGTAAAACCCTAACGATACATGTTATGTTTAATGTTTTATTTTGAAATGTACAAATTGGAAATTGGATTTATATGGCTAGAAAGCTAGATCTATGAGTTTTAAAGAAAAACCCTTTTTGAACCTTTCAAAAATATTGAATAACAAAGAAGTTATAGCTTTAACCACAAAAGATGTCGTTTTTAAACCCTAAGTGGTTCGATCCGTAAATTTCGTGTAAAACGTTTTAAAAAAATGTGATTGAACCATGGAATATTATAAAACAAGAAGTTACATGGTTAACAAAACTGAGTTTGTGTCATTTGGAGATATAGATCACATTTTATTCAAGTTTGAACCAATAAAACCAAGGATTTGTGAAGTTAGTTTTCACCTTATCCTTGTGAGCAGTTTTTAGTCTAGTTAAGTTTGGAATTTGGATTTGTGTTCTAAAGAGAAATTGTAGAGGGGGAAATTCTTATGAGAATGGACTCAAGAATCACCTCAAAATATTTTAAAATGAAGAAGTTTTGGCTGTCAGAGCTTCGGAGGGTCGGGCAGTCCTCAAATTTGGGTTTCAGAAAATTTGTACCACCGCCGCAGCGGTGGAAACCACCCCCGCAGAGGTCAAACATTCTGCTAAAAACCTGTTTTAGCCGTCCGGGTCGGGTCGGGTCGGGTCAGTCCGGGTTGAGTTTTTATTGAAAATTTAAGTTAAACTAAGTGTAAAATGAATGTATTTGTGTATTGAACCAATATATGGACTATATTTAGAAATAATTGGTAGCAAAATGTTTAAAATAAAGGTTAAGGTAAACCCAATTAAAAGGTTAACTATTGATATTGTTTAAAAATTATTACTAAAATATTATTAAATGATTAATAATATTAGTATATGATTAAAAAAATATTAAATGATGAATAACATTGTAATTGTGTAAAATATTATCAAATGAGTAATAATATTAGATGATGATTAAAATATTATTAAAATAATTAATAATATTAATAAGGGAATAAAATATTATTAAATGATTAATAATATTAAATAATAAATAAAATATTATTAAATGATTAATAATATTAGATACTTAATAAAATATTATTAAATGATTAATAATATTAAATACTTAATAAAATATTATTAAATGATTAATAATATTAGTTACTTAATAAAATATTATTAAATGATTAATAATATTAGATACTTAATAAAATATTATTAAATGATTAATAATATTAGGTAATGAATAAAATATTATTAAATGATTAATAATATTTTTTTAAATCTATTCATTTTACACGAAAAACTTTTACAAGAAAATTTACCTCTTCATTTTAAAACTCCTTATGTTGTGTTTGTATTGATAAAATAGAATATAAGAAGAAATAAAATATTTTTTAATTATTTCAAATATATATTTGATTATTAGTGGGAATAAGTGATTTAATATAATAGTAAAATTATGATATATATTCATTTTATTAGAATAAATTTTATCTCACTCCTCTCACAAAATAAAAATTAAAAAATAAAATAAATTTTTTTTTTATTAAAATAATTTATTCTCTGAAATAATTATTTAATACAGTATTTTTCATTCTATTTCTTCCTTTATTCAATTCTCTCGACCAAATCCAGTATTAATACTCCATAAGCTACCCTCCCGGTTAAGGTAGATTCCAAGCAGCCCAAAAGCCTTGGTGAAATTAACTCGGTTGTTTTCAAATGGAAGAAAAAATCCAAACCCTATGGGAAGAAGCAAGAGAGCTAAGCCTCGGCACCACCACCCAAATCCCCCGCCTCCAAACCCCACCAACCCCACTCCAATTCCTCCGTGATTACCTCTCCCCAAACAAACCCTTCATCATATCGGCCGCCACTCTCCACTGGCCCGCCGCCACTTCCTGGTCTTCCTCCGCCTACCTCCGCCGCGTCCTCTCATCCTCCTCCGTCTCCCTCCACCTCACCCCCACCGGCCGCGCCGATTCCATCACACCCTACCCCGATTCCACCTCCACTTCCCTCTGCTTCGCCTCAGCCCATGTTGAAACTGTCCCATTCCCTCAGGCACTTTCCGCTATACAAAATTCGAATTCACAGTCCAAATGTATTGCTTATGCGCAGCAGCAGAATGATTGTTTTCGTTCGGAGTACTCTGCTATTGGGGGAGATTGTGATTCTCACATTGATTGGGCTTCTGAAGCGCTAGGGTGTCTACCTGAGGCGGTTAATCTTTGGATTGGGAACGAATTTTCGGAAACTTCGTTTCATAAGGATCATTATGAGAATCTTTATGCTGTGATTACTGGTGAGAAGCATTTTGTGCTTCTTCCTCCCTCAGATGTTCATCGCATGTATATTCGCCAGTATCCAGCTGCTCAGTACTCCTATTCTCAGGTGAATTGATAAGAGCTCTTAGGATCAATCCCTTATACCTATCATCTAATTTCTCCCGATACACATTTAACATTTAGCTGGAGACGGTACTAGTAACATAATAATTTTCCTCAAATTTTATCGTGTTGCTAACTATTTACGAATAATTTTATTATGTAGCCAAATGTCATATTTGTGTAGTCGGATGTGTATGGAGAGAAATTGGAGAATGCTTAGGTATCCACTGTTTTGGGTACAGAGGGCCATAGGTGTAATGGAGGGATCATAATCCTCTTTGGTGGGTTCATATTGACGTGAATTCGTGGCCTAGTTTACTTCCAATGGCCACTATGGATGAAAGTTTAAAACTTTCTTTAATAATAATTCTCTTATAATTTCATTTTTCACACTCAAATACTTACACTCTCTCTGTTCCTATTTTAAGGTTATGCACGTAGATCGTAAATTATTTGTTTGATTGAGTAAATTGATTATAAAATTTCAATATTAACCTTCTAAAATTCATTGGAATGATGACTGATAAATAAACTAATGTTTAATTATAAGGGATAATATGCGAAACTAAGTTTTTAATTCTACATTGGAATCTACAAAGGATGAATAAAAAGGAATAAAATTCTCTTTCTAAAGCAACAAGTAAAAAGGAACAGAGAGAGTATATAGCTATATCAAATATTCTCTCCATTCTAAATTATAAGATTAATATTGACTTTTCAAAAGTCAATTTAAAATATTTTCAAGCTCAAAATTGACATGAATTAATATAGCTATGTCAATATAATTATGAATATCATAAACTACCTAAAAAATACTATTAGTTATAAAATTTATTTTTTTCAAAACTTAAATAAATCAAGTTAATTTTAAATTTGAAAATGTCTCAAATTGACTTTTAAAAGATCAATATTGATATTATAATTCGGAACAGATGGAGTAGAAAACTACTGTACCTATCCTCCTAAAAGTTAGTAGTAACTAGTAAATGAGTTGGTGCAAATAACCACTAACCCATTTCCCAACTATTAGACCCATTACTACCACCACTCATAGTTGCATAAAACTGGGACTCTTACTATTACAAAATTAAAGAAATTTCAAATAAAATTACAATACCAATACTTAAATAAATAAAAAATTAGTAGAGGCTGATAACATGAATTATATTACTCTCTCCCCATAGACATATTTGTAACATCTTGTTGTCCCTAAAATATGCAATATATGCAATAGTTCTAGTTTTCAAATTTAAATTTCTTTAGACTGTGTATTTGATAATTTATTTTAAATAAAAATTCTTTGTAATTAATGTAATAATTTAAGTGAGAACTTCGGAACTTCCATATTTACTTCTTGGATAGAACAACTAGAAGAGAATGCAATAAAGAATTTCCGAAAATCAAAGTTATTGGTTGTCTAATCCACCCCTTGGTTCTTCATTGATAGACCGTCGGGTTTTGTTTCTACATTGGTACATTGGGTAGATATCAGAGATATGTAGCCATATATAGATATATATTGAGAGAGAAAAATTTGCAGAAACTAGTTTGGTTTGTTTTGGATTAAAAGAGTTAAGAAGACTAGTAAGTTATTTTTCTGTTTGCCAAAACAACACTTTAAACTTGAAAGGGTCATAAGTAAGATTGACATAGCAGACAGATGTCCTGACACCACGTCAATCTGATTAGGGAGACAGTTTATTGGACTATCTAACATTTTCCTTTATTAATATATAAGTTATAATCAGCTGCATATGTTATTCCTAAGAAAGGCTAAGAAGTATATGAATTAAACTCAGTTTTGAAACCTGAAAAATGTTTTTACTCATGCAGACAACCTAATGCTTGTATATAATGTATTTGTATTGATTGGTTGTGCTGATTTTCTAGGATGCTGAGGAATTCAGATTGGAACTTGAGGATCCAATAAGATATGTGCCTTGGTCCAGTGTGAATCCGTACCCCCCTTCACTGGAGAGTAAAAAGAAGGAAATGGACAAATTTCCTTTGTATTTTAATGGACCAAAGCAATTTGAGTGTACGGTTAAGGCTGGGGAGATTCTTTACTTGTAAGCTTCTCTTTATGCACCTCTTCTTTCCTTGGTTCTTTGGTGTGTATAATTGATTGATTGTGTGCATCTACATAATTACAAATTATTTACTTTGGAACTGGCCTTGTTATGTTGTTATGCATAAATTTGGGCATTGTGTAATAAGAACTCTCAACAAATTAAGACAAATTGACAAGTACAAAGAGCAGCTTCCCATTGTATAAATTTATTTTGTACGTGATATTTCACTAGCTTTTCAGGTGCATTTCATTCATGAATGAATCTGGTTAGTCCTTAGGATTATGCTTATAAAGTTTCAACTGGTTATTGATCTTTTGTAAGTCTAAGCCTACACAATTTTGGTTCTGTACTTAATCCGGTTGTCTTGAAGGACTGGTTGTCAAAAGCAAGTGTGTGAGTTGATTTGATGGATTCAATAATCGCAACACGAATTTGTTCTCCAATTAAGATGCTCGATTGTTAAGGTTAACAATTTTATGGCTGTGATTATCCATTTCTTCAACCAATCACATAAGCTATCCATCTCAAATTCATTATTTGTTCGTGACAAGGTCTCACTCCTTAATAGAACATAGTGGTGCAAAATTCAGGTTTGGTGATGCAGGATGAACTTGACCAGAAGTGAGAGTTTGTAGTGCCAAGAGAACCGGGAGAGTTAGGGCTTAGTACAATGCTGTTACAGTGGCATGAACAGTAAAAATATATTAATTTGGGTTCCTTTGACGAACTAAGGTTAAATAGTCTAATCGGAGCAATATAGGCATTGATTGAATGGATTGTATAAGCCAAAGAATGGTAATAAGTTCTCTTTAGATTGCTGGGATGTTGAATGAAAGATGTGGAGGAAGAAAAGAAAGCCAGGTGTTGATCCTAGGTTTTCAGGTCTTTTATCCAATAGAGAGAGGGGAAGCCCTAGGCATCACATGTAGGTTCTTAAGTATCACATCCAAAAGATTATGCAAGACTCATCTCAAATAGGGTTGACAAATATTTTGTAATCCTACATTTATTCTTAATGAGTAAAGGATTTATAACCTTGGGAGTGTATCTTACATGTCGTGACATATGTCCTTATTTTACCTCTTCTATGAGAAATGTTGTTGATATAAGAGAAATTTTATTTATTATGTGGTTATTTCCTAGATTCAATATTTTAAAAAGCTATAGGCAGACGGAGACTGCAGAGAGAACTTCAAGCGCTAGCTGATTTTCTAGGCAGGCGGGGGTAATTTTTATTTTCTTTCAGTTTTATTAATGCAAGTGTAGGGGTGGAATTTAAAACATTTAGGACTATGAGTAATATTATGAAGAAACTTTGAGGCGGTTACTTTAGCATAACTAAATACAAAACCTAATAACAATTGCTGAGTACTAGTATATCTCTCAAGAAAACTCAAAAGATTGGTTATAGGAGACGTAATACCACACTGTTGATAGAAGTTAGGGTTTCACAATGAAGAGTCTTGTCGGAGAAACTTCTCTTCTTCATCTCACCACTTTCTGGGTGATCAATGAAATTTTATGGTAGTGGATCTTGCATATTTTTGAGCAGGCAACAATGGAGGCTTCCTGATGATATATTCTTATTTTGTATTCTTTTCTTTTTCCTTTTCTTTTCTTTTTAGAATAGTTGATGTCGAGTCGAGTCAAGTGACTCAAACGTGTCATTTAACTTAGACGAGTACTAGGTGCTAGGAGTTTTAGTCGTGGTCGTGTAGGGGCCTTCGATGCGTAGGTGGGCACCTAGAGTGCTTTTTAGAACACTGTTTAGACTTGGATTATCTCAACATGGTTGGCACACCAAAAAGGATATGCTACACACACACACACACACACACATATACTGACTATAGCCATGATTGCCATTGGTTATGGGTCTTTATCCAACCAAACTCATTTTGATAGCTGAAAACAAGATCCTACAGTCGCGATTCAGGTCTTCATTAAATGATCTGTCAAATAGTTTGGAGGATGGTGTAAACTGGTTGACAAAATGTTGTAATTACATAAATGCCCGTGTAATAATTATTATAAAAAAAAGACTCTCGTTCGTTAAACTTGAGTTCATAGAAAAAGAAAAAGACCCAGAAACCTAATTTATGAAAATCTCTCATTCTTCTTCTCTGTAGTACTTCTGTTCACGGTGTTATGATTTTGCTATATAGATCACGATCAGAAATCTTTTCACAGTAAAGTTCTATTTTGATTCTGCTTTTTATATGCTCCTTGATTTAGCTAGAGGCTAAAGCTGTAGGAAGGTCGTAAGAAAATAGTCGAGTTTGCTCATAAACAAAGCTAGGACGATGGTAAGAAAAATAATGAGTTTTTCACTATTTTTCTGGTGCAATTTCCAAGGATGTTGTGCCTAGTACTGATCTAGAAAATTGTCTTTTCAATCTAATCGAGATGGCTTTTGCATTTAATAATATTGCATTTTGACAAGCAATATTCTTAAGGAAGATGCCTATGGGTCAGAGTTATTGACCCGGCGAACTGCGTATTGATTCTTGCATTCCTATCTAAATCTGGCATGCCAAAATATTTTTTTATTGTTTTACCTATAATTGCACAAATATTTATATTCGAACTTCTAATTTAGTATCAACTGCTCAAACATAACATTTGTACTAAATTATGTATAAAACAGTGAACTTGTTGATTCAAATAATATTCTATAAAATTTAGTTTTATTACATTTAGATTCTAAGAGAATTCTTAACTATAAGCACTCATTTAGAGCTACCCTTGCGTACCAAAACCTATGTAGCGTACCACATTACTCATATTAGTTTTACGAACCAAACTAATTGCGTTTCCAAGTAACTCTGATCTGGGTCTCTTGTATTACATAGGGATTGCATATTGTATATGTGTGTCACGAAGAGAAATTTATCAGGCAAAAGCTTTTGTTTATTGTTAGGTGATGATATTTGTTTGTGATAGGCTGTTAGCTGGAGCTTATATGTAATTTCTATTGCCTAATTATCCTATCCCTCAGGTAGGTATATCAAGTGGTCCAAAAATCTCCGCCTAGATCCGATTAATCCCCGCCTAGGCGCTAGGTCCCCCCTGGCGCCATGCCTAGGCCGCCTAGCGCCTAGCCTATGCCCAAGGAGGAAAAAAAAATTCCTCCAGGAAATTATACAGGATTGGGTGAGCAAGACAGAGAAATTAGGCGAGGCTTAAGCGGTAAATTTAGGGCTGCAAATTTTTTTTTTTAATTTTAATAACTAAGCTACAAAACGACGTCGTAGGAATAGATGAATAAGTTGAGGGCTGTTCGGGCCTTACTTGGAAAGCGGTTGGTGAAGCATCCGAAGCGGATAGCGTGCTAGAGCCTAAGAGAAATAATAGAAATGCTAGAGTAAGAGAATTCCATGAAGAAATTTTTTTGTCTGATGATGACACGGAAGAAGAGGGAGATAAAGAGTATGAGTGTGAGCCCGATGGGGACATTATCTTTGAGGGATATGGAGAAGAAGAGTCAGAGAGATATATAGAGGGATATGGAGATGATGACTATTAGTTTGTATTTTTTATTATTTGTTTGTGTTTAAACTTTGACATTAGCAACATGGATATGTGTTTGAACTTTAAGCAAAAGCCTTTATTATAGATTGTTTTCTTTTATATTATTGTTTTGTTTGGATAAATGTAAGATAAAATATTAAAATTGACTTAAAATAAAAAATCTCTCACAGGCCTTGCCTAAGCCCCTCTCGGTCGCCCGCCTCCTGCCTGGCGCCTTTTAGAACCTTGGGTATATCTATATATATAATTAATAGCATAAAATTAAGGAAAATAAATTATTTTTTCATCTTTTCTTTGATTTCAAAATCTTTTCATCTACATTCTTACTATCATAATATAGATTATCTACTTACTAGTATCTCTTATTCTCATACATTTTTTAATTTAGTTAGTGTTCATTAAACTTCATATTCTTGATAACAATAATATTTAATTATGTAATAATTTATTATTATTAAATTATATAAGCATAAATATTTGAGTTTAATTAAGATTTTATTATTACATAAATAAATGAATATATGAATATATAAAAAAACAAATCATTAATTTGAAGAAGAATACTATTATTATATTATACTCTTTCTGGTCTGAATTATGAGATCATTATTGACTTTTTAAAAGTCGATTTGAAAATTTAAAATTGACACGATTCATTTAAGTTTTCAAAACAATAAAACTTATAACTAATAGTATTTCTTATTTAGTTTATGATATTAATAATTGTATTGACATAAACTAAATGAATTTAACTCAATTTTGATTTTAAAAATGTTTAAAATTGACTTTTCTAAAGTTAATATTGATCTTATAATTTGAAACGAGAGAAGTAAAAATGGATGAACTATTATCGTATATTTTTAGATTTATTTAAGTTTTCATCAATAATTAGTTATACAATATTAGTTAAATAATATATTTTAGAAGGAAATAATTTCTTTTTTATAAAAATCATTGTACATTATATTAATCTATTTTATTATCATTAACATAATAATATTGTACTCCCTCCGTTCTATATTATAGGATCATTATTGATTTTTTGGAGTCAATTTAAGATATTTTTTAACTCAAAATTGACATAGATTTCTTTAATTTTAATCAGTACAATGATAAATATTATAAACTATTTAAAAAATATTACTCATTATAAACTTTATTGTTTTATAATTTTTAACGAATCATCTCAATTTTGAGTTTAAAAATGTCTCAATTTAACTTTCAAATATCAATAATGATCTTATAATTTTGAACAAATGGAGTATAGTACAAAAAGTATAAATAATACCGCTAATTTTATAATAAATCCATGCGAAGCACGGGACATGAGCTAGTTACTTTTTAAAGTATTTAGTTGTTGATGATTGATGATGCTGTATTCTGAATTTTAATGCAGGCCAAGTATGTGGTTCCATCATGTTAGACAGAGTCCAGATAGAAGAGGGCTCACTATTGCAGTAAATTATTGTAATACTTCAAACTCATATTTGACTTTATTTGATTTTTGAATTTTCAGTATAAGTTATGATTCAATTTTGTGTGGCAGGGTATGATATGCGATTTGATATTAAGTATGCTTACTTCAACTTCTTGCAATCAATAAATTACCCGGGACTCCGTGATGTGATGCATCATGGAAAGAAATGTTTAGAATCACGTGATGATCCTTCTGCATGCAATACGCGAGATGACTTGGACATTGTTGTATCTGTAGCAGATGGATATGCTACAGATGGCAGTGACGACTGTGAAGATAAATGAGCATTGTCTTCGTGTAATTTTTTTTTCTTGAGGGGCTCTTTGGTATAAGCACAAAAAATTCGAGATGCAGACATCATAAGCAGCCCCTTGTGTGTGTGTACAGATATACAAACAGGCTCAGAAAATTAGGTTTTCTGATGGGAATACAGCTATCCCTATTGAAGTCTCAAGTTGAGCTAACGATATATTAGGCGAATCCTTAATTTGATAGTTGCTGCCACTTTCCGGAATCCACAAAGGCACATATTGTTTTTAAGGCGTGTTATGCTTTGTGATAAGTACACATGATGATCAGATGGTGGAAAATGGTTGTCAGCTGTATTGATAAGGATTGCCAAATTGGATGGTGATGACAGAAATTAGTTAGACTCTGTATTTTGTAACAGAAAATAGGCGGGAATGACAATTTTGTTAAACTGGAATTAGTTCTAAAGCTGTATAAATAGCTAGTTGGAGAGAGAGGGTAGGGCAGGCTAATGTATTTCCAATTCTTCTTGTAACTTGAAGCTTGTAATTCTATTTTCAATCAGTCAATTTCCATTTCCCTGTTCTTTCATTCTTTTCATTTTATTTTCCATCTGTCAACCAGTTTTTTTTTTTTTTTTTTCACATTTCATTCTATCAATACTATAACAAGTGGTACCAAAGCCACTCTTTCCTCGGCATCTACCTTTCATGGCTGTTAGAACTTGTTCTAAGGAAACCCTAGAAGAGGGTCTTTGCAACACTGATTCTGGAGTTCAAGAACTCATGAATAGCCATCATCATTTGCTAAAAACTGTTGAAGAAATGGGAGATAAGTTTGGACATCTCCAAAACACCATGGAAATGAAGATGTTGGAATTTCAATTACCTGTCAAAGGTCTCTAGCGTCTTCATCTGAGATTCCTGAAATTGTTACTGATTCTCCTAGAATTCATGATACTTTTGTGGAAAGGATCAATAATCATACTAATTGGGGAAATACTCACTCTAGGATCTTAAACCCTAAATTTGATTTCCCACCTTTCAATGGGGAAGACGTTAAGAATTGGTTGTTGAAATGTGGCTATTATTTTCAATTCTTTCCCATGACTGATGATCAGAAATTAAGCCTGAAACGTAGAGGGGGATGCAGGAACTTGGTTCTTAACATATTTTAAGTCTCATCCAATATTTCTTGACTTCAGTTTGTAGAAGATGTTGTGATCAGATTTGGGGATTCTTCATTCAATAATGTTTTAGCCAAATTTAATAGATTACAACAAACCACATCTATTTTACAGCACCAAAAGGAATTTGAATTTCTGGAACCCCTAGTTTAAATTAGGAATATTTTGTCAAATGTTTCATTGGTGGTTTAAAAGAAGAGAGGAGGATTTGTGAGATTGTTAAAATCCCAAAAATTGTCCGAGACTATTTCTGCTACTAGGATCCAAAAAAGTTACTGTTGATGCTATTTCTAAAAGATCTAATTCATTGTGTACTAAACCGACGGGGAATCCTTTTAGTACTTCTGGTACACTGGGTGGGTAATTTTATTCTGAACGATTTGTGTTGTATTCTAATGGTGGTCCTAGTTCTTTTGGCAAGAATATGGGAACTACCGTACCAAGGACCAACTCTCAAGCACCCGTGGGAGTTGAACCACCTTTTGGGCAGGTTAAGAGGTGTATAATGACTTGCAAGCAAGGAAAGAGAAAGGCCTTTGTTTCAGTTGTAATAAATTATATAAGCCTGGTCATAGGTGCCAAGACAAACAGGTCTTTATGATTGTCGGGGAAGATGAATTGGAGGAAGAGGAGGGTGAATTGTCGCCTGCACTTCCTTCACAGCAAAATGGACAAGTTGGAACATTTGGTTCAGAGTCATTAGGTTCAGATATGGCAATTTGCATTCATGCTTTGTATAGAAATACTTCAGACATTACTATTAGAGTTAAAGTTACAGTAGGGAATAAAGAAATTATCATCTTAATTGACACATGTGGTACTCATAATTTCCTCAACACCAAAACTGCCAAGTTTTTGCATTGTGCTACAGAACTGGACAAACCAATGCAGGTGTATGTGGTCGATGCATTTAAGATGGTCAGTACTGAGAAGTGCAAAGACTTTGTGTAGGGTGCAGAGGGTCATAAATTCTGCACAAATATGAGGTTATTTCCTCTACAAGCTTGTGATGTTGTATTTGGTGTTCAATGGCTCAAAACTCCTGGGGATTGTATTTTTAATTTTAAGCAGCTCACACTTTTATTCACTATGAGAAACAGCAGAGTTAAACTCCAGGGCACAAGAGATGGGCAAGGTTCTACTATTTCTATATGAATATACATGAGGCTTACAGAAAAGAACATACATCAGTTATAGCTTTGTTTGTTTACAGTTAACCTTGAAAAATTACCAGATGATATAACTCAGATACTAACAGAATTTGAGGATGTATTCCAGGAGCCTAAATCCCTTCAACGACAGAGAAATCCTGACCATCATATTCCTTTAAAAACATGTTCAGATCATTTCTATATAAGACCTTACAAATATCCTCAGATTCAAAATAATGAAATTGAGAAAATAGGTAAGGAAATGTTGGAAGTAAGAATTATAAAACCTAGCTTCTCCTATCTTGTTAGTTAAGAAAAAGGATGGGAGTTGAAGGTTTTGTGTAGATTACAGGAAACTCAATAATATCACAATTAAAGATAAGTAATAATTGGATTTTATGTCAATTAATTAAATATTTTTAGGCTTAATTATTTGTGATTTTTTAAATATTTTTAGTAATTTAGATGTTTTATTTATTATTATGTATTATTATAATTTTTACTATTTTTATTTATTTTTAATTAATTTATATTTAATTTTATAGAAAAAATAATCATTGATGGCAAATCTGTAATTCATTCAAAAGCAGGATGGCAATTAAAGAACTCAATGGCAATTCAATAATTATTGCATGAAGCCCAGGCGCGCGTTGATGAGATTGGTGTTTGGCAGCAACACGACGCCGTTTGGGCTTAGGAGTAGCATCAACAATTGGTCGCGCATAGCGCGAATGTCTTTGGTTGAAACAGGAAACGATACGACGTCGTTTAGTGGTGTGTGGAGGAATAAGGCAGACGCCCAATGCGCGATTGCCACTAAATTAAGCTGAGACGACGTCGTTTTATAGCGCACGGTTCAATAGGAAGCAGCTGTCGAGGCATGTTTGTTTGTTTGACGCATTAATTGCTATAAACGGCATTATTCGCGATTTAAGCTTATTTTTTATTCTGAGTTGGTTGTTAAACCTTTTTATGCTTATGATTTTTATTGTAGTCCTATAAATACACTATGAGACTCTCATTTTCAACATATTAGAATTACATTAAAATAGAATAGCAAATTATTAACATAGTTAGTATTATAATTATTAGGAAGATGATTTTTATCAAATCGGAAGGGGATTTCAATGAGGGATAATTATAAGAATTGAAGACGAAACTTCAGAGATCGCGCTTAATATCATATTTTTCTCTCTAAACTCTCTTTAATTTCTGTAATTTGGATATAATGGATTATTTTATTAATTTAATTTCTTTTTCAGCTATAAGCTAAATTTTATTTAAGATTGCAATAGAACCCAATGTATAGTTTAAATTAAATTATTTTCTTTTAAATTATATTAATTATAATTTAATTATTTATCATATTTTATGCATTCAAGTATTTAATTATTTATATTAATTAATGTGGTAATCTATATGAAGTTGGCATTGGATTATAGTGTTTAGGCCTAATTAATTATTTTGTGTGTTAATGTATTAATTAATTGTGGATAATTATAGGGATAATTTTTATGAAATTGAGAGATGGATTATAAATTTTGATCTGAATATTATAACATATGTTTGTATTTTTTGCGTTGATGGAATTTATGATTCATGTATAGGATAGAGATATACCTATATGTTATATGTAACTTCAAGAGAATTTGATCTTCGCGTATCTTATTTAATTTAATTTTATTCACATAGAGATATGGTGATTTATTTAATTAATATGTTCTTTATAATTCTGTTGCATTAGTGTCAGATTTATAGGAATTTGTTTGTATGTCATTGAGATATGCGCATAAATACTATAAAGAATTATCAGTTAATAATTCTATATAATTAGTTAATTAAAAAAATTAAAGAGACTTAATTGAAACATTGGGCAAAATTATAATTTTAAGCTTTTAAAATCTGATTTTTATACTTGTCATTTAATTAGTTTAGTTAGTAATTTTAATTAGTTTTTATTTTATAATTTAATTGTATTTATTTAAATAAAATTAATTTGATATAAAATTCATACTCGGTAATGTGACGACCCCAAATTCAGGTTCCTTAACCTCGGGTTTGGTTTTCTACTGTACAATACTTACTAACCATTAAATACATAAATTACATTTAAATTTTGCGGAATAATACAAAAGGTTCCTTATAAAAAGGCTACACTTTCCAAAGTCGATTAACCTTAACATAAACATTACATATCTTAAGGGAATACAAAAGATTTACAAAAGAAATTACAAAACAAGTAATTTAACTAGCATGCATTAAGCTAATCTAAACTTTGACTTTTCCCTTGCCTTTATCTTATTTAGAACTTTCGGGCTTAGCTGAAAATAAGTCATGATATAGCAAGAATGAGCAACTAAATGGCTCAGCAAGTTTAAGAACAATAACATATGATATATCATGATAAAAGGGAAATTAACATCAGGGTTTTCAACAATAGATAACAATTGTGAAATAAATCAAGAATCAATTGTTCAATATAAGAATGGATTGACTCTTTACTGGTGAGTGGTCTTTAAGGATCATGAACTGCTATTAAGGTAGAATAGACATATATATATCTGACACCTCGAAAAACGGGACACGCGAGGGGATCAACCTCTTGTACCCTATGAATATGCATAACATTCAGACATCTTGTGCAAATTCGGTTTTCCGACAGATAAAAATCCCATTTATTTAGGGTTGTTCATTCTCAGTCTTACTATAAGAATCCGCACCAACCAATGGTTTGGATAAAATTTTAAAATATTCAATTTGATGCATTTAAACATGCATTGTCTAGCCGAAACAATTAGTTTAGACATTCTTAAACAGTTCTTGAATTAATGAACTAATACATTTGCAAAAGCACTACACTTCGCAAAGTCGATTAACCTTAACATAAACATTACATATCTTAAGGGAATACAAAAGATTTACAAAAGAAATTACAAAACAAGTAATTTAACTAGCATGCATTAAGCTAATCTAAGCTTTGACTTTTCCCTTGCCTTTATCTTATTTAGAACTTTCGGGCTTAGCTGAAAATAAGTCATGATATAGCAAGAATGAGCAACTAAATGGCTCAGCAAGTTTAAGAACAATAACATATGATATATCATGAGAAAAGGGAAATTAACATCAGGGTTTTCAACAATAGATAACAATTGTGAAAGAAATCAAGAATCAATTGTTCAATATAAGAATGGATTGACTCTTTACTGCTGAGTGGTATTTAAGGACCATGAACTGCTATTAAGGTAGAATAGACATATATATATCTGACACCTCGAAAAACGGGACATGCGAGGGGATCAACCTCTTGTACCCTATGAATATGCATAACATTCAGACATCTTGTGCAAATTCGGTTTTCCGACAGATAAAAATCCCATTTATTTAGGGTTGTTCATTCTCAGTCTTACTATAAGAATACCCACCAACCAATGGTTTGGATAAAATTTTAAAATATTCAATTTGATGCATTTAAACATGCATTGTCTAGCCGAAACAATTAGTTTAGACATTCTTAAACAGTTCTTGAATTAATGAACCAATACATTTGCAAAAACACTATGTGCGAATACAATAACAGTAATAATGTTGAATAATTTTAGATAATTAACCCACTTAAAGCTTTGTCAAATATCTACAAGTGTAGATACTTGCTCAACAATAATTGACTTGCTCAATGTAAATAAGGCTGAAGAAAACTTGCAATAATAAATACAAGTTAGGGTTAAGAAAAACTTGCCTCGTGCGTAGTCTACTGCTAACCAATTCAATTAATTCTCTTTGAATAGACCTAACACTTAATTAGTTTGATATTAAATTAGTATCATATACACATTCATATGATAACCTTTATAACTCTTGCTTAATCACATAATTATATAAACACTTAGGTAATATTATCACTACTTGATAATATTTCAATCACATAAAACCTATATTAATTATTTAATATAGATCACGCATTTATCTAATATTATTAACAATTTAATAATATTTTATTAATCTTGTAATATTATTAATTATTTAATAATATTTTATTAAATACCTAATATTATTAATCCTTTAATAATATTTTATTAGTCTTCTAATATTATTACTCATTTAATAATATTTTATTTATTAGCTAATATTATTACCCATCTAATAATATTTTATCACTTATCTAATATTATTATTATTTTAATAATATTTTATTAATATTCTAATATTATTAACTATTTAATAATATTTTAGTTATATTCTAATATTATTATTTATTTAATAATATTTTATCTATTTACAAATATTTTTACTCATTTAATAATATTTTATTGACTTTATAATATTATTATACATTGAATAATATTTTAATGATTTTCTAATATTATTATATTAAAATTAATATTTTATTAATTTAATTTATATTATTAAACCTTTAATAATATTTATCCTATTTTACTTATTAAATCAACTATCTATAATTTTAAAAATATTCTTATTAAGTCCAAAAATAATAAAATAATTTTTGGAACATTTTTCATTTTCTGACCCGGACCAATCCGACTTGACCAAAATCGACCCGACCCGACCCGACAAAAATCGAAAAATCAGACCAGCGCTGCCGGCGCTCGGAATGAACCGAGTCCAGCGCTGCTGGCACTGGAAACAGAATGCTTGAGTACTGCCGGCGCTCAGTTTTGAACTGATACAGCACCGCCGACGCTCGGGTATTCCGACCAAAATTTAGAAATTTTCAACTTTGAGTTATTTTGATTAAAACTTGTATAAAATGAAATCTATACATTCAAATGACACAAGATCAGTGTTGATGTGTTCCTAACTTTTGTTTTACAATATTTCATTGTTCGATCACAATTTTGAAATCGTTTTGACACAAATTTAAAGATCGAACCACTTAGGGTTTAAAAACGACATAGTTTACGGTAAAAGCCATAACTTCTTTGTTTTTTCATATTTTTGAAAGCTTCAAGTTGAGTTTTCTTTAAACTCATATATGTAACTTTTTGGCCCTATAAATCCATTTATCAACTTGTACATTTTAAACCATAACATTAAATACCATATACTTAACTAGGTTTTACCGGTAAAGTTTAATATGAACGTTTCTTCCACTTTCATGCATACCACACATACCAAAACATGATTTAAACATATCAAACCATGAATCTACCTATATAACATAATTTAAGACTTCTAAACCATCAAAACAACTTTTGATCGGTTAAAAATATATTTTAACCGTTCAAATCACATATAGACTATGAAAACGAACTTAGAAAGGGTTAGAGCATTTTTTAACCTTAGTGACTTATGTGCTCTTCTTCTTCTCCTTCCAAAGTATGATGTGAAGCTATTGGACATTCACTAAGCTCATTCTCTAGCTATTTACTTCAACTCTCAAGTGTATGCCCTAGCTTTTCTCTCTATTTTCTCTCTAACAAATGAAGCAAACTCTCTAACACTTACTCAAGGCTCTTATTTATAGCCAAGAGTTATCATCCAAAATGTAGATATATAAACTCTATATCTCTACTAAATCACCAATCTTATCTTATCTTTTATCTCCAGTTAGCTAGAATTTAGGGATTTCCTTACATGAGAGGACTTGAGTTGGTAGGAGTTGGTAAACAACTATGACATTGTGTGTGAGTTAAGCAACATTGCAAACAAGCCACCCCCATTGTGGGACCCCTATATTGTCGGCAATATGGGATTTAATCCCTCATTATTGCTTTATTTTTATTACATTTATTATACATAAATACACCTATTTATATATATACATATATATAATGTTTGACCAACATTTTGACTTTCTATTGGGCTCCACTTTGGATTTAGGAATTAAATGTATTGGGCTCATCCATTTAATTTGGTTGGTCTCAATTTAATTGTTACATTGGGCTAACATTAAATAACATATGTTACATTTAATTAAAACAAGCATTGAACTAGTTTAATTATAATTACATGGACTACTATGTTAATTAATTTGACCTAGTTTAATACATCATTTGGACTTATAACATAATGCAATTAGACTTACTTTAATTAATTATACACCTTGCTTTATTACTTTAAATAAATACACACATACACAAGTATATTCATTCAATTATTTGATGCACAATTAATTAGTACAAAAATTTTAATTCATTGCAAATAAATATAATTACAATGTCTAATAGAATTCGTGGTCATTACAAGGTAATAATTATTTTTAATTTCTTATGGGTTTGACACTCAACTTATCATTATATTACTTGTTGGTCACGTATACTTGCATGCAAATTTCTAATTAAAATTAGGCAAACAATAAGTTTTTGACGTCGTTGCCGGGTAATTAGATTAATAATTGTCACCAATATTAATTTCAATCAAATTAGTTTTAATTTAAACGCTTATTTTATTTCTAGTTAATAATTTTATTTTTATTTTTATTTTTATTTTTACTTACTTTTCAGGTTAAATGAAGGACAAGGATAAAAAATTATTGTGAGACTATATGATGCCGCAAGTCACTAAAATCTAATCGAGCATCCATAGGCCTACAATTCATGCCACAAGTTTTGAGATCAAGCCGGGCACGATTCAGATTATCCAAAATTCAGTGAAGTTTGGGGGTTTGCCCAAAGACAATCCGAATGATCATCCGATGAGCTTTTTGGAGATTTATGATACCTTCAAGTATGATGGAGTTTCAGACGACGTTGTAAGACTTCGCTAGTTCCCTTTCACACTTAGGGGAAATGCGAAGAGTTGGTTGCATTCACTTCCACCAGGGTCTATCACTACTTAAAATGACGACTTGGCTCAAAGGTTTCTAGCGAAGTTCTTTCTGCCAGCGAAGATTGCAAAAATGAGGAACGACATCACTTCATTCATGCAGCATGATTTAGAGTTGTTGTACGAGGCATGTGAACGCTTTAAAGAGTTATTGCGGAGATGTCCACAACATGGGATACCCAAGTGGCTTGAAGTTTAAACATTTTATAATGGGTTATTTAGTACCATAAGGATTATTATTGATGCAGCTGTGAGAAGGGCATTGATGGCGATGAATTTTGATGAGGCCTATGTTGGTTTGCAAAAACATGGCATACATATAATCAAATTATATTAACGCAACGGAAGCAAGCAAAATCAGATTTTAAAATTTTTCTACAAATCAATAACTGAGATCTTTCTTATGCGACAATTATTAATTGAGAAAGGATAAAAGATTTATACTTTTGTAGAACCAAGCCTCCACAGGTACAAGTTCAACTCCCTTTAATCATTCGTGTTCTTCTTCAAATTCACTGATTAGATTCCATAAATTAATGTTAGTTCCCCCCAAGTGTGACGCCTTTAGAAGTGATCCACCAAGAAATCTATGAATTAAAGAAGTGGATTTTATTTTTTTCAAACCATTGGTGGCTAGCCCTAATTCTCTCTCTCTCTCTAACTCCTTAGATGTAAAGAATTATGAATTACTCTCTCAATTCTTGTGAAAGAGAGTGTAACCCTAATAAATAATAAAACTCATCTTATTTATAGATATGGTCAACCCTCCTAAACTATTTAGGAGTAAAATTTTAATTGAACTCTCAATTTTATTAGTAATTAAATTAATTAATTATAATTCTTAAACCATTTAGGAACTTAATTATTTACTATCGAGAGTACTCTTTAATAATTAATTACTAAACAATTTAGTAACTTAATTAATTATTATAATCATTACAATTCATAAACTATTTAGGAACTTAATTATTTATAATAATAATAGTATTTATTAATTAATTCCTAAACCATTTAGGAACTAAATAATGATAATAATAGTAGTAATAATAATAGTAGTAATAATAATAAGACTCTTCTTATTAATTTATAATTAGTATTTTTAAAATACTATGTTATAAATATTAAGCTATTTTATTTATTCTATCACCATAGTATAAATTAAATATACTTAATTTATTATTACGATTATGCCATCAACTTCTAAAATAAATATTACTCCATTGTGGTGTGACCCTTTAGGTTCTTCATATTAAACCGGTTGTATAATAACTAAATTAGAACAATTCTAATTTATTTATTACGAATTAAACTCTTTAATTCAGAATAAATAAATAAATATTTATTCCAGAATAAGGGTATGCCCCCTTAGCAATTAATGACTTTTCAGATAATATGAATTTCAACATTTGATCACAAGAACCTATTCTGCGAATAGTTACCATATAATTCAATTCTTCTACCATACAATATCTCATTCAAATATAAGACATGAAATTTATGTCAAGTCTTATTTATTTGATCATATCAATTTCAATTCACAAATGCACAACTTTAGTTAATGTAGATTAGAAACTCTTTTTTAATTCCATTCAACCCTGACCAGGGATTTCTCAGTTGTTACTTATTAAATCGCATGCGATATTATCTCCCTTTATTGAAAGTGGTAGATCCTTTATTGATTAGTCACATATCTCTATGTGTACCTTATTATACCCAAGCATATCCTTTAATGCAACAAGCCTTGAGAAATATGTTAAAATATAACTCAGTACACATAAGATACTATAATGATCTTAAGTCCAAGGATCACTTGTACGACTATCACATAAAGAACTTTTATTGACAAATAAGTAAAACTCCATTAGGTGTTCCTTGAGCGAGTCACAATCAGTGAACTTATTCTCTAATAAGCACTTACATACTTACTTTAGACGTCAGCTTGCCTAAGTTACTGAATATATTGAAAACTGTGGAAGGTCACTTCCCATTTAAACATAACACAGTCTAGTTGCTAGATGATTCTTCCAAGAAAAGGAAGAGGCTCAAGGGAAATTCTCAAAAGAAGAATTTAAAGAAGGCTAAGGGTAAGACAAAAGTAAAGGATAATAAAAAGGCAGATCCATATAGTAAAGGAATGTGCTTCCATTGCAATAAGTCGGGTCACTGGAAAAGAAACTGCAAAGAGTATATTACAATTTTAAAGTAGAAGAAGCTTCAACCGCAGATCAAAGTTTGTTCTTGATTGAAATAAATATTTCTTTAAGTCAAAGTTCTACTTGGGTATTAGATACCGGCTGTAGTTCTCACATATGTAATACTATACAGGGACTAAGCAGAAGTAGAAAATTAAACAAAGATGAAGTTATCCTGCGCGTGGGGAATGGAGCAAAGGTTGCTGCATTAGCCGTATGAACTTATTGTTTAGCACTACCTATGGGCAAGTTCATCAGTTTAAATAATTATTATTATGTTCCTATACTTATTAGAAACATTATTTATATTCCTCTGTTGGCCAAGGATGGTTTTCACATTATAATTAAGAATAATAGTTGTTCTATTTATAATGATAATGTTTTGTATGATACTAGTAAATTGCATAATGGACTTTACTTACTTGACTTACATGAAAATATATTACAAATTGAACAAACTAAGAAAAGAAAAAGAGATAATGTAGATTATACTTTTATGTGGCACTGTAGACTTTGTCATATTAATAAAACTAGATTAAACAAGTTGATAAAGATGTACTTTTAGAGTTATCTAATTATGAATCATATCTAACATGTGAATCTTGTCTCATGGGTAAAATGACTAAATCTCCCTTTAGTAGAAAAGGAGAAAAAGTTACAGAGTTGTTAGAGCTGGTATATACAGATGTATGTGGGCCTATGACAACGCATGCACGAGGAGGGTATTCATATTTTATTACGTTCACTGATGATTATTCAAGATTTGGATACGTGTATTTGATGAAAAACAAGTTTGAATCGTTTAAAAAGTTTAAAGAATTCAGAAATGAAGTAGAGAAACAAACTGACAAGAGTATTAAGATTCTTCGATTGGATCGAGGTGGTAAATACTTAAGTAATGAGTTTCTCAATTCTCTCAAAGAAAATGAGATAAGCTCATAATGGACTCCCATGATGAGTTTTACTGATCTTCCAGTTTCATTCTAGGGTTATGCCCCAGAAACAGTTGCATATCTACTTAACAAGATACCTTCTAAATCTGTCCCAAAGACTCCATATGAGTTATGGATAGAGAGAAAACCAAGTCTTAAGCATGTTAAGATTTGGGATTGTCCAGCTTATGTCAAAAAGTTTGAGAATGATAAGCTGGAAACACGATCTGATAAGTGCAAATTCGCAGGATATCCTAAAGAAAGTTTAGGATATTATTTCTATCATCCAACTGATCAAAAGGTGCTTGTTGCAAAACATGCTTTATTCTTGAAAAATGAGTTTATCCTTGAAAAGGTCAGTGGGAGTAAAATAGACCTTGAAGAAGTTTAAGAACCACAAAGCACTATGGGTCAAAGTGAGGTACCTAACCAAGTAACACAACCTAATGTACCACAACCTATTCATAAATTTGAAAGAGTGCCGAAGATACTTGATAGGTATGGATTCATCATAGAAGATGATGATGAGGTTCGCATCATAAATGATGATGATCCATAGACTTACGAAGAAGTAATGAGTAGTAAAGACTCAGAGAAATGGCTAGAAGCCATGAAATTTGAGATAGATTCTATGTATGAGAACCAAGTATGGACTTTGGTTACTCCACCTAAGGGCATTAAGCCTATTGGGTGCAAATGGGTCTTTAGGAGAAAGATTGGAGCATACGACAAGGTAGAGACCTATAAGGCCTGATTGGTTACAAAAGGTTTCAGATAAAGACAAGGTGTTGCTCACCGGTAGCGATGCTTAAGTCCATTCGAATTTTGCTTGTAAATGCAGCTTATCATGATTATGAGATCTGGCAAATGGACGTGGAAATGACATTCCTCAATGGAAAACTAGAAGATAATGTATATATGATATAGCCAGAAGGTTTTGTTTCAAAGGTTGGAACATATCAAGTCTGTAAGCTACAATGATCCATCTATGGATTGAAGCAAGCTTCTCGAAGATGGAACATCCATTTTGATGAGACAATCAAAGAGTTTAATTTTATCACAAACGAGGATGAATAATGAGTGTACAAGAAGATTAATAGGAGCGCTGTTACATTTCTAGTATTATATGTTGATGATATATTACTGATAGGGAATGATGTTCCAATACTACAGTCGATCAAGATTTAGTTGTCTAAACACTTCTCCATGAAAGACTTGAGATAAGCATCCTATATTTCAGGAATAAAGATCTATAGAGATCGATTTAGAAGGATGTTTGGCTTGTCACAAGGAATGTACATTAATTCAATGCTAAAGAATTTTAGCATAGAACATTCCAAGAAAGGGCTCATGGCGATGGGTCCTGAAATACATCTATCCAAGAAGCAGGCCCCAAAGACACCTGAAGAGAAAGACCGTATGAGTAAGATTCCTTATGCCTCAGCAATAGGATCTATCATGTATGGAATGATTTGTACAATACCTGATGTTGCTCATGCACTTAGTATAACAAGAAGATATCAGTCTAATATCCTAAAGTACTTAAGAAAAACTAAGGATATATTTCTTATCTACGGTGGGTCTGATTTGAAACTAGAGGGCTAGATAGACTCAAGTTTTCAAACTGACCGAGATTACAGTAAATCCGTTTCGGGTTATGTGTTTACCTTAAATAGTGGTGCAGTGAGTTGAAAAAGTTTCAAGCAGCAAACAATTGTTGATTTAACGACAGAGACATAGTGCATAGCTGCAAGTGAAGCTGCAAATGAAGTTGTTTGGGTGGAGAAGTTCATTACAGAACTTGAAGTGGTTCCTAGCATTCAAGGACCAATGCCTTTATTTTATGACAACATGGGAGCTGTTACACAAGACAAGGAACTCAGGGCTCATAAAAAATCCAAACATGTTTTACAGCGGTTTCATTTAATTAGAGAAATCATTGAAATATGAGATGTCGTCTTGGAGCACGTCGACTCTATTGACACTATAGCAGATCCATTTACTAAAGTTTTAACTCAAAAGTAGTTTGATCATCACTTAGAGAATATGGGTATTAGATACCATGGTGATTAGCTTTAGTGCAATTGGGATATTGAAAGTAATATGCACATAAGACAATCATATTTGATATGATGTAACATGTACTTTGTAATCTTATTCATTTATTAATAAGAGTTTATTTATACAAAGACTTTTTTTTATCCATATTTAATAGATGACATTAATTGTGATAAACTCATAGTTGTTGAGCAATGCATTTAGAATCATGATGATGATCATGCTAATGAGATCTAAATTCAAGATAGCTCAAAACTAAAATTATTCTTAATCGTGGGATTACTAAAATTGGGATTAGTGAATCCAAATAGATTAATGTATACTATGCTTGCTCTTATGAAAAGGATGATTAATCTCATAATCATTTGTGTAGAGACACTGAAGCAAGTATGTCGGTGCTTATTAGAGAATAAATTTACTGAACATGACTCGCTCAAGGAACACATAATGGAGTTTTACTTACCTGTCAATAGGAGTTCCTTTTGTGATAGTAGTACAAGTGATCCTTGGACTTGAGATCATCAACGTATCTTGTGTATGATGAATTATATTTTGACGTATTCCTTAAAATCTTTAGGGTGTATCAAATGGTATGTTCGGGGTATAATAAATTATACATGGAGATATATGAATGATCAATAAAGAATCTACCACTTTTAGTAAAAGAAGAGAATGTTCTATGCGATTCGATAAATGATAACTCAGTAGTCATTGGCCAAGAATGAAAATTAGAAAGTAATTTCTAATTTACATTAATTAGAGTTATTCATTTGAGAATCGAAATGCCTATAATCAAATAAAATAAGACTTGACAGTAATACCATGTCTTAAATTTAATTGAGACATTATTAGGTAGAAGGATTGAATTGTACTGTAACTATTCGCTGAATAGGTTCTTTTGCGATTAAATGTTGAAATCTATATTATCTGAGAAGTCATTAATCGCTAAGGGGCTTACCCTTATTGTAAAATAAATATTATTTATTTAAATAAATTAATATTATTTATTTAAATAAGATTAGAATTATTTTAATTGATTTATTCTACAACCGGTTTAATATGGAGAACCTAAAGGGTCATATCGCAAAAGAAAAATAATTATTTAAGAAGTAAATGATATAATCGTAATAATGAATTAAGTATATTTAATTTATACTATGGGGATAGAATAAATTAAATAGCTTAATATTTATTATGTAGTATTGTAAAAATACTAATTATAAATTAATAAGATGAGTCTTATTATTATTATTATTATTATTATTATTATTATTATTATTATTATTATTATTATTATTATTATTATTATTATTATTATTATTATTATTATTATCATCATCATCATTGTTATTTAGTTCCTAAATAGTTTAGGAATCAATTAATAAGAGTACTATCATAAATGATAATTAAGTTCCTAAATAGTTTAAGAATTATAATTATTATATTAAATTAATTAAGTTCCTAATTATATTAGGGGTTTAATTAAAAGCCCCTATTCCTAAAGGTGTTAGGATGATTGACTATATTTATAAATAAGAGAAGTCTTATTTTCGATTAGGGTTACATACAATTTCATAAATTTTTTAGAGAGTATTCACAAGTTCTCTTGATCTAAGAAATTAGAAGAGAGAGAAAATTAGGGTTTGTCATCACCCACCTCTTGAATTAGAAGAAATTAGAAGAGTAGATCATCTCTAGAGGTCAAACACTTGGGTAGCTAACGTTGATCAAAGAAATTTAATCGGTGAAAGTCAGGGAGAACACGAAGGAATTGTAGTTAAACACGTACATGTGAAAAACTAGAATCTACAAAGGTATAATTCTTTATCTCCTTCTTGTTAATTAATAGTTATACATAAAGGTCGATCCTGGATTATGGTTTGTAGTAAAAATTTAAATTCTTATTTACCATGCTTCCCCTGCATATATGTAATTTGATTGCATGTTCATAGATATTACAAACTAGCAGACTCCTCTTATTAATTTATAATTTGTATTTTCAAAATACATAATTATAAATATTAAACTCTTTAATTTATTCTATCACCATAGAATAAATTAAATACACTTAATTTATTATTACTATTATGACATTACTTCTAAAATAAATATTTTTCTCTTTTGTGGTGTGACCCTTTAGGTTCAATACTAAACTGGTTGTAGAATAAATAAATTAGAACTCTTCTAATATTATTTTTAATAATAAATTAAACTCCTTTAATTTATTTATAAATAAATTCTTATTTATTCCATAATAAGGGTAAGCCATCTTATTAGCTCATGACTTTTCGGATAATATGAATATCAACATTTGATCACAAAGAACATATTCCGCAAATAGTTATTGTGCAATTCAATCATTCTGCCACACAATATCTCAATTAATCAAATATAAGACATAACATTACTGTCAAGTATTATGATAGAGTTAAATTATACGATATTTTTATTCCCTAATACTTAGTTTTTATATTTATTGTGTGCTTAAATGATTAATTATTTAGCTCATTTTTGATTTTAATAGGTTTTATAGGGTTTTAGTTAATTTATGTTAATTTATGTAATTTTATAGTATTTTTATATTACTTTTTATTTATGTGTTTTTATTTATTTTTAGTGTTTTAGGTGTTTTATTTATTATTATGTGTTTTTAGGATTTTTAGTATTTTTATATTATTTTTATATTTTATTTTGTAGGAAAAATAAGCTTGGGGGCAAATCTGTAAAATCTGCAAGAATCTGGTGGCATTTTGGTAAATAACCAACACTGATGGCAAAATAGTAATTAAACCGAAAAGTGTCGACCGGTGGCAGAATGGTAAATATTCGAAAAATTGAGTTGCGCGCAAGGATTTCAGCAACAAATAAAACGACGTCGTTTTACGGCAAACGAAGACCCGCGCAATGTGCGGCCGAGTAGTAGACCGAGGAAAAGCTAGAACGACGCCGTTTCGCCAGTGAGAAGGCGCCGTACAATGCGCGGGGGCTGTGACCGGGCACTGTAGCGAAGACAGCGTTTGGTAAGCGCGGAAATGGCCCAAAACGGAATTATTCGCGAATTTTTGCTACTTTTTGATTCCAAATTGGATTTTAATTCCAATTAGGGTTAGGATAATAATTTTTTTATTTTTTTTATTTTTAATTGTAAATTCTACTAGGGTTAGGAGGATTTTGGAGCCTATAAATAGGGGGTTTGACACCAATGTAAAATACAACTTTTCTAATAATAAAAATTCTCTCTTCTATTCTTTAGTGTTCTTTACAATTATAAATAGCTAAATTATTTTTCTTGGTTTAAGTTATTGAAGCCATCAAAATTTATACACTGTGAGATCTAATTTATTTTAATTGTTCAATTTATATTTTGAGTATTGAATATTTTTCTGTGTTTTATTTTATGATTAATTCATTTAATTGCTAGGGTGCACACTAGTTTATTATTCGTTGAAATCTACTGCTAAATTAAATATCAAATCCGTAATTGTTTGGTCACTTTAATTTGCGAAGCAACTAAGATTAATAATTATTTTGCTTATCAAAAGATTGTTATATCTTAGGAAAAATATTCATCTAAATTAAATACAGACGCTTGGATTGTGTTGTTTAGTTCAACGATCTCTCTATTTCTTTATGCTGCTACTAGGTTAAATCTTTAGCGCTTGTCTGAGATTATTTAGTAGTAAGGGTTATTTAGATCGCTTGTTTCTGCTTAACTAAAATTAAGGAGAGATAGGAAAATTATTCGAATTGGAGTAATTATTCCACGTTGAATATTTAAAATATGAATTGATTTATTCTTGCATCAGTGATCAGTTGTAAATTCTTGATGGTGGATGTTAACTTAAACCAAGACTTTTTCTTCTCATTTATTTCATTAAATTATTTGCATATTTATTTTAGTTAATTTTATTTAAATTATTTCTTTGATTCAAACCCCCCCCCCCCCAATTTTTATTTGCGAAAACATAAAATTAAATAATCATTCTCTGTGGGATCGACTCTTACTTATACTACTACATATTTATTTTTCCAAAGTAAGATTTTATTTTTGGGTGCTTGCGACATCACACCAAATTTTGGCGCCGTTGTCGGAGAATGATTTTACATTAATTTTGTGCTTTTGTAAATGTGTATTTAATCAAGTATTTTTTTTTAGATTTTATTTTTCTAGTTTTTCATAATTTAATTTAGTTGTGCAGGTTCAGGATGGAATACATGCATGATTATATCAATGAGGTAACTATTTCGTCTCTTGAGCAACAAATTGATGCCCTAACTTCTCTTGTTTATCAAATGGCTGCAGGTAATGCACAATCGATGGAAGCTTGTAGGATTTGCGCGGCAATAGGACATTCAACTAATATGTGCCCCATTCTTCGCGATGAGTCCTATGAGCAAGTCAATATAGCAAGTGGTTTCCCTGGTCAACCTCAATGGAGATATGATCCCTATTCAAACGCGTATAATTCAGGATGGAGGGATCATCCTAATTTTGGCTATGAGAATCCACAAATGAATCCGCCCACAAATAAGAATTTCCCAAGTTCTCAACAATACCTGCATTCATACCCCCAACAACAACAGGGCCAATCATTTAATTCTGATATGTCTTTAGAGGATATGATTAAATTAATTGAAATTAATAATTTGGAATTTCAACAGGATACTTTGCAATTTCAACAAGACATGAAGGCACGTATTCAAGAAACTAATGCGATTATTCAGCGTTTGGGTACTCAAATGGGACAAATCACAACCGATCAATTGGAAGAGCAAAAGTCTGAGCAAGTACCTTCTTAAATGGTGAATAATCCAACGGAGAATACAAGTGTACAAGTGTTAAGAAGTGAGAATGATATAGAAGATCTAGAAAAGACAGTCCCTTCATCACCGAAACAACAGAAAGCAAACAACATCAATGAAGCGGACAATGTTTATATAGACGCAATTTTTCAAAATCTGCAGCACTGCACCTGGGTGAGATGTTTTGAACTAAACACTACGCCGGGGCGCAGTGTAACTGCATAGACTTCGCTGAAGGCGAAACCAATCAGCGCCGGGGCGAGGTCCAACCGAGAAGATTTCGCGGCCAGCGAGATGTTTAGTATAAAATATCTCGTTGGGGCGAGATGTCCTGTTTTTGAAAAAAATTATATTTTAATCCAAAATAAATTATTTTAATGTTATATGATCGAGACATGTGTTATAAGCCATTAATTGATAAAAATGATCAATGTGGTAGATATTAAGATATGAACGAACGATGTGTTTGTGTTAAGGTTTATGTAAAGATAAATAATAGCTTATATGACAAAGTAGAGCATGCACATGTATATAACTAATGCATTGACCAATATTATGGTTATGTAGGACATAAACAGGATAAAATTTTATCGGTAGAAGTAAACGAGGACAAATGCAAGTGTTCTGTTTGAACTTTCTTTTGTAGTTCCTTGAACAATGATATATGTTATGCATTCATATAAATCATTTCTAAGTACATTCATTATTGAACTATTTTTGAGAAAGGTCGATGCTAATCTTGATCCGGCTAGACATATGTGATAATTCATGATGAAATCAGATATTCATTGTTATGTTCTCCAATCCATATTGTTGTGGTGCGGAATCTATGAAATGTTGTAATAGAACAACCCTAATATAAAGGGGAATAAAGGAAAAAGGGGGGAAATGAATGACATGGTGTGATTACGTCGTTAGATGTTTATATTGTGCACAATGTAAATGTACGATAGGCTGATCACCTAGAGTACATATCTGTAATGAAATATAGTCTTATGATTGAACCGGGCAGTATCAGTCTTTGTGATTGGTATTATTCTTAACGAGTTCATGGTATTGTGACCATACAACAAGCAAAGTTAATGTTTCAAGATAATCAGGCAAAGAATCATGTAATGTTCTTAAGTTTTCACAGAACCCTTTAATGGTTCAACCCTATTGTATCATATTTTCATTCATTATTCTACAATATCATGTCATTACTTATTTATATACTTGCTGAGCTATTTTATGCTCATTCTTACTTTAACATGATATTTCAGCTAAACCTAAACAGGCAAATGGGTCAAGTATGGATAAAGGGAAAGGAAAGACCAGCAAACAATAGATGTATAGCTATAGAGTTATTATAAATGTAATATTTTTTGTATTATATCAGTTATAAATGTTTTGTAATGTATAAAAGTATATGAACCTAAGATAGCTATGAAATGTTGTAATAGAACAACCCTAATATAAAGGGGAATAAAGGAAAAAGGGGGGAAATGAATGACATGGTGTGATTACGTCGTTAGATGTTTATATTGTGCACAATGTAAATGTACGATAGGCTGATCACCTAGAGTACATATCTGTAATGAAATATAGTCTTATGATTGAACCGGGCAGTATCAGTCTTTGTGATTGGTATTATTCTTAACGAGTTCATGGTATTGTGACCATACAACAAGCAAAGTTAATGTTTCAAGATAATCAGGCAAAGAATCATGTAATGTTCTTAAGTTTTCACAGAACCCTTTAATGGTTCAACCCTATTGTATCATATTTTCATTCATTATTCTACAATATCATGTCATTACTTATTTATATACTTGCTGAGCTATTTTATGCTCATTCTTACTTTAACATGATATTTCAGCTAAACCTAAACAGGCAAATGGGTCAAGTATGGATAAAGGGAAAGGAAAGACCAGCAAACAATAGATGTATAGCTATAGAGTTATTATAAATGTAATATTTTTTGTATTATGTCAGTTATAAATGTTTTGTAATGTATAAAAGTATATGAACCTAAGATAGCTATGAAATATTATAATTTAAGTTATGTTATTTCAGAAATGAATGGTTGGGATTGAATGGTAGAATAATATCAAAAGCACCGAACATGTGGTTCAAGGGACCTGAATTTGGGGGCATCAAAGTTACTAAGAGTACCGGCTAAGCAAAACGATATCGTTTTGCCTAGCCGCTACAAAAAAAAATGACGTTGTTGGCCTAGCTACTACTCTTAGTAGTGGCTTGGGCTAACAATGTCAGTTTTTTTTTCTTTTACACCGTTAGATCTCCAAATGAACGTTGTAAGATTAGTTTCCTGTAATAGTGTCAATCACAACCATTTGTTACGGATCATTCCCCGTATATATATGGGGAATGATCCATAACATGTATTTGCAATGAATTCTTATTGGGCACACACCATCTACACCCTTTAAAACAAAAGTAACGGTCAGGATTAGAAACGTCTGCTACTATTATCAGCGGACTGTAAAAAAGACACTACTATTAGCAGTGGACGCTAATTAAAATCAGAGTTTGACTTTATTAACTAAGGTTTAGGGTTTAATAACTAGAATTTGGGGTTTAGTATTTATTAACTAGGGTTATGGGTTTATTAACCAGGATTTAGAATTTATTAACTAGGGTTTAAAATTTATTAACTTGGGTTTAAGGTTTAGTAATAAGGGTTTAGGATTTATTAACCATATGTTAATAAGGTTAATAAACCTTAAACCCAATTAAAAAATAAGTTAATAAACCATAAACCCCTATTTATAAATCCTAAACCCTGATTAATAAACTATAAACCTGAGTTAATAAAGGCAAACCCTTATTGATGATGACATGTTTGGCTTAGATGGGAGTGAGGGAGTCATGGAGTCAAAGCTTAGGGAGATTTAGTTTAAGTTTCAATTGGACCGGTTACGCGACCACAAGCAAAATGATTCAAGGAAGGATTTGTCGGATTAATTCAAGAAGTTTGGGCTAGAGAAAGTGCAAGCAATAAAGTTAAGAAGAGGATTCGAGGTTGGCTCAGGTATTACAAGCATGTATGAATCAAAACACATAAGTCAAATAAAAGTTAATTTTGGAAAACTAATTGCCCCGGCCTTGTATTTTGCACTGAAGGAATCTGCCATATACACCCAAAAAAAGCTCTCCCCGGCGGTTTAAGAAAAGTGCCCCGGCATACTTTGGCTTAGAGGTCCGCGCCCCAACGCGTTTTGGCTGTAAGGTTCGCACCCCGACTGTGAATTTAGACTACAGGAGTCCACCCCAGACGGGGACACAAAATCAGATTTTTAGTTTTTACGCATTTTTCATATTTTTGTCCAATTTGGCTTAGGAATTGTTACCTTTTTATTTTAGATATCTTATGTAATGATGTTTCCTATTAGTTTGAGGATTAGGAATCATAGAATTAGTATAAATAAACAACAAAGGACAATTCATTATTATTCATTTAATATATTATTAAGATGATTTATTCTTCATCTTTTGGTTTTTTGAGAATTTTGAGCGTTTTCATAGTTATTCTTGAGATTCAATTTAACTTACATACAACAATTCATAGTTGTGTGTGGTGTCTTCTACCACATCAATCGTTGATTGTACCGAGTTTCTTGTCTCTTTGTAGACAACGGGTTTAGGTGTCATTGATGTCCATTCAACGCAGATTTCTTGCACAAGCAATTGTACCAAGGTTCTTGCTTCCATATAAGCGACAAGTTGAGATGTGTTGTAATGTTTCACCAAATAATTTTGCTAGAAAACGATCCGGGCAACGTTCACCTTACCCAAGCGTACCGCGTTATAATAACATGGAATTTATAAATGTTGTAAATGTTATAATTAATTAATAAAATAAAAATTTTGAAGCGTGACAAGTGTTTTGGCACAAGTCATTCATGTAGTATTTGATTTGGAATATAATTCAAGCATAAGGAAATAAATTTGATTTAAAAAGGACTTGAATTGGATTAAAAATAAGCAAAAAGGAATTTATTGGAATTAAAATGTCTAGGATTTTTGGCTATTGTCCAAAATGCCCTTGACATCTTAAGAAATGACCATGGTATCCTAGGATGGTTTAATGACCATTATGTCCTTACTTGGTAATGTGAAATGTCTTGAGTAGCATTGACTATGCATGGTTAGCCTAACCAAAGGTGAGTTAGTTATTGGGATTATACATACAATACATATATATATATATATATCAATATTCAAGTATAAGCTATGTACACTTAACTTATATTCATCTTTCATTTCTAAGTTGGCTAAGTTGAGAGTTTAAAGAGAGAAAGAAGAAAAAAGGCTAGGGTTTGATTAAGAGCTTAAAATATTTCATAGAAAGTGATAAAAAAGAAGTGAAACAAGCCATCAAAGTAGAGCATCCATCTTTAGCAAGATTTGTAGCTAGAAGGAAAAGAGCATAAAGAAGGTTTAAAAGTGTTATTACTTTAAAATTCTTCATTCATGTGCTTAAATGCATTAAGTGTAGTCATGCATGTATCTATGATCAAAAGTATGATTTATGTGCTACATGAGTAGTTCATGATGAAACCCTAAGCTCAAGTGTGGTATTACAAAGGTGGTGAAATATGCATGTTTATGATCATGGCTAAAAATCATGATTTAAGAAAGATCATGTGTTAAATGTTGTTAGATTTGATGAAACCCTAGTTGGAAGTGATAAAAATGTTTAAAACATGTATAAATTCTTGCTAGATAGCATAATAAGTCTATTGATTAAAGAAAAACATGACTTTTATAGGAAAAATATAATATTAGACTATGTGTTGCATGTAAACCAAATCATAATCTGTAAAGTGCTTTAGAAGGTGTGTATAGAGGTTATGTGAACACAGAAAGTGTGTAAATAAGCATGTGTTAATGTATGTGGTTCATAAAGTGTAAGAACTCAAGTAAGAGTTTAAGATAAATTTCATTACGTTGACAAAATCTCTACAAAAAAATGTGATTTTTGGTTATTTTATGCAAATAAAGATAAAATAAAGCTAAACAACTAAGTTTTATGTAAATACACATGTTAATGTCGATTTGAAAGTCAATTGGTGTTAATAGTGATAAAAGTAGATTTTAAACGTTTAAAAACGTTCGACGACACCAAAAATGAAACTTATGGAAAAATTGGGTCGTTTGAAAAAATTTAATATTTTTTAGGGCCTAGATAAGTCATATACATGGTAGGCATGTTAAATCATGTGTTGGAATAGAGGAATATAGTTTATGGCCAAAAAGAGCATCAAAATTGGAAAGAAAAAAGTTTTAAATTCTACAGCACTGCGCCGGGGCGAGCTCTTTTTAACTATAAATTGCATTGGGGCAACAGTGCTCCTGAGAGGATCTCACTGGCGGCGGCACCAGAGCGCGCCGGGGCGAGGTGTGGCTGAGAGCTTTTTGTAGCCAGCGAGATTCATAGAGTAAAACACTGCGCCGGGGCGCAGTGTTCTGATTTTTTTTTAAAAAAATAATTATTTTCATCCAAAATGAAATGTTTTAATACTTTATGATAAAGACATGTACTATAAGTCACAATTAGATAAAACTGATCAATGTGGTAGGTATTAAGATATGAATGAATAATGTGTTATGTGTTAAGGGTTATGTAAAAGTAAAAGGTAACTTATATAGAAAGGTTTAGAATGCATGTGTATATAACTAATGCATAGACCAATATTATGGTTATGTAGGACATAATCAGGATAAGATATTACCGATAAACGTAAACGAGGAAGAAGGAAAGTGTTCTTTTCGAATTCTCTTTTGTAATTCTTTGAACAATGATACATGTTATGCATTCATGATAAGCCATATTGAAGTTCATTCATTATTGAACTATTTTTGAGAAAGGTCGATGCCAATCTTGATCCGGCTAGACATATGTAATGATTCATGTTGAATTCAGATATTCATTGTTATTTTCTCTAATCCATATTGTTGTGGTATGGAATCTATGAAATACTGTAACAGAACAACCCTGATAAAAATGGGAATAAATATAAAGAAAGGAATACATGTTTATGGTGTGGTTGCGTCGCTAGATGTTTATGTTGTGCACAATGTAAAAGTATGATAGGCTGATCACTTAGAGTACACATCTAAAAGGAAATCCAGTCTTATGACTGACCTGGGCAGTATCAGTCTTTATGATTGGTGTTGTTCTTAACGAGTTCTTGGTCTCGTGACCATACAGCTAGCAAATGTTTCATGTTTCAAGCTAATCTTACAAAGAATTATGTTTTGATCTCAAGTTCTTCATGGAACCTTTAATGGTTCAACCCTATTATATCAGTTTTTTATTCATTATACCAAAAATATCATGTCATTAATTGTTTATGTTCTTGCTAAGCTATTTTATGCTCACCCTTGCTTTAACATGATATTTCAGCTAAACCCAAACAGGTAGAGGGGTCAGGAATAAATAAGGGAAAAGGAAAGGCCAGCAAGCAATAGTTGTACAGTTAGGGAACTATTGTAAATATTATATTTCTGTAATATGTCAGATGTAAATGTTTTGTATTGTATAAAAGTCTGTAAACCTGAGATAGTTATGTATTAATGTAAATTAAATTTTATTATTCATAATGAATGGTTAGGATTGAATGGTAGTGTAGTATCGTGAGCACTGAACCCGTGGTTCAAAGGACCCAGATTTGGGGGCGTCACATGTTGGTATTAGAATTGATATGTTATAAACCTTAGGTGGGAAAATATTAATAATATGATCGAAAGGAAGATAGTGAAACTCATGTAGAGTCTTAGGAGGTGAAGTGTAAAAACTATTAAAAAATTTCATAATATGTGTTATGTGCTATGTGTTATGTGTAATAGAGGTAAGAAAAATTACATTGAACTAAATAATTGTTCTTGTGATTTTATAGCATGCTAGAGATTGAAGAATCCAGTCGGGCAATAGAGGAAGAATATCGGGACATTTAAGTGGATGTGATGACTGTTGTATCAGTTGCAGCAATAGTACCAGCTAAGCACAGTGAACATAAGGAAGATCCAGAGGAACTGAAAAGAGACTCTGATGGGGCATTGCCGGGGAATGCCTCATCTGAGCAAAGAGAGGCTGACCAAGAGTGGGTAACTAGTTTAATACAACAGAACAGTGAATTTGTAGATAGAATTTTGGAGTTAGAAACTCAGGCAGCAAAAAGACAAACAGTTGTGGAGCAGAATGAGACGACGGTACAAGTATTAGTCAATAAAAATGTAGAGCTAGGGAATAAATTAAGACAAGAAGACCAGAAAGTCCAGGAATTGAGGAATGATAAGGAAGCGTTGGAGTCTAAGCTAAGGGAGGCAATTGCTAAGATCGTCAAGTATGAAAATGCCGGGGCTAAAGCAGTAAGGAGAGTGAACCTAGTGGAGGAAGAAGTTAGGGCTAAGAAAACTAGGATAGATAGCATGGGTGCTAAAATGGACGATATGAGCTATGCTTTTCGCACAACTTTTGGAAAGGCACAAGATAAGGTGTACTACTACCCTATAGAGTATGATCAAACCAGTAACACCTTGAGCAGGTGAAAAATAATTGCTATTATGGACGAAGAATATAAAGACGCGGTTCGGCGTGGAATGCTTCTGTAGGATAATGTAATAGATGTATATAGTTGTATGCATATATATATGTGTGTGTGTGTGTGTGTATGTGTGTGTGTGTGTGTATAATGCAAATCCCTAGCTTTTGTTATAAATTGGGATATGTAGTGCTATGTAACCTCTTTTGTTATAAGGAGGGAAGTTCTAAATTGTTGTTTAGAGTTCTGAAATGTGAATCCCAACTTATGTAGTCTGAAGGGATAGAAAATTTTCTTGTAATATGCTAAATGTGATGTAAGGTGCTAAGCACTAGTCGATTTGCATAAGAATATAAACTCAGTTATTAAATGTGTTTTGAAATAGTTATGTGTTTAAATTAACATGAGAATATAATATGTGAATGATAAAATAACAATCATTAAATAAATTGTTAAATAGAAATGCCACCTAGATGAAAACAGAACGTTCAACCTCTGCTAGAGAAGACTGTAAATGCTCCAGAGGAGCCAGGTAATCCCATGCAGCAATTTATGGACTTGTTGATGGGAGCTTTTCAGAATAAAAATGTTAATCTTGCGGGTGATCAACCTATAACTACATTCAAAGATTTTAAAGCGGTAGGACCCCGGGAGTTTAAAGGGACTATAAACCCGATAGAGGCCCAAAACTGGGTAATGGAAATGGAGAAAGTGTTTGACGTGGCTAACGTTGTAGAAAAACAGAAAACTGCCTTTACTACGTTCATGTTGAAAGGAGAAGCCAATTATTGGTGGGGAGATAATAAAGGAAGACTGGGAACGGGAGTAACATCATCGGAAAGATTCAAAGAATTGTTCTTCGAGGCTTACTTTCCTCTGGTAACATAATACATGATGGAAGTTCAATTTATGGAATTAAAGCAAGGAAATATGACTGTGGCCGAGTATGCGGCTAAATTTAATGAATTAGCAAGGTTTGCTCCATACCAGGTAGACACGGAGCAAAGAAAAGCGAAACGATTTAAAGGTGGGTTAAAAACGTGGATTTACAGCAAGGTTTCAATGTTTTAGATAGGGACCTTTACTAGAGTATTAGAGAAGGCTATTTTGGCTGAAGGAGGCATTGATATTTTGACAAAGTACAAGCAAGAACAACGTGGCAAGAGAAGTGATGGAGCCAATAGAGAAGGGAGCAATGGAGGAAGTAACTCCAACAAGCAAAAATGGACTAATAACAGTATTACAGCTGGAAGCAAGCAAGGGGAACAGAGGAAGAAAATGGAACCGTATGCCACTTATAGGAAAGGACACTCAGGAGTATGCTCGAAAGACAAGAATGTATGTTTCAGATGCGGTCAAGAAGGGCACATCACACCAAACTATCAGATTCTAAAAGCAAGAAATGGATGTTTCCGTTGTGGGGAAATGTGGCATCAAATTAAAGATTATCCAAAGAAAAAAGCAGATGGAGGAAGTGGAAGCAAAGGGAATAGCAGTGGAAAGTTGACAATTGGTGGACCTACTTAGTTGGGGAGACCGACAGCATGTACTTTCAATATGACAGTACAGAATGCAGTGGCATCAAAAGACGTGGTGTCAGGCATCATTCCTATCAATAATATAAACGCTTATGTATTATTTGATTCGGGTGCTACATGCTCCTTTGTATACTTAACATATATATATATATATATATATATACACACACACACACATATATATATATAAAAACCGAAACAGTACATTAGCTTTCGTGGGTGACTTGTTGCCCTTTTAAAATTCACGCGACCCTTATTATGGGACACACAATATATACATAGAATCCGAAACAGTGGGTGCACAATTTTTGCTTAACAACCCGAAACCCGGTTTACCGAAAGTTATATATATCATATATATATATATTACGAATATGGCTGCTGCGTTGGTGCCTCACTGTTTCGGTAATGACACATTTTTGGGACCAAATACCATATATATCATATATATATATATATAATCGGAAAGCAGTCATGATAAAGCCGAAACAGTAAGGAAATAACCAACCGAGAATCTAATTTCGGTATCCAATTTCGGTAATCAATTTCGGTATATAAAAATAATAATTTTATACAACAAATTATGCCCAATAAATTGTTCTAAACACATACCCATACATCCATGAAATTAAAACAATTAATAATTCGTATAAGTTTGGCTCTGATGCCACTGTTGGTTTGCAAAAATATGGCATACATATAATCAAATTATATAGGTGCAACGGAAGCAAGAAAATCAGATTTTAAAATTTTGTACAAACCAATAACCCGGATCTTTCTTATGCGACTATTATTAATTGAAGAAGGATAAAAGAATTTATACCTTTGTAGAACCAAGCTTCCACGGGTACAAGTTCATCTCCCTTTAATCCTTTCTTCTTCAAATTCACCGATTAGATTCCACGGATCAATGTTAGCTCCCCAAGTGTGAAGCCTCTAGAGGTGATCCACCAAGAGATCTATGAATTAAAGAAGTTGATTATGATTTCTCCAAACTATGGGTGGCTAGCCCTAATTCTCTTTCTCTCTCTAACTCTTAGATCTAGAGAATTATGGAGTACTCTCCCTCTCTCATGAAAGAGTGTGTAACATTGATCTATGATAAGACTCCTCTTATTTATAGATCTAGTTAACCCTCCTAAACTATTTAGGATTAGGGTTTTAATTTAATTCTCAATTTAATTAGGAACTAAATTAATTAATTACAATTCCTAAACCATTTAGGAACTTAATTATTTAATAATGAGAGTACTTCTTATTAATTAATTACTAAACCATTTAGTAACTTAATTAATTATTATTATAATTATAATTCCAAAACTATTTAGGAACTTAATTATTTAATAATAATATTACTACTTATTAATTAATTCCTAAACCATTTAGGAACTAAATAATAATACTAATAGTAATAATAATAATAGTAGTAATAATAATAATAAGACTCCTCTTATTAATTTATAATTAGTATTTCTAAAATATTAAATTATAAATATTAAGCTATTTAATTTATTCTATCACCATAGTATAAATTAAATATACTTAATTTATTATTACGATTATGCCATTCACTTCTAAAATAAATATTACTCTTTTGCGGTGTGACCCTTTAGGTTCTCCATATTAAACCGGTTGTATAATAAATTAATTAGAACAATTCTAATTCATTTATTACGAATTAACTCTTTAATTCAGAATAAATAATTATTCCACAATAATGGTAAGTCCCCTTAGCGATTAGTCGACTTTTCAGATAATATAGATTTCAACATTTAATCGTAAAAGAACCTTCCAGCAAATAATTACCGTACAATTCAATCCTTCTACCATACAATGTCCCAATCAAATATAAGATACGGAATTTCTGTCAAGTCTTATTTATTTGATTATATGCATTTCAATTCACAAATACACAACTCTAGTTAATGTAAATTAGAAACTCCTTTCTAATTACATGCAACCCTGGCCAGGGATTTCTGAGTTGTCACTTATTGAATCGCATAGGACATTCTCTCCCTTTACTGGAAGTGGTAGATCCTTTGTTGATTATTCATCTATCTCCATGTGTACCTTATTATACCCAATCATATCCTTTGATATACCAATAGGTCTTAAAGAATATGTCAAAGTATAACTTAGTACACACAATGTAACGCCCCCAAAAATCCCCGCGCTTTCGATGCGGCAGACCTTGTGCGTAATTTTCATACATCTATCGACTTAACCAATGATCCCATAATCATATTGGTTAAATTAGTCTTATTTTAGACTATACATTAAAAATGTATCTTAACTTTGTCCCTGGATCTTAACTTGATCTCAGTCTCATAAATATACAAGTATCAACTTGTATTTCATCCGTATAAATGGATAACACCATATATAACGGTCTAATTTTAACCTTAAGATTTAAATATTCTATAACCTTACATGTTCCAACATCTATGGTATTAAATCATTAGGACGGCTCTTGGGAACAGAGAATCTCGCGGTGAATGTTTGTATCTTCACCCGTGATAAATGTTTGTATCTTTATCCGTGACAAATGGTTGTATCTTTGTCCGGTGCAAAATTCTCTTTCCGTACAGAACATTACCCAACTAGTTAAAACCCTTATTCGAAACATATTTGTTTATAGTGATATCTCTTCATATCAATAATCCTACTTATATGGCATTCAGAATAGTAATAACGAGTTATACCTGGGTCCGAGGAACCTTAACGATGGATTTGACCAGTCAACATCGTTTAGTCCTGTCTCGGATGTACAACACTCACAAGTTATTTACCGATCCTCATCCAGATAAGTAAATCATTATCAATACTATGTTAAGTTTTAACAATTCTATGTTATATCAAAATAAAGACATAACAACATTCTGATGATAATAATTTATATCATTCATTCAATATTCGGTTACATGTTTGTTTGTTCGTATTACAACAGTCAATATGACTTATACAAATACAAGTAATAAACATGAAAACCTAATCTACGCTTCATCTTTACGTTCATGATCTTCTTAACGTTCATCTTTAATCTGCAAATAAGGTTTTATTCGCAAGAATGAGCACAACGGCTCAGCAAGTCTAACATACAGCACATACGCAGTTTATGCTTTCATATAAACTTTAACATGCATTGACTGATTATAATTCTCCATTCAATATCACATATAACTCACGTTCCAACAGTTTATATCACACTGACACACAAAGTGTTAAATCATGTTCATAACTCGTAAACATATCACATAACAGTTAGAAGGCTTTTAAACATCAGTTAAAGACTCCACATATCATCTATTACATAATAACATGACATTCACATCTCATTTGTCATTTTAACAATACTACACAAGTAGCACATAACAAGAGTTAGAAGACTTGCCTTAAAACTATGTTAGGGTTTTCCCGGGAAATCGTTAAACGCCTACAAAAAGGGTTACGCGACCCTGAATGTTAGTTTATGAAATTTTCCTTTTGAATAAGTCTTATAATAACTTAACTAGACTATTTCCACAGGTGAAATTATTTGGAAAATTGGCTAACTCAAAAACTCATTTTTAAGCCAAATTTTCGGATTTGGGCAGATTGTTGGACTGCCAGACCCCGGCTCGGTTAAACGGCCATAACTTCTTCGTTTTAAAATATTTTTTAGTCGTTCAAAATTTCACGCGTTCGTAACTTCCGTATCTACAACTTTAGTTCAGACCAAAGTTGGAGATTCCTTACTGATTTACACATATTTCCCATTAATGGGACTGATCTAAAACTGATTCATAATTCTGACCTCTTTTACAGTGACAGCCATAACTTTGTCATAAGAAAACATTTTTGAGTGATTCTTGAGTCTAAATTGCTTAGAATTTCATGATCTACAACTTTCATTTAGGTGTCTAAGGCAGATTCAGAAATTAAATTTTCGGAAATTTGAAAAAATATTCTGCAAGTATATTAAGCTTAGCTTTCTTTGATCCGATTGGTAAAACATGATACCTCAAGCATTAATTTGCTAAGATAACATGCTCTAACACTCCGTATCACTTCATAACATAAAAATAACAAAATCATAAACCTACTTATATAAAATTTCATGACTTTTTCTCAAGAACACGAAGAACGAATCGAAGAACACGAAGAACAAAGTTTCATCGTTCTTCGTTTCGACTACTAAAACTTGATGCCACAAGCATTATTTAGCAAGGCCATCATGTTTCATCATCCCATAACACTAAATTACCAAATCATAAACCTACTTATGTAGAAATTATGACTTTTGCTCAAGAACACACGAAGAACACGAAGAACGAAAAATCGTACATGGTAACGACTTATGTTCTCGAGCTTTTGGATTTCATACTTGAAATAATTTGAGCATTATAACTGCTTCCATAAGTGATTATAACACTTTATAATTGACAAAATTTGGTCATTATAACGACTTGTTTACTTAATTATAACAATTTATAATAATACTCCAGAACATACGAAGAACACGGAGAACGGATAAACCGTACATGGATACGACGTATGTTCTTGAACTTTAAACTATGAAATGAAATTTGACATAACAACGACTTGCTCAAGTCATAAGGAACACGGAGAACGAAAAATCGTACATGGCTACGACTTATGTTCTTGAGCCTCATCGATAAAATAAAACTTTAAACATAATAACGATTAAGAATCGTACCTTTTATTATTGCAAGCTTTAACTATTTCTTTGCAATCTCCAATACATGAATTATAACTAGGAGTAATAGATATAGAGAGTAATTTTGCTCTTGCAAAAGCTTTGGAAAAAGATGAAGAAATGAATGAGTTTAGCTTCGTATTTATAGGAAAATCATAGGTCGGGGTAATTTGGTCATTAGTTAAAAAGACCAAGGGCATTTTAGTCTTTTCGCACATTATTTAATTAATAAAACTAAAATAATATCTAGAGTGTGCCAGGCGTGTGCCAGCGTGTGCCAAGCGTGTGCCAGCATGCGCCAGCATGTGCCAGCCACACTCTTACCCACTCTTTCTTCCGTTTTCAGCATATCGGATAAATCGCGTACGATTAATTTAAAATATTTCGCATTAGTAATATAAGTTTTAATTACTTATACATATTTTATTCATAAAATACATCATACAATATTAATATGATGTCTCGTCTGACCCTCAAAGTTTTTCTTGAATTAATCTCGGATAACCTTCCGTGTATTTTTCTCAAATACACCTACCGAGCGATGCGATTGATAAATTTCTTTCATTCTAGACACTAATTATGATTGAATAATATAATTAGGTATTAATCTGATAAATTTGATTATTCAAATTTAATGTTAACCTATCTCATGATCCGTTTGATGAAAACAATACGGATGAATTAGCAGTTAATTATATAACAGTCTGATTCCAACTAATTTGGTTAACTTCTACTGATTTAAAATTTTGATATTACTGAGTTTTGTTCCGAATGAACACTTTTCTGTAAAGTAAAAAGTCCAAAAGACTTGGCACGTTTTTCGGTGAATAGTGCTTTTGACGACCATTTCTCAGAAAATGATTAGAAGACCAAAACGTCAAAAATAATATTTATTTTTGTCTTTTCCCTATTTTGTCTTATTCCCGACACACTTTTTGAGAAAATCTTTTATTGCTTATTTCGCACCGGTGTTGCATACAAACACTGTATCCATCAACGGTTTGATCAAAAACGGAAAGCGTTTTCGTTTGAAGAGCGATTTACGTTTTATTTATGGAAAAATATCAGTGGCTCCCTGGTATCTATTCCCTGTATAAATGCTATATCGTGAAATAGAAAAAGTCCAAACGTTGAAAAGAACGTTCAAAAAGACGACAAACATTTTCTCGTAAATCGTGTCTTTTTCGTCTTTTTCCCAAGAAAATTTTATTGATTCCCTGGCATCTAAACCTCATATTATCACTATGTCCTGAAATACAAGAAGTCCTACAGATGAAAGAAACGATCAAACGAATGAAAAACGTTTCTTCGTGAATAGTGCTTTTTACACGTTTTTTGAGAAAAACTTTTACTGACTATTACGTGTTTTTAAAGCATGGGAAGGTTGAATCTTGAAACAGAATGTCAATTTAACCTTCACATTTTGCTCAAGGGCCTAGGTTATTTTCTAGGGTTTAGACCCTAGGGTTAGGGTTTAGGTTTTAACTCTTTTTCCAATTTAGGTTTTTGCCCTAAATTAACTTCTGATTTTTAATAAGTGTTAAGGTTAACTACTCAAACCAAAACAAAAAATCCTACACATAGATAATTCATACAACACATTTAAAAGCTCAATTCAAGCTTTACTAATCACATAACACATAGTTTAGGTTAAAGAATTTAACCTCTTAGTTGTATACGATCGTAGTTTCGAGTCGTATATATTCTTTAAGATAGCTCAATGTATGCTTGAGCAATCGATCTTAGGTTTTGAATTGACAACCTTTGCTTAAATCTTGTTATATCACTTTTGAAATATTTGGGATATTACATTCAACCCAACTTATCAGAATTTCGTCCTCGAAATTAACTTTACAATTACTTTAGTCATTTAATATCATATTTATAAGTGCTATAAATATTCAGGATATTACATTCTCTCATTCTTATCAGAATTTCGTCCTCGAAATTATAATATAATCATCTCCAATTTACTCTTCAATATGAATTTTCTAAATTCATCTTTTACTCACATTAAATCTCCAATACTTTGATTAGGTCTGAACAATGTTCACTTATCTCTACACATTTCCTTTCATAACTCTAGGTTTTAAACCTCTTTTCATACTCGACATTCAGTCTTATTCTTCCTTTATCTTGGATTCTTCTCACTTATACAACGGTCAATCAAGACCTTTACCTTATTCAAAAACTATGAATACTATATAACCCATAATTTTTTAAATCATCATCCGGACTGGAAAACCATATCTTGTGTAGCAATCAATTAAGATTGAGAACACTTCATACTTTGTGTAGCAATCAATTAAGATTGAGAACACCATACATTGTGTAACAATCAATTAAGATCGAGAACACACATACGTTGTACTTTAGGTGATCAGCCTGTCGTACCATATCATCTTTAAAGACGCGGTTTATTGCGTCTATCGATTTCCTACGTCCGTTCTTTTTTTTCATAACCCAAAGGTGTCTAGCCGAAACAATTGGCATTGACTCATATTTAAACCATTCAAACTTTTTGAAAAACAATTTTATGACTGTATACCACACCTTGCAAAGTGCGTTGATGACTCATCATGTATCATCTTCACGCCAGGCTAAATTGGGTGTTGATGAATAAATCATTTTTATTCTTCACATTAAATCCGTCTAGCCAAAACAATTAGCATAGACATATGAATAACATAGCTAGTGAAGAACTAACAAAATTTCCCAGTTCAACTAGTGAACCACTCTTTTCAAAGGCACACAAGTGCGAATATAACCATGAAGATCTAGCATAGCTAGAAGATTTTTGAAATACCCTCAATCCTCTATCTTTTCCATTATTCTCTAACCATAACACAAGTTTTGCAAATATATAGTAATATAGTAAACTGATTGGTTGTATTAAACCAAGTACAAACAAATATATTAGTTCCCCTTCTCATCAACACGGAATTGAAATGTCTCAGCGCACATTGGTACTGATCAATATCGCACTGAATAGAAAAATCATAGCCACATCTCACAAATCGGTTCGACTAACATATCATAGCCCAAGTTCATAACAAGGGTTCGTTCGCTCAGTAACTAACATACAAATATTTTTAAAACTATAGTTATGACGTAACAACTACTAACTAGTCAATATACACACGAGAAAAGAATCACCTTCTCAAAATATATACAAAGAAGAGTTTGACATAAGATTTTAATTTACTTATCAATATAGCAAACTGAGTTATTCCTCCACCCAAGAACTAATGAATCAGTTCCCCGTTTCATCAACACTATCCTCAAATGATTTCATTCAGTGTGTAACCCACTTTGAGAACACTGACCATGAATCATTCATACCAACAGTGTAGTTAGATCGGTTCTCTGAAGCATATTAAACTCTTTCCCATACAAGAGAGTCGTTCTACTCAGTTTTACTAATATGAGTTTTCAATTGAAATCCCTAATCGTTCTATAACTATCTTAGTCACTTTCTTTTCTTAATTCATTCCTTCATCATTTACATTCCTTATGAGTTTACTCATCCCTTTTCTTAGGTATAATTACACAACATACCATACACACCATTTCATTTTTATGAAACAGTTTCACACAAAAACTAATAAGATTATTTTATCTTATTACTTGCTTTGAGAACTCATTAAGAGTCCATTTATCTTCAGATATTCTCGTAAAGAGTTTATCTTTATTCATTATATTTCTTTCACATAATAAATTTTGATGTATTAAAATTTAATAAGATTTATGCATATCTTTTAATTGTCTACGGACTCTTCACAAGTCCATTTCTTCTTAAACCATCAAATTATACTCCAAGGTACTTGTTACCTCGAAACTATAATCCACTGCTCTGATACCAACTGTAACGCCCCCAAAAATCCCCGCGCTTTTGATGCGGCAGACCTTGTGCGTTATTTTCATACATCTATCGACTTAACCAATGATCCCATAATCATATTGGTTAAATTAGTCTTATTTTAGACTATACATTAAAAATGTCTCTTAACTTTGTCCCTGGATCTTAACTTGATCTCAGTCTCATAAATATACAAGTATCAACTTGTATTTCATCCGTATAAATGGATAACACCATATATAACGGTCTAATTTTAACCTTAAGATTTAAATATTCTATAACCTTACATGTTCCAACATCCACGGTATTAAATCATTAGGACGGCTCTTGGGAACAGAGAATCTCGTGGTGAATGTTTGTATCTTCACCCGTGATAAATGTTTGCATATTTATCCGTGACAAATGGTTGTATCTTTGTCCGGTGCAAAATTCTCTTTCCGTACAGAACATTACCCAACTAGTTAAAACCCTCATTCGAAACATATTTGTTTATAGTGATATCTCTTCATATCAATAATCCTACTTATATGGCATTCAGAATAGTAATAACGAGTTATACCTGGGTCCGAGGAACCTTAACGATGGATTTGACCAGTCAACATCGTTTAGTCCTGTCTCGGATGTACAGTACTCACAAGTTATTTACCGATCCTCATCCAGATAAGTAGATCATTATCAATACTATGTTAAGTTTTAACAATTCTATGTTATATCAAAATAAAGACATAACAACATTCTGATGATAATAATTTATATCATTCATTCAATATTCGGTTACATGTTTGTTTGTTCGTATTACAACAGTCAATATGACCTATACAAATACAAGTAATAAACATGAAAACCTAATCTACGCTTCATCTTTACGTTCATGATCTTCTTAACGTTCATCTTTAATCTGCAAATAAGGTTTTATTCGCAAGAATGAGCACGACGGCTCAGCAAGTCTAACATACAGCACATACGCAGTTTATGCTTTCATATAAACTTTAACATGCATTGACTGATTATAATTCTCCATTCAATATCACATATAACTCACGTTCCAACAGTTTATATCACACTGACACACAAAGTGTTAAATCATGTTCATAACTCGTAAACATATCACATAACAGTTAGAAGGCTTTTAAACATCAGTTAAAGACTTCACATATCATCTATTACATAATAACATGACATTCACATCTCATTTGTCATTTTAACAATACTACACAAGTAGCACATAACAAGAGTTAGAAGACTTGCCTTAAAACCATGTTAGGGTTTTCCTGGGAAATCGTTAAACGCCTACAAAAAGGGTTACGCGACCTTGAATGTTAGTTTATCAAATTTTCCTTTTGAGTAAGTCTTATAATAACTTAACTAGACTATTTCCACAGGTGAAATTATTTGGAAAATTGGCTAACTCAAAAACTCATTTTTAAGCCAAATTTTCGGATTTGGGCAGATTTTTGGACTGCCAGACCCCGGCTCGGTTAAACGGCCATAACTTCTTCGTTTTAAAAGATTTTTTAGTCGTTCAAAATTTCACGCGTTCGTAACTTCCGTATCTACAACTTTAATTCATACCGAAGTTGGAGATTCCTTACTGATTTACACATATTTCCCATTAATGGGACTGATCTAAAACTGATTCATAATTCTGACCTCTTTTACAGTGACAGCCATAACTTTGTCATAAGAAAACATTTTTGAGTGATTCTTGAGTCTAAATTGCTTAGAATTTCATGATCTACAACTTTCATTTAGGTGTCTAAGGAAGATTCAGAAATTAAATTTTCGGAAATTTGAAAAAATATTCTGCAAGTATATTAAGCTTAGCTTTCTTTGATCCGATTGGTAAAACATGATACCTCAAGCATTAATTTGCTAAGATAACATGCTCTAACACTCCGTATCACTTCATAACATAAAAATAACAAAATCATAAACCTACTTATATAAAATTTCATGACTTTTTCTCAAGAACACGAAGAACGAATCGAAGAACACGAAGAACAAAGTTTCATCGTTCTTCGTTTCGACTACTAAAACTTGATGCCACAAGCATTATTTAGCAAGGCCATCATGTTTCATCATCCCATAACACTAAATTACCAAATCATAAACCTACTTATGTAGAAATTATGACTTTTGCTCAAGAACACACGAAGAACACGAAGAACGAAAAATCGTACATGGTAACGACTTATGTTCTTGAGCTTTTGGATTTCATACTTGAAATAATTTGAGCATTATAACTGCTTACATAAGTGATTATAACACTTTATAATTGACAAAATTTGGTCATTATAACGACTTGTTTACTTAATTATAACAATTTATAATAATACTCCATAACATACGAAGAACACGGAGAACGGATAAACCGTACATGGATACGACGTATGTTCTTGAACTTTAAACTATGAAATGAAATTTGACATAACAACGACTTGCTCAAGTCATAAGGAACACGGAGAATGAAAAATCGTACATGGCTACGACTTATGTTCTTGAGCCTCATCGATAAAATAAAACTTTAAGCATAATAACGATTAAGAATCGTATCTTTTATTATTGCAAGCTTTAACTATTTCTTTGCAATCTCCAATACATGAATTATAACTAGGAGTAATAGATATAGAGAGTAATTTTGCTCTTGCAAAAGCTTTGGAAAAAGATGAAGAAATGAATGAGTTTAGCTTCCTATTTATAGGAAAATCATAGGTCGGGGTAATTTCGTCATTAGTTAAAAAGACCAAGGGCATTTTAGTCTTTTCGCACATTATTTAATTAATAAAACTAAAATAATATCTAGAGTGTGCCAGGCGTGTGCCAGCGTGTGCCAGCATGCGCCAGCATGTGCCAGCCACACTCTTACCCACTCTTTCTTCCGTTTTCAGCATATCGGATAAATCGCGTACGATTAATTTAAAATATTTCGCATTAGTAATATAAGTTTTAATTACTTATACATATTTTATTCATAAAATACATCATACAATATTAATATGATGTCTCGTCTGACCCTCAAAGTTTTTCTTGAATTAATCTCGGATAACCTTCCGTGTATTTTTCTCAAATACACCTACCGGGCGATGCGATTGATAAATTTCTTTCATTCTAGACACTAATTATGATTGAATAATATAATTAGGTATTAATCTGATAAATTTGATTATTCAAATTTAATGTTAACCTATCTCATGATCCGTTTGATGAAAACAATACGGATGAATTAGCAGTTAATTATATAACAGTCTGATTCCAACTAATTTGGTTAACTTCTACTGATTTAAAATTTTGATATTACTGAGTTTTGTTCCGAATGAACACTTTTCTGTAAAGTGAAAAGTCCAAAAGACTTGGCACGTTTTTCGGTGAATAGTGTTTTTGACGACCATTTCTCAGAAAATGATTAGAAGACCAAAAAGTCAAAAATAATATTTATTTTTGTCTTTTCCCTATTTTGTCTTATTCCCGACACACTTTTCGAGAAAATCTTTTATTGCTTATTTCGCACCGGTGTTGCATACAAACACTGTATCCATCAACGGTTTGATCAAAAACGGAAAGCGTTTTCGTTTGAAGAGCGATTTACGTTTTATTTATGGAAAAATATCAGTGGCTCCCTGGTATCTATTCCCCGTATAAATGCTATATCGTGAAATAGAAAAAGTCCAAACGTTGAAAAGAACGTTCAAAAAGACGACAAACGTTTTCTCGTAAATCGTGTCTTTTTCGTCTTTTTCCCAAGAAAATTTTATTGATTCCCTGGCATCTAAACCTCATATTATCACTATGTCGTGAAATACAAGAAGTCCTACAGATGAAAGAAACGATCAAACGAATGAAAAACGTTTCTTCATGAATAGTGCTTTTTACACGTTTTTCGAGAAAAACTTTTACTGACTATTACGTGTTTTTAAAGCATGGGAAGGTTGAATCTTGAAACAGAATGTCAATTTAACCTTCACATTTTGCTGAAGGGCCTAGGTTATTTTCTAGGGTTTAGACCCTAGGGTTAGGGATTAGGTTTTAACTCTTTTTCCAATTTAGGTTTTTGCCCTAAATTGACTTCTGATTTTTAATAAGTGTTAAGGTTAACTACTCAAACCAAAACAAAAAATCCTACACATAGATAATTCATACAACACATTTAAAAGCTCAATTCAAGCTTTACTAATCACATAACACATAGTTTAGGTTAAAGAATTTAACCTCTTAGTTGTATACGATCGTAGTTTCGAGTCGTATATATTCTTTAAGATAGCTCAATGCATGCTTGAGCAATCGATCTTCGGTTTTGAATTGACAACCTTTGCTTAAATCTTGTTATATCACTTTTGAAATATTTGGGATATTACACACAAGATACTAAGATGATCTTAAGTCTAAGAATCACTTGTACGATTATCACATAAGGAACTCCTATTGACAGACGAGTAAAACTCCATTAGGTGTTCCTTGAGCGAGTCACGTTCAGTGAACTTATTCTCTAATAAGCAACTACATACTTGCTTTAGTGTCTCTACACAAATGATTATGAGATCAATCATCCTCTTCATAAGAGCAAGCATAGTATGTACTAATCTATCCGAATCTACTAATCCCCTTTTTAGTGATCCAACGATTAGGAACAATTTTAGTTTTGAGCTATCTTGAATTTAGATCTCATTAGCATGATCCTCATCATGGTTCTAAAAGCATTACTCAAAAACTATGGGTTTATCCATTTGATTAATTCAAGTAATTAATCATGAATAAAGAAATGCCTTGATACTTTTATTAATAAATGAACAAGACTACAAAGTATATGCTTATCACATCAAATGTGATTGGCTTGAGGGCATATTACTTTCATGAGGTAGGCCATCTCGGTACCTTTAAGACATGACATCCGGGAAGAACCAAGGGTCTTTAACTGATGGAAATGAGGGGGGGGGGCTGCTCAGCTATAATGCTCAGCCCTTGTGCCATTACAGACCATCATCAATTGCTAAGAAAAACAGAGTAAGCAATATAGAGAGAGAAAGGAGCGAACGATTAAAGAAGAAGAAGAAGACAGACTTCTTTTGGCCATCATTAGCCTAGAATTCAAGCCAAGATAGCAAAGGTATAATGATCTCTTCCTTTGTTGTTCATATATATGTTCATGAATTGGTATTGCTGTGGGAATTTTGTGTGTATAGAGGGTCATGGAGGACCCGATGGAATAAGGGAGGATGTACGATTGGAGATTATATGCTCAAATGTCTCAAACAAGCCTATATTTCTTATATGTCTACCAAGTGGTTGTCAAAAGTCCTAAGAGAAGATAATTTCCATATTTTGTGATTAAAGTGTGGTTTTGATACTGATGTAACTTATATGTGTTATGTGTGAAGACTAATCATAGCACAATGAATTAGAACCAAGAATTTAAGCATGTTTTATAAGTTATATATAAAAAAGGGTTTTATGTGTTAAGTGGTAAACAAGATTGTTGGTATGTGAGTGTTGACTCATGAGAATCTTAAGAAAGTTGGTGTTGTGCTCATATGTGTCATAGGCTAGATAAACATGGTGTTGTAAGAACCATTGTGGAATATGAGAATGTAGTGTGAAATGTATAGCCAACTTGTATGCTATCTTTCAAAGTAAGAGCATGTTTTCATATGATGAAATTTTATCTTGAAACTATGATTGATCCATAATTCATAAGGAAATCCATGGAGAGTTTTGTTCTCACAAGTTATTTTGGTTATAAGTTGATTGTAACCTTGGTAAACATACACTACATAAGGGTAAATTGTGTTTTGAATAGCTAAAAATCATGTATGCTCAAAGTTTGAAAAATCTGGAAGCAAAAATCAAGCTGTGAAAAATCCTGATGGAGTAGCGCAGCCGCGCCGCTCCCTTTGTATTTTTGGGGGCGGCCACGCCATATGGCATTTCTGGTTTTTAGTGGGACTGGGGCGGCCACGCCACTAAATGAGGCAGGCGCGCTACTGTTCCAGAGAAAAAAAAAGAGTCTAGAACTAAAGTTCTGAAAAAGTTTTAAAACAATCATAACTCGTCATTCTTGAACAAGAGACTGATCACCTTAAGTACTTGTGAGAATATTTTTCATTCATTCGAATGTTAAATATTTCGTAGAACTATTGTTCATATCTCATTATTATTCATGGTTCTTTATAACCCCTTGTCATGTTAACTCAGTTATTTGTCAGTTATGAGAATGCTATTATTTATGTACTTCACAATTCTTGTTCAATTGTTGAAGGCATTGAGAAGCTTAGTTTTGTTCATAATAAATCTTTATTGAACTTGCTGAGCAAATTTGTTGCTCACCCTTGCTTATATTATCAAATGCAGCTAAGCCCAAGAATTTGGAAGAGAATAAGAAAGATAAAGGCAAAGGCAAAGTCCACGACTAGATTAATTGTATTTACTTTCATTTATCTATGATGTAAACTTTATGAATTGTATGAGGAGATTTAAGGTTAGAAACCTGGGATGAATGTGAGAATGATTTAAGTCTATGTAATATTTACATTTCCGCGAATGAATAGGTAGATGTATAGTACGTATGTGTGGATCGTGAGCACCGAACCCAGAGTTGCAAGAACCCGGATTTGGGGGCTTCACAGGTTGGTATCAGAGCCGTAGGTTATAAACCTTAGGTTGGGGGGGAAACCCTAGGAGTATGACCTTAATCAAACTCATATCGAGTTATAGCTGAATTTGGAGGATAAAAGATCACCTTATGTGTTATGTGGTAGAATAAAATGACTTCTTCACGATACTAATAATTGTTTTGGTTGTAGGATGTCAGAAGTTAGAGAATTAAGTGGGATGGTTGAGGAGGCGTTCCTAGATATCCACATGGGTATGGAACAACCGATAGAGACTGAGTCTGAGATAGATCCTGAGGAGGATCACATGGCTAAAAACAATGAGGAGCTGGTAGCTGCGGAGGAGCCAGCTGATATGGGCGAATTTATAGCCAAAGCTGAGGAAGAAGTGCAGTACTATACTTCACCAGATGAGCCGTCAGCTGAGAATCCTTGGGTAAATCAACTGGTAGATGAGAATCTGGAGCTGAAAGACAGGATTATGCACCTGGAGGAGGAAAATCAAAAACATCAGGATATGGAAGACCAATACAAGTCTATGGCATATCAGTTTGTTGATAAGAACATGGAATTGGAGGATAGAGTTCGTAAGCTGCAAGAGGAGAACCGCGAGTATCAGAACGTGGTGGGACAGTATGAGTCACTAGTATATCAATTGATGGCAAAAGTGACTGAGATGAAAAGGAAGTATCTAGAGGTTGAACAAAAGAGAGATGAGCTTCAGATGGAGAATGAGGCCATGAAAGCCGAGTTCGATTTAGAGATTTCTGATAAGATAAGAGTTGAGGAGGCATGGAGCAGATCTATCAGGTGGGTAGATCAACTGGAGGGAGAAGTCAAAGCCAAGAAGGTAAAGATAGATTCCATGAGTTATGTATTCAGCACAGCTATGGGAAGATGGTTGAATAGGGTGCACAGGTACCCTGCAGAGGAAGGACAAACCAGCCATACCATGAGTCGGTAGTTGGTGGATTATATAGGCCGACAAGAGTACGATGATGCCATTCAGCGTGGCATGCTTGGATATTTAGTCCGTTTGTGTGTCTGTAGTAGTTATGAAATCCCAACCTTTGTATGGTTAAGGGATATGTAGACTGTCCCCAAGCTTTTGTTATAATAGGGGCTATATTATGTAAATCCCATCTTTTGTTTAGTGGGATAATGAACGTTTATAGCAATATGCTATGTTATGTAAGATGTTATGTATCACTTGCTGGCATATGAATATAAACGAGCTTTATTAAGAAAAATGTGCTCTACGATGTTTAGATGATTAAATGTTTAATGCTTGAAGATAAATATTGAAATAACAATACAAAGTTTTAATTATCAGAGAATGCCGCCGCGAAGAAGAATACCAGCACACCAAGAAGAGTCTGTAAATGATGAGAGAGGTGCAGTTGACCCGATGCAACGTTTTGAAGATCTCCTAGTAGGAGCAATGCAAGGGAGAGAACCTCATGTAACTAACCCAACTTCGGTAGTGAATCCACAATCTAGTTTTAAAGAATTCAAGGCTGTAGGGCCACCAGAATTAAAGGAACCACGGATCCAATTGAAGCCCAGACTTGGGTGGAAGAAATGGAGAAATCTTTGAGGTTGCACGCATAAGCGATGAACAGAAAATAGCTTTCGCTACCTTCATGATGAAGGGGGAAGCTAACTACTGGTGGAAAGCTAACAAGAACCGAGCGGGAGAAGGAATAATGTCATGGGATCACTTCAAAGAGCTATTTTTTGAAAATTACTTTCCAACTAGCCTGTAAGCAAGAATGGAGGTCAAGTTTCTAGAAATTAAGCAAGGGAACATGGCAGTAGCAGAATATGCTGCCAAGTTCAATGAATTAGCGAGGTTTGCTCCACACCAAGTAGACACTGAAGAACGCAAGGCAAGAAGGTTCGAGTTAGGATTGAAGCCTTGGATATATAGCAGAGTTTCTGTTTTATAGATTAACTCATTCACAACCCTGTTAGAGAAAGCAATAATAGCCGAGGGCGGAAATGAAGCCCTGATAAGGTATAATCAAGAGAAAAGGGGAAAGAAGAGCGATGGTGTGAACCGCGAAGGTAGCAGCGGGGGAAGTAACTTTGGAAAAAGGAAATGGAATAGTAACAACAATAATTTGGGGAACAATCAAAGGGATGGAAAGAAGAAAAGCACAGTATGTGGAAACTGTGGCAAAGGTCATCAAGGTGTTTGCATGAAAGGGAAGAATATCTATTACAACTGTGGAAGGAGGGACACATTTTGCCCAACTGTCCCAAACCAAGAAAGAATCAAGGATGTTTCATTTGTGGTGCTATGGATCATGTAGTCAAGAATTGTCCATAGAAAGGATCTGGAGGAAGCGATGGAAATAAGGGAAGTAACAACAAGCTGTCAATCGAAGGACCAACGCAGCCTAATCGACCAACGGCAAGGACATTCAACATGACGGTTCAGGATGTGGTGACCTCTAGAGACGTAGTGTCAGGTATCATCCCAATCAATGATATAAATGCATATGTTTTATTTGATTCGGGTGCTACTTGTTCTTTCATATCTGATGAATTTGCGCAATGACTAAAATTACCCCAAAAGAAACTTGAATCCCCATTGAATATTAAAGTAGCAAACAAAGAGATAATTCCTGTTAGGTATGTGCATAGAAATTGTTGCGTGAATATAAGAGGGCACCAGATGATGGTGGATTTAATTCCAATAAGGCTAGGAGAATTTGATGTAATCCTAGGAATGGACTGGTTATTCAACCATGGTGCAGTTATAGACTGTCAGAAGAAGTGTGTAAACCTGTTGACTCCAAAGAAGCCAAAGGTAGTGTTTTATGGTAGCAAATCGCCAAGACAATCATGTAGTCTGACGATGATGCAGGCCAAGAAACTGTTAAGGAAATGATGTGTAGGTTATCTGTGCCATATAGTGGATACCCAGAAGGAAGTGAAAGAAATAAAACAGATACCTATAGTGAACGAGTTTGCGGATGTTTTTCCAGATGAACTACCCGGTCTGCCGCCAGACCGAGAGATTGAGTTTGTTATAGATTTAGTACCGGGAACAACACCAATATCGAAGGCTCGGTATCAAATGGCGCTTGTAGAGATGAAGGAACTAATGGTCCAATTACAAGAGTTATTAGATAAGAAGTACATTCAACCGAGTGTGTCTCCGTGGGGAGCACCGGTGCTATTTGTGAAGAAGAAGGATGGGTCGATGAGGCTTTGTATCGACTATAGGGAGTTAAACAAAGTCACAATCAAGAACAAGTATCCACTACCAAGGATCGACGATTTGTTTGATCAGCTAAAGGGAGCGGGATATTTCTCCAAGATAGACTTAAGAACTGGTTACCATCAATTGAAGGTAAGAAAGGAGGATGTGCCAAAAACGGCATTTAGAACTCGTTACGGTCATTACGAGTTTCTAGTGATGTCATTTGGGTTGACAAATGCACCAGCAGCGTTTATGGATATGATGAATCGAGTGTTCAAACAGTATTTAGACAAGTTTGTAGTGGTCTTCATTGCTGATATTTTAGTTTACTCCAAAACTAAGGAAGAGCATACAGAACATCTAAGAATAGTGTTGGAAACCCTGAGAAATGAGAAGTTGTACGCAAAATTTACAAAGTGTGAATTTTGGATGGAAAGAGTTCAGTTTCTAGGACATGTTATTGATAAAGAAGGAATATCTGTAGATCCGGCAAAAGTGGAGGCGGTGATTAACTGGGAGCAACCCAAGACGCCGACAGAAGTACGAAGTTTCTTAGGATTAGCAGGTTACTATCGAAGATTTATCCAAGATTTTTCGAAGATAGTGACTCCATTAACTAATCTGACAAGAAAGACGACAAAGTTTGTTTGGACGGATAAATGCGAGGAGAGCTTCAGGGAGTTGAAAAAGAGGTTGAGTCAGGCACGTGTATTATCGTTGCCAGATAATACAGGAGGATTTGTAGTATATAGTGATGCATCGCATAAAGGACTAGGTTGTGTGCTTATGCAAAACAGTAAGGTCATTGCGTATGCGTCACGTCAGTTGAAAGATTATGAGAAGAACTATCCGACGCATGATTTGGAATTAGCGGGAGTGGTTTTTGCATTAAAAATTTGGAGGCATTACCTCTATGGAGAAAAGTGTGAGATATATACAGACCATAAGAGTCTGAAATGTATTTTCACCCAGAAGGAGCTTAATATGAGGCAGAGAAAATGGTTGACGTTAATTAAAGATTATAATTGTGAAATTCTGTACCATCCGGGGAAGGCCAACGTAGTGGCCGATGCGTTAAGTAGAAAAGGTAGAGAAAGATTGATGATGTTAACTGTTCAGGATGAATTAATCCGAGAAATGGCAAGTTTGGAATTGGAAATCAAAATCCCGGAAGAATCGGAAGAAATGTTATTTGCAATGGAGGTTCGACCAACTCTATTGGACAGAATAAAAGAAGTGCAAGAAGAAGACGACGAATGCGAAAAGATACGGAAGAGAATCGCTGAAGGAGGGGAAGTTAAGTATAAGATGGATAAGGATAACATCCTCAGAATTGAAGGAAGAGTGTGGGTACTATCAGTACCAGAGTTAAAGGAGAATATTTTGCAAGAAGCTCATAACTCAAAGTATTCGGTACACCCAGGTAGTACAAAAATGTACCAAGACTTACGACAACATTTCTGGTGGTCGAATAGAAAACGAGAAGTGGCAGAATGTGTAAGCCGATGTTTGACGTGTCAAAGAATTAAAGCTGAACATCAGCGACCAAGCGGTCTATTGCAACCCTTAGAGATACCCGAGTGGAAATGGGAGCACATTACGATGGATTTCATTGTTGGACTTCCAGTTACCCCGAAGGGATTTGCTGCGATATGAGTAATAGTAGATCGGTTAACTAAGTCAGCGCACTTTTTGCCGATCAATATCCGATTTAATTTGGATCAATTGGCCAAACTGTACATCAAGGAGATTGTTTCAAGACATGGGGTCCCAGTGTCAATAGTGTCAATCAAGACCCAAGATTTACTTCAAAATTTTGGAGAAGTTTTCAAGAACGAATGGGAACGCAGTTGAGGTTTAGTACGGCTTACCATCCTCAGACAGACGGACAAAGCGAGAGAACTATTCAAACGTTAGAAGACATGTTACGAGCGTGTGTGATGGATTTTAAGGGAAATTGGGATGACCTTTTGCCTTTAGTCGAGTTTGCATATAATAACAGTTACCATGCAAGTATCGGCATGCCACCTTATGAAGCATTATACGGAAGGAAGTGCAGGACACCTCTGTGTTGGGATGAGGTGGGAGAACGTCAATTGTTAGGACCAGAAATGGTACAGCAGGCAGCAGAGATGGTTAAAGTAATAAGAACCAGACTTGTAGCAGCGCAAGATCGACAGAAGAAATATTCAGATTTTCATCGTCAGCATCGAGACTTTGAGGAAGGAAGTTTTGTATTTTTTAAAGTATCTCCCTGGAAAGGGAAAATAAGATCTGGAAAGAAGGGAAAATTGAGCCTCAGGTTTATAGGACCCTTCGAGATTCTGAAAGGAGTGGGAGAAGTGGCATATGAGGTAGCTTTACCTCCCGAACTGGAACATATACACAACGTGTTTCACGTGTCAGTGTTGCAACCATACAAGCCAGATTATAAGAATGTGATCGCGTATGAGCCAATACAAGTTGAGAAGGATCTAACGTATGAAGAAGTTCCTGTTCAAATCATTGATCGTAAAGAACAAGTTTTAAGGAATAAAATAATACCTTCTGTAAAGATAATTTGGAAGAACCACAACGCTGAAGAAGCCACGTGGGAATTCGAAGATAAAATGAAGAATGATTATCCCCATCTTTTTGTGTAACCTTATATTGCGATTCCGGGGACGAAATCTTTATAAAGGGGGAGAATGTAACGACCAAGAAATTTGTATAATATTTTTATGAATGTATGTGAATTAAATTTTTGTGATGTGATGAAAGTATACTTTCTTTTAAATGTATACTTAAATTGAGAATGAAAAGGAAAGTCAACATGTAATTAATTAGAAATGTTGGGTAATTAAATTACACAAATGATGAATTAAATTTGGGTTATTAAAATGATAACCTAAATTTGAAAATTTAAAGGCTAAATTAGTATATTCATCGTAAGATTAATTAACACCCAAATAATTAGCATTTTGGGCTATGTATTATGGATCAATGTAACAAGTAAACTAAAATTAAACTAGCCAAAGCAAATGAGTCCAAGTGAGGGTTCATTTCCAACCAAACCCTAGTCCATGACCCAAACTTTTGCTTTGTTGGTTGCAATTAGATTGTAGTCCAAGTGTGTTGACCATTTTGGGGTAAAAGACTATTATTGGCCCAACTTAAAGAGAATTCCAACAAGTCCAAGTGATTTAGTGATCCCAAAATAAGAAGTAGTTCAGCAGCCAATTGACTGGTACGTAACATTATTTAAGCCAAGAGTGACTCTTAATTTGGGACAAGCTAGCCACTGGAACCTTAAAACAGGGGATAGGGCAATTCAAAGCGGCACTGGAAAAATCTATAGAAGCTATAAGGTAGGCCATCTCGATAGCTTTAGGATATGACATCCGGGAAGAACCAATGGTCCTTAACTGATTGAAATGAGGGGGGGGGGGCTGCTCAGCTATAATGCTCAGCCCTTGTGCCATTACAGACCATCATCAATTGCTAAGAAAAATAGAGTAAGCAATATAGAGAGAGAAAGGAGCGCACGGTTAAAGAAGAAGAAGAAGCCAGACTTCTTTTGGCCATCATTAGCCTAGAATTCAAGCCAAGATAACAAAGGTATAATGATCTCTTCCTTTGTTGTTCATATATATGTTCATGAATTGGTATTGCTGTGGGAATTTTATGTGTATAGAGCGTCATGGAGGACCCGATGGAATAAGGGAGGATGTACAATTGGAGATTATATGCTCAAATGTCTCAAACAAGCCTATATTTCTTATATGTCTACCAAGTGTTTGTCAAAAGTCCTAAGAGAAGATAATTTCCATATTTTGTGATTAAAGTGTGGTTTTAATACTGATGTAACTTATATGTGTTATGTGTGAAGACTAATCATAGCACAATGAATTAAAACCAAGAATTTAAGCATGTTTTATAAGTTATATATAAAAAGGGGTTTTATGTGTTAAGTGGTAAACAAGATTGTTGGTATGTGAGTGTTGACTCATGAGAATCTTAAGAAAGTTGGTGTTGTGCTCATGTGTGTAATAGGCTAGATAAACATGGTGTTGTAAGAACCATTGTGGAATATGAGAACGTAGTGTGAAATGTCTAGCCAACTTGTATGCTATCTTTCAAAGTAAGAACATGTTTTCATATGATGAAATTTTATCTTGAAATTATGATTGATCCATAATTCATAAGGAAATCCATGGAGAGTTTTGTTCTCACAAGTTATTTTGGTTATAAGTTGATTGTAACCTTGGTAAACATACACTACATAAGGGTAGAATAGCTAAAAATCATGTATGCTCAAAGTTTGAAAAATCTGGAAGCAAAAATCAAGCTGTGAAAAATCCTGATGGAGTAGCGCGGCCGCGCCGCTCCCTTTGTATTTTTGGGGGTGGCCATGCCGTATGGCATTTCTGGTTTTCGGTGGGACTGGGGCGGCCGCGCCACTACATGAGGCGGGCGCGCTACTATTCCAGAGAAAAAAAAAAGAGTCTACAACTAAAGTTCTAAAAAAGTTTTAACAATGATATATTATGATGGTTTATTGTGAATTACAAAATGATTGGTATAATCCATGAACATGTGTATAGAACTTATATTGTGAGTCATGTGACCATATGTGATTAGATGGCTCGTAAGTGTTAACTAGACTTTCAAGAATGATGAGTTATGACTGTATCTAATTAGTAGATCAATAATATGGTATATGTAGGTCAACTCGTTGACAAGGTAGAACAGTTAAGTGTAATCAACACATCAGACAAGTGTCATATTCTAAACTCCTTATTTGGTACATATTTATTGTACGAATGTCATGCTTCGCACTTTGTGCATCTTGTCAAAATATTCATATATTGAATGGTTTATGATTAAAGTTCTTTCATTTTTGAACTATCGTATGAAGGTCTAATCCATTTGATCCGGTTAGACCAATGTTGGCAAAAGTTATTAAATTCAAATAAATTCTTTGAAGCTAATACAAACCATATTGTTATGGTGCGGAATCATAAAGTAAAATTGAGATGAACAAAACCCTAATATGGGGAATTTTTATCGGTTAATCCGATGTAGAAAAACTGAACGATATGCATATTCGTAAGTACAAGAGACTGATCACCTTAAGTACTTGTGAGAATATTTTTCATTCATTCGAATGTTAAATATTCCGTAGAACTATTGTTCATATCTCATTATTATTCATGGTTCTTTATAACCGCTTGTCATGTTAACTCATTTATTTGTCAGTTATGAGAATGCTATTATTTATGTACTTCACAATTCTTGTTCAATTGTTGAAGGCATTGAGAAGCTTAGTTTTGTTCATAATAAATCTTTATTGAACTTGCTGAGCAAATTTGTTGCTCACCCTTGCTTATATTATCAAATGCAGCTAAGCCCGAGAATTTTGAAGAGAATAAGAAAGATAAAGGCAAAGGCAAAGTCCACGACTAGATTAATTGTATTTACTTTCATTTATCTATGATGTAAACTTTATGAATTGTATGAGGAGATTTAAGGTTTGAAACCTGGGATGAATGTGAGAATGATTTAAGTCTATGTAATATTTATATTTTTGCGAATGAATGGGTAGATGTATGGTACGTATGTGTGGATTGTGAGCACCGAACCTAGAGTTACAAGAACCCGGATTTGGGGGCGTCACAACGGCACCAATTTCGAAGGCACCATATAGAATGACTCTAGTCGAATTAAAAGAGTTGATAGTTCAATTGTAGGAATTGTTGGACAAGAAGTATATCCAACCAAGTGTGTCTCATTGGGAAGCACCAGTTTTATTTGTAAAGAAGAAGGATGGATTGCTAAGGCTTTGTATCGACTACAGAGAGTTGAACAAAGTGACAATTAAGAACAAATACCCATTACCAAGGGTCGATGATTTGTTTGATCAACTACGGGAAGCAAAGTATTTTCAAAAGATAGACTTGAGAAGTGATTATCACCAGTTGAAGGTGAGACCTGAGGATGTTCTTAAGACAGCATTTATGACTCGTTATGGTCATTACAAGTTTCTAGTAATGTCTTTTGGGTTGACGAATGTACCAGTTGCATTTATGGATTTGATGAATATAGTATTCAAGCAATATTTACACAAGTTTATGGTGGTGTTCATCGTTGACATTCTAATTTATTCAAAGACTCAGGAGGATCATGCGGAACATTTGAGGATAGTGTTGGAAAAGTTGAAGGAAACAAAGTTATACGCAAAAAATTTAAAATGCGAATTTTGGTTGGAAATGGTGCAATTTTTAGGGCACTTGATTGACCAACAAGGGATATCGGTGGATCCAGCAAAGGTAGATGCAATAATAAACTGGGAACAACCAAAGACACCTGTCGACGCAGGAAAAAGTCGTTTTGTTTTTTATAATTGTCCCTTTCCAATTTTAGCCTTTGGATTAAGATGTGATTTTTGAAAAGGGTCGGCTTGAGTGTCGACGGGGTTTGAAAGATCGATTTTATGATGAGCCAATTGACCAGAGTCGTCAGTTGGTATATTTGAAATGGATGTACCAACTCATCCGAATTTTTCTTTCGTAATCGTAGTGGCTCATATGTGACTCCGAATTAATTGGTCCGCAAACCGAGATTCATAGAGTTCGGGGGCTTGCTTAAGCGAGGGGAAGGTGTTAGGCACCCCCCGACTTCCGTGAAAATACGGTTACCGCAATCTTGATGTTTTCCTATCCTTTTAAATCCTAAAATGTGTGTGTGTGTGTGTGTGCCTACATGTTTGTTGTGATGAAAACCTGCTTTGATTTTTTGTAGAAAACGTGCTTTATTTATCAAGTGTTTTGAAACGTCTTTTAACTCGAATGACAAGGCTTTTGTTTGATAATAAACGTTGATTTTAAGTTTGAAAATTGTGGATTTTTATTAGGTGTCGTTTTCAGAAACTAGGAGTTTTAAACTTTTCTCAAATAGGAATTGAGACTGTATCCTTCTAACAGTAAAATCAAAATGAAAATGAAGGCAACTTCTAGGAACTCTTTAACCCTATGTGTTAGTTCCCGTTGACACAATAGAGATCTAGAAGGGGGGGGGGGGTTGAATAGATCAAAAAAAAACTTTTTCCTTTTATAACGAAAGCATATTAGTTATAAATGATAGAATCAATTCAAGCACAGCGGATTTTACTTTTAATAAACCCCTTAAAGAAATATGAGTCATTTCAATTTAGTGTGTTAATCTAGTATGGGTGAAAGCAGATATAACAGTTATTGTGCAGAATATAAAAGACATAAAATAAATGACACAAGAGATTTATAGTGGTTCGGAGACTGAATAACTCCTACTCCACTCTTCTACTTGACAGTAGGAAATCCACTAAGATTTAGTCCTCAGGACTAGGACACTCTCGCCCTCATCAAGTCCAGCAGACTTGGCTCTTTTAGTCACATCAAGACTAGGACACTCTTGCCCTCATCAAGGCTAATAGCCTTGGGACTGTAGACTAAGTCCAGCAGACTTAGAATCTCTTGTACCCTTTGGTACTCAACAAGTCCAGCAGACTTGATTTGTTTGTCCGTTGAGTTGTGCTGCTAAGTAGAACATTGATCTTCTTTATCTTCTGGTACTTAGCAGCTGCTTGTGATCCATCATTGAATGCTGCTGATGTTTGTCGTTGACATTCTCCTTCTTTCTGGTATTCAGCAACTACTCAAGATCACCAATTTGTGCTACTAGGCTTTTGCACTTTAGCTCATTTGGTACTTGATAACTTCTTGAGATGAACTCCTGAGATGACTGTGATGCTTCTTCTTTTTGGTACTCAGTTGTTCCTTCTTATCATAGACAGTTTATTGCTTCTCGAGATGGGCTTCTGAGTTGACTGTGATGCTTCTTCTTTTTGGTACTCAGTTGTTCCTTCTTATCATAGACAGTTTATTGCTTCTCGAGATGGGCTTCTGAGTTGACTGTGATGCTCCTTCCTTTTGGTACTCAGTTGCTACCATGTATGTATCAAGTTTGCGTTTAAGCTTCTTACTTCCATGTGCCTAGCAGCTCTGAACACTTCTCTTGTAATAGAGTTATTCATCTCTATGTCTCTCTCAATTCAGTGTTAGTGTTCTGATGGATCGTAGAGTCCTTCAGCATCTTCATTTTCTGTTTCACTCTACGATCGGTTGTCTTCTACCATCATCTCTCTCGTGGATTTTTCAATAACTGCAACAACAACTTTTTTGTTTCTCATATTAGGCCTTTATATCTCTGAGCAAATCTTACCGTTGAAAGAAATCCCGTTGGTTTCATTTGGCCTTGTGCAGATCCTCAATATCTTCAATGTTGACTTTCTTGCTGCTTGTGTCAGTGCTTTTCCATTTGCTGACATGTTCTGATATATTAACCTGTAGCTCAGCTTTTTCTGATTTTGTAGCCGTTGCTCTCTTCCTTTTACAAATCTTCCCGTTTGAAGTATTCAGTTTTAGACTTCTTTATGAATACTTTAATCATTAAATCAGAGTGTTAGTGCTCTGCAGGCTCTGACTTGTTGACTTGTCTTCTTTACCACTGTAGAGATGTCAGTCTCGTGTTCTTCCCAGTCTTTGGAGTGAACAGGTCTTTTTAGAGAATAGATCGTTGGGACATGGTCTTCTGATTTCTTGAGCCTGAAACATGATACTAAAAGTCTTTGTTCTGACACCCAGTACGCATTAGTCAGTATTCTGATATTACTGACTTATTCAACAGCAGATGCCTTTAGAAGTGTTGGTGTGGATGTTTCTGAAGTAATCAACAACCCATATAGATACAACTGACTTAAGTGCTTAGATGTCTTCAATCGATGCTGGCACTTAAGTACCCAACGATTAATCCGGTTGTAACTACTTACTTCTGATCGTTGAGTCATCTGCAGATCTTGCTATATAGCTCTACGATCTTCATTTTTGCTCGAACTGCTTGGTTCATAAGTCATAGAGGACTGCTCTACGAACTTCAGGTGCATTCCCTGTTGTAATATCAAAGGTTGTTTATGTAGCGTTAGAATATCTTCACCTTGACTCAACGATTGTGTGAACGTTGAGCTACTAAGTTTGCTTTTTCACTCTACGACTCAGCTTTGCTAAATAACGATCTTGCTTTATGGTGTAAGTCGTAGTTCAATCGTAGAGTTATAAATTGAACTATTCTACGATCTCTGTTAAGGCTAGAAGCTAGATGTACGAGATCTTCATTTAGTTTGTTTGTTAGCTCAAGGACAGCCTTCTGAATAATCCTTACGAGAATTGCTGTCATGATTCTGAATACTTGTGTAGAGGTTGCTACTTGACTCTGCTTGGTTCGTAGACAAGATTTTGAGAATCGTAGAGTGACTGTTTATATGAACTCTAAGATCCCGAGAGTTAGCTCTACGATGCTGAGATAACTCTACGATCTGCCGAGAAGACTCTTTAATTTCCTGAGCCTTGTTCTGCGTTTATGTGGCAGACTCTACGATCTTTCTGGAAGACTCTACGATTTTCCTTTGAGTGATTTCATAAGACTTCTATCTGAATGACTCTTCACTTCTCAATCAGTCTTTGCTGATGGAGTTGGTGCTTGGATCTTCTGTTTGCTTGTCTGTCATTCAGGGTCTTCATACTGATGATTTTTAAGCAAACACTCTATGATTTTGCTTTGTAAACGTGAGTGTATGACTGGCTATGCTGATGGCTTGCAGACCCTACGATCGAGTGTAGTCAACGATTCTTGTTTTAACTCTCTTGCCAGACTGCTGTTCTTTTGATCAATCAGGCCTATCTATTACATTTTAAGATCAGACTAACAAGTTTGATCTTTCTATCTATAGTCCTTGTACATAGTGATCTTTTGAAGGACTGTACAATGCTATTAACTCATATGAGATCAACTTAACAGTTTTGATCTTGTCAATCTAAGTCCTTAGAACATAATGTCTATTAACTATTAAGGACTTTACATCTTTCATCAATGCAGACATATTTGCATATTAATTCATTTATCTTTTAAAAACACATCATCAAATCTTATAATTGAGAAATATCATTCACATGCATATTCCAAATAATCTCCCCCTATTTGATGATGACAAAACAATAATACAAGATGCTTATGCAAATGATGAATGAATCTTACTATACAGTGAGCTACTGTATTACTAGAGCAGAAAATATGAATGTCATTGATTGAATACTTAAATACAGATTACACAACATCCTAACCACTGGATCCAGATCATACTATTTCAGTTTGAGATGTACCTTCCTTTGTATTTGTATGTCTTCTGAATGATCTACATGTTGTTGCTGCTTATCTGTTAGTTCTGCTCCCCCTCAGCTGATGACTTCATGTCTTCGTCTGGCTCCCCCTCAGTTCTTGCCTTCAAGGCTTCCTTTGCCTGTTTTCTTTTCTGCTTCTTCTTGCTCTTCTCCTTTAGCTTCATTTGTTTCATCCTGATCCTCTTTCTCTTTTTCTCCCCCTCTTTGTCATCAATAGTCTGAGAGAGCTGCTGAAAATTTACCATAAGCTGCTCGACCAGGTAGGATGTGTTTCCAATTTCAATCTTTAGATCCTGCTGAGTGAGCTCAATGGTCTGAGACAGAGATTGATTTAAATTCTCTATCTTTTCCGAAAGAGATACAATAGATTCTTCATTGTTCTTCCGAAGTTTCAGAATTTCTTTCTGCTGATTTTCTGATGACTTCTGATTTATCTGATCTTGTTGAAGAAGCTTGAAAGATATGTTTGAAAAAGATGCTTGCACTTCTTTGTAGAATTCTTCTGCTCCATATATAGCCTCTGTTGTGGTAGAATTCTTGAAGATGTTTTCAAGAGCGGTGATTGTATCAAAGAAATCATTGTTTGATGATGAAGGAATATCAGAGGGTGATTTGCTGGGAATATTTGGCTGAGACTGGTTTGTTGCAGTCGTAGAGTCAGGATGCTTTACAGCCCTTGACTCTACGAGTCTATTTTTCTTCTGACTATCATCTTGATTGATCAACAGTGAATAAGGAATGAATATACTTTCTGCATGACGGTAGGTTTTGAAGTGTTGGACATTTTTGATCAGCAGAGTTGGAAATGATTGAACTCTTGGGAAGTTCTGAGAAACCATCTTTAGATTAGGAAAGTAAGTATAACACCAACTGAAGAAGCTCGTATCTCTGAAACAGATAGCTTTTAACCAGGGCATCCAAGGGTAGAACCTCCTTAACTCCTGACCCTTATGATCATATAAAACTGTGGTTCGATCGAATTCGATGTCTTCAAACTTGCTCAGTAAATCTTCCATGGTTATTGAAGCTACTCTGAGTTGACCATTGCCGTGATCAATCCATTTGTTTGGCAACATGGCTCCTGGCTTTTCAACTGCTTCCAATATAATCCTTCTTCGAATACTTGATGGTGAGGCTGCTGGAACATGATGATTAAGACTTTCTGACTCAGCATTTTCAGAGCTCGAGTCTTCTTGATCTTTATCTCCGAAGGTTGTTTCCTTTCCTTTCCCTTTGTCAGAGTCTTTAGCTTTAGGAATTGATTCCTTTGAAGCTTTGACAGGTTCAGCAGTTGTTTCTTCTAACTGTTCTTTATTTCTCAAGGTTCCACTAACATCGTCTTCTCTTGCTTCTTCAACTGTTTCTGCAGTAAACATTTCTTCACTTCCAGATTTTGACTCACTTGGAGTCACATTTTCTTCAACAGGTACCTTCTTACTTTCATCACTGAGATCAATGAAGTTAGGTGAACCATCTCCTGCCTTTTTATTCCCCAGAGATTTCATCATTTGTTGAAGACGAGCACTTTGTCTTTTTGCAGGCTTGATCTTTTCAGTTTTCAACTTCTTGAGGGATGATTTTGGTGAGATGAATCCAAATGATAGAGACTTATCAGATGAATCATCTTTACTTGAACATGCTTTCCTTTTTCCTTTGCTTTCCTTTGAATCTTTCTTGCTGCTGCTAGTCATCCTTAACCTCTTATTATCCATGGGATTCTTCTTCCAATTGTCAAACAGTTTTGGAGACATAACTTTGTGGACATTCAAAGTCTCCCCCTCATCATCCCTAATCTTATCTTGCAATTTCCGCTTTAGTATGATACTTAAGAATCGTCCATAGAATACTTTTGAGATTGGCTTTCCAGGAGCCTTTATTTTCTCAACCTCCTTGACTAACAAGTCAAATAGTATGGCACCAAAGTTTATGTTCTTTCTCATGACAATAGCAGACATGATTCTTAGTTGAGGATCACTTACAGTGTCATGAGCGGTGTCTTTGCATAGGATACATTTGCCCACTATCTCTGCCAGGAACTCGAACTCTTCTGGAAACTCCTTTTTCTTCATACCCTTTAGTTGAGTTTTCTTTACATAACCCATCCTCCTCATTCCTTCAACTGTATCTATGTCTTCAAGTGATGATAGATCTCCAACAGTAATTCCCAGACACTTGTTGATTTCGGTATCATCTATTTTGAGTTTTTCTCCTCTAACTCTTGAAACTAACTCATCTTTGTTTACAACTGCGTTCCGATAGAATTCTTTTACCAGAACAGAGTAGACCTTGGTGTTTGCCCCCAAACAATCTGAGAAACCAGCTTCCTGCACTATTGTAAGAATATCCTTGAATTTCTTTTCAGAGGACTCAAACTTATCAAAGCCGAGTTGGATGCCAGAAACAACTTGACAGTTTTCCATATCAAATGGTTTTGAAAAAAAAAATGTTAGGTCAAATGACGATTTCAGAGAATGACAAGGGTGTGATCGAGATGTATAAATATCAGGAGTCTTTTGTGTTTAGGGTTTGAAGATTTTCTGGGTTTCAACAATGGTTTTGGTACAGGATGAGTTTTCACGGTTTTGAGAAATGGATACTGATAACTGATGGGAAAGGACAATCGTCAGTTTGAAAATTTTGGCTTATGTCAGTTCCCTCGTAAATTTTGTAGAAGACACGTGTAGGATATTCATTTGCAGGACGTGGCCTTCACTTTTGCATTTATTGTAACTGATGCATAACTGACTCACTTGAGTTTGGAGAGCGTGAACCTTACTTCCTTGTTTGACAGACACCTTGGTCAGTTCGTAGAGTGACTTGCTCTTTACTCTACGATTATCCTTAGAAAAGACTTTTGGCCACTAATGCAGAATGCTTGAGATTCTTTTGCACAGTTTTCTTCTTTTGTACAAACAGCAGGTGGATCATTCCTTGACGAATAACGACTTTGGTTGGAGAAAATTCCTTTTTCACTTTATACCTGGAGCTCAGATGGAATACAGGTGATGTAAAAACGCTCAGTCTTTTGGCAGAGTTCAGGAAGCTCAGAGAGGGCATGCCTCTTAGTTTGAAACTTAGGACTTGGTTTGTCTCTGAGGTGCTTTATCTGAGAAAAGACTGTTTTGATATGAAAGAGAGAATGTTAATCACTAAATGACATGAACTGTGAGCTGGTAAGAGGATGTGAAAGGTTCGATGAAAGTATGGTTTATGTGGAGTGTGATTATAGACACATTATATTCTACGATCTAGTCGTTGATCACAGTGACTCTATGACTTGGAGTAGTTATGGCTGAACAGGTTATCAAACATAGAGTTTAGAGACCCTTCGATTTGGAGATGAAGATTTAATAGGTTCTGATAACTTCTTTACTTTGTTGAACTTAGCTAATTATCGCTTCCCTTTAGTCAACTTCCATCTCTGAGATAACCAATTGTTATCTTAGGTTCGTAGAGTACTTTCCTTAGTACTGTCTATTCTACGATTCTTTGACTGGTGCTGTGATCGTAGAGTTGGTCTGACCTTGTTAGACTTTGCTCTGTGCATTGCTAAGCTTGAAAAAATGTAGCTTCTCCATACTTGATACTGCCTCCTTATGATTTGATTCTCCATCAATGGATTTATAAAGAGTTATCCTCAGATATGGCTTTGCTAAAATCCCTTTTTCTGACACTATGATCGTAGGCTTTGTATGCTCAGCTTTCTGTGATAGTAGAGTTGACTCGCACTTAGATGAGACTCTTGTCCTTGTATTTCTCTTTAATTTAGTTCCTCTTTGAGTGGTCTTTGGATCAGTCAAGACACCTGCAGGTTAAATTTTCTAACTTGGTACCCACACTTATTTGGATCCTGAGAAGTTAGTAATTTTAAGTATCTAACATTATCATACATTGAATCCTCAAAGTGCATAGAAGTGAATTAATGATGACAGTTCTATTATGCTATTTGAGTATGTGTGTGAGAGGTTCAAGATTGATAAACCAAATTCATGAAATACTGAGTTTTTTGAACTTTAGTAGAGTGATAATCAGTTCTATGTATTGTGCTTCAATGGCTCGTAGAGTTGATCAGTCTCTACGATCCTTCAGAGTACAGTAATAGATATAACCATACTCTACGATTTATCAAGAACTCAGATTATTGACAAAGGAGTCGAAAGCAAAATTCGAAAGAGGATTAAGGTAGGATAAATACCACACATTTCTGTCTCTTTAGATTTTGATAAAAACATATTGAATTTTGCTAATTATAATTCTTTGATATTTCCTCAGCCATAGAGAAGGTTAAAATCAATCTTAAAACTAATTTTACTTTATCAATTGAAAGAGTTCTTACACAAGTACAAGTAATATACAATAAATGATATGGCATGGTTTAACAAGAGTATATTAGAAGGATGATGATTCCTTTACAGGATCCTGAGAAATGAAAGTAAACAATATAAACAACTTGTCATGCAATACAATCTTTACAATCTATAATTTTAATACATGGAAGAGATAGGATAAAATACCTCACTGTTGTCAATTACTTGACAAACAGTGGTTCTGATTTTGATGAAGCATGTTGCTGTTGTTGAAATGATTTGCAGTCCTTCCGGTTTTCAATTTTGGCATCATTAATTTCTTCATGTAGTTGCATAGACTGATGCACCAATCAAAACTTTTGTGATATGGACAGAATCCCTTGTTCCTGGATAATCTTCCTTAGGTTCAGGTTGATGAGAGGGATCATGTTATCCACAGTTGAGAAGTCCATAGATTTAATCGTTTTGACGATTGATGATGGAGTGAATGTCCTAGTTCATCATTTGTAGAGCTTCTCAATCACTTTTTGATTATGGATTCCTTTTAATTTGAAAGATTCATAACTCTTGCTGCATCAGTGTTCTTCCTCCATTTTCCTACTGATTTCCCTTAGCTCAATTTGTCTGAAGAAGATAATTCTTTTAAGCACATGGTTAAGCATGGATGGCCTTAGGCAGCTTCTCCGTTGGATTTCCCTTGTACAAACAAGTTTCAACTTGTGAGATTAAATTCATTTAGTCTTTTATACCCAATACCGAGATTTAACACTAATTTATATTTGTGTCATGGATCAACTCAAAGCGTAGGCTTTAACATATTTGTGAGAACCTGCTCTGATACCAATTGTTAGTTCCCGTAGACACAATAGAGATCTAGAAGGGGGAGGTTGAATAGATCAAAAAAAAACTTTTTCCTTTTATAACGAAAGCATATTAGTTATAAATGATAGAATCAATTCAAGCACAGCGGATTTTACTTTTAATAAACCCCTTAAAGAAATATGAGTCATTTCAATTTAGTGTGTTAATCTAGTATGGGTGAAAGCAGATATAACAGTTATTGTGCAAAATATAAAAGACATAAAATAAATGACACAAGAGATTTATAGTGGTTCGGAGACTGAATAACTCCTACTCCACTCTTCTACTTGACAGTAGGAAATCCACTAAGATTTAGTCCTCAGGACTAGGACACTCTCGCCCTCATCAAGTCCAGCAGACTTGGCTCTTTTAGTCACATCAAGACTAGGACACTCTTGCCCTCATCAAGGCTAATAACCTTGGGACTGTAGACTAAGTCCAGCAGACTTAGAATCTCTTGTACCCTTTGGTACTCAACAAGTCCAGCAGACTTGATTTGTTTGTCCGTTGAGTTGTGCTGCTAAGTAGAACATTGATCTTCTTTATCTTCTGGTACTTAGCAGCTGCTTGTGATCCATCATTGAATGCTGCTGATGTTTATCGTTGATATTCTCCTTCTTTCTGGTATTCAGCAACTACTCAAGATCACCAATTTGTGCTACTAGGCTTTTGCACTTTAGCTCATTTGGTACTTGATAACTTCTTGAGATGAACTCCTGAGATGACTGTGATGCTTCTTCTTTTTGGTACTCAGTTGTTCCTTCTTATCATAGACAGTTTATTGCTTCTCGAGATGGGCTTCTGAGTTGACTGTGATGCTTCTTCTTTTTGGTACTCAGTTGTTCCTTCTTATCATAGACAGTTTATTGCTTCTCGAGATGGGCTTCTGAGTTGACTGTGATGCTCCTTCCTTTTGGTACTCAGTTGCTACCATGTATGTATCAAGTTTGCGTTTAAGCTTCTTACTTCCATGTGCCTAGCAGCTCTGAACACTTCTCTTGTAATAGAGTTATTCATCTCTATGTCTCTCTCAATTCAGTGTTAGTGTTCTGATGGATCGTAGAGTCCTTCAGCATCTTCATTTTCTGTTTCACTCTACGATCGGTTGTCTTCTACCATCATCTCTCTCGTGGATTTTTCAATAACTGCAACAACAACTTTTTTGTTTCTCATATTAGGCCTTTATATCTCTGAGCAAATCTTACCGTTGAAAGAAATCCCGTTGGTTTCATTTGGCCTTGTGCAGATCCTCAATATCTTCAATGTTGACTTTCTTGCTGCTTGTGTCAGTGCTTTTCCATTTGCTGACATGTTCTGATATATTAACCTGTAGCTCAGCTTTTTCTGATTTTGTAGCCGTTGCTCTCTTCCTTTTACAAATCTTCCCGTTTGAAGTATTCAGTTTTAGACTTCTTTATGAATACTTTAATCATTAAATCAGAGTGTTAGTGCTCTGCAGGCTCTGACTTGTTGACTTGTCTTCTTTACCACTGTAGAGATGTCAGTCTCGTGTTCTTCCCAGTCTTTGGAGTGAACAGGTCTTTTTAGAGAATAGATCGTTGGGACATGGTCTTCTGATTTCTTGAGCCTGAAACATGATACTAAAAGTCTTTGTTCTGACACCCAGTACGCATTAGTCAGTATTCTGATATTACTGACTTATTCAACAGCAGATGCCTTTAGAAGTGTTGGTGTGGATGTTTCTGAAGTAATCAACAACCCATATAGATACAACTGACTTAAGTGCTTAGATGTCTTCAATCGATGCTGGCACTTAAGTACCCAACGATTAATCCGGTTGTAACTACTTACTTCTGATCGTTGAGTCATCTGCAGATCTTGCTATATAGCTCTACGATCTTCAGTTTTGCTCGAACTGCTTGGTTCATAAGTCATAGAGGACTGCTCTACGAACTTCAGGTGCATTCCCTGTTGTAATATCAAAGGTTGTTTATGTAGCGTTAGAATATCTTCACCTTGACTCAACGATTGTGTGAACGTTGAGCTACTAAGTTTGCTTTTTCACTCTACGACTCAGCTTTGCTAAATAACGATCTTGCTTTATGGTGTAAGTCGTAGTTCAATCGTAGAGTTATAAATTGAACTATTCTACGATCTCTGTTAAGGCTAGAAGCTAGATGTACGAGATCTTCATTTAGTTTGTTTGTTAGCTCAAGGACAGCCTTCTGAATAATCCTTACGAGAATTGCTGTCATGATTCTGAATACTTGTGTAGAGGTTGCTACTTGACTCTGCTTGGTTCGTAGACAAGATTTTGAGAATCGTAGAGTGACTGTTTATATGAACTCTACGATCCCGAGAGTTAGCTCTACGATGCTGAGATAACTCTACGATCTGCCGAGAAGACTCTTTAATTTCCTGAGCCTTGTTCTGCGTTTATGTGGCAGACTCTACGATCTTTCTGGAAGACTCTACGATTTTCCTTTGAGTGATTTCATAAGACTTCTATCTGAATGACTCTTCACTTCTCAATCAGTCTTTGCTGATGGAGTTGGTGCTTGGATCTTCTGTTTGCTTGTCTGTCATTCAGGGTCTTCATACTGATGATTTTTAAGCAAACACTCTATGATTTTGCTTTGTAAACGTGAGTGTATGACTGGCTATGCTGATGGCTTGCAGACCCTACGATCGAGTGTAGTCAATGATTCTTGTTTTAACTCTCTTGCCAGACTGCTGTTCTTTTGATCAATCAGGCCTATCTATTACATTTTAAGATCAGACTAACAAGTTTGATCTTTCTATCTATAGTCCTTGTACATAGTGATCTTTTGAAGGACTGTACAATGCTATTAACTCATATGAGATCAACTTAACAGTTTTGATCTTGTCAATCTAAGTCCTTAGAACATAATGTCTATTAACTATTAAGGACTTTACATCTTTCATCAATGCAGACATATTTGCATATTAATTCATTTATCTTTTAAAAACACATCATCAAATCTTATAATTGAGAAATATCATTCACATGCATATTCCAAACAATCTCCCCCTATTTGATGATGACAAAACAATAATGCAAGATGCTTATGCAAATGATGAATGAATCTTACTATACAGTGAGCTACTGTATTACTAGAGCAGAAAATATGAATGTCATTGATTGAATACTTAAATACAGATTACACAACATCCTAACCACTGGATCCAGATCATACTATTTCAGTTTGAGATGTACCTTCCTTTGTATTTGTATGTCTTCTGAATGATCTACATGTTGTTGCTGCTTATCTGTTAGTTCTGCTCCCCCTCAGCTGATGACTTCATGTCTTCGTCTGGCTCCCCCTCAGTTCTTGCCTTCAAGGCTTCCTTTGCCTGTTTTCTTTTCTGCTTCTTCTTGCTCTCCTTTAGCTTCATTTGTTTCATCCTGATCCTCTTTCTCTTTTTCTCCCCCTTTTTGTCATCAATAGTCTGAGAGAGCTGCTGAAAATTTACCATGAGCTGCTCGACCAGGTAGGATGTGTTTCCAATTTCAATCTTTAGATCCTGCTGAGTGAGCTCAATGGTCTGAGACAGAGATTGATTTAAATTCTCTATCTTTTCCGAAAGAGATACAATAGATTCTTCATTGTTCTTCCGAAGTTTCAGAATTTCTTTCTGCTGATTTTCTGATGACTTCTGATTTATCTGATCTTGTTGAAGAAGCTTGAAAGATATGTTTGAAAAAGTTGCTTGCACTTCTTTGTAGAATTCTTCTGCTCCATATATAGCCTCTGTTGTGGTAGAATTCTTGAAGATGTTTTCAAGAGCGGTGATTGTATCAAAGAAATCATTGTTTGATGATGAAGGAATTTCAGAGGGTGATTTGCTGGGAATATTTGGCTGAGACTGGTTTGTTGCAGTCGTAGAGTCAGGATGCTTTACAGCCCTTGACTCTACGAGTCTATTTTTCTTCTGACTATCATCTTGATTGATCAACAGTGAATAAGGAATGAATATACTTTCTGCATGACGGTAGGTTTTGAAGTGTTGGACATTTTTGATCAGCAGAGTTGGAAATGATTGAACTCTTGGGAAGTTCTGAGAAACCATCTTTAGATTAGGAAAGTAAGTATAACACCAACTGAAGAAGCTCGTATCTCTGAAACAGATAGCTTTTAACCAGGGCATCCAAGGGTAGAACCTCCTTAACTCCTGACCCTTATGATCATATAAAACTGTGGTTCGATCGAATTCGATGTCTTCAAACTTGCTCAGTAAATCTTCCATGGTTATTGAAGCTACTCTGAGTTGACCATTGCCGTGATCAATCCATTTGTTTGGCAACATGGCTCCTGGCTTTTCAACTGCTTCCAATATAATCCTTCTTCGAATACTTGATGGTGAGGCTGCTGGAACATGATGATTAAGACTTTCTGACTCAGCATTTTCAGAGCTCGAGTCTTCTTGATCTTTATCTCCGAAGGTTGTTTCCTTTCCTTTCCCTTTGTCAGAGTCTTTAGCTTTAGGAATTGATTCCTTTGAAGCTTTGACAGGTTCAGCAGTTGTTTCTTCTAACTGTTCTTTATTTCTCAAGGTTCCACTAACATCGTCTTCTCTTGCTTCTTCAACTGTTTCTGCAGTAAACATTTCTTCACTTCCAGATTTTGACTCACTTGGAGTCACATTTTCTTCAACAGGTACCTTCTTACTTTCATCACTGAGATCAATGAAGTTAGGTGAACCATCTCCTGCCTTTTTATTCCCCAGAGATTTCATCATTTGTTGAAGACGAGCACTTTGTCTTTTTGCAGGCTTGATCTTTTCAGTTTTCAACTTCTTGAGGGATGATTTTGGTGAGATGAATCCAAATGATAGAGACTTATCAGATGAATCATCTTTACTTGAACATGCTTTCCTTTTTCCTTTGCTTTCCTTTGAATCTTTCTTGCTGCTGCTAGTCATCCTTAACCTCTTATTATCCATGGGATTCTTCTTCCAATTGTCAAACAGTTTTGGAGACATAACTTTGTGGACATTCAAAGTCTCCCCCTCATCATCCCTAATCTTATCTTGCAATTTCCGCTTTAGTATGATACTTAAGAATCGTCCATAGAATACTTTTGAGATTGGCTTTCCAGGAGCCTTTATTTTCTCAACCTCCTTGACTAACAAGTCAAATAGTATGGCACCAAAGTTTATGTTCTTTCTCATGACAATAGCAGACATGATTCTTAGTTGAGGATCACTTACAGTGTCATGAGCGGTGTCTTTGCATAGGATACATTTGCCCACTATCTCTGCCAGGAACTCGAACTCTTCTGGAAACTCCTTTTTCTTCATACCCTTTAGTTGAGTTTTCTTTACATAACCCATCCTCCTCATTCCTTCAACTGTATCTATGTCTTCAAGTGATGATAGATCTCCAACAGTAATTCCCAGACACTTGTTGATTTCGGTATCATCTATTTTGAGTTTTTCTCCTCTAACTCTTGAAACTAACTCATCTTTGTTTACAACTGCGTTCCGATAGAATTCTTTTACCAGAACAGAGTAGACCTTGGTGTTTGCCCCCAAACAATCTGAGAAACCAGCTTCCTGCACTATTGTAAGAATATCCTTGAATTTCTTTTCAGAGGACTCAAACTTATCAAAGCCGAGTTGGATGCCAGAAACAACTTGACAGTTTTCCATATCAAATGGTTTTGAAAAAAAAAATGTTAGGTCAAATGACGATTTCAGAGAATGACAAGGGTGTGATCGAGATGTATAAATATCAGGAGTCTTTTGTGTTTAGGGTTTGAAGATTTTCTGGGTTTCAACAATGGTTTTGGTACAGGATGAGTTTTCACGGTTTTGAGAAATGGATACTGATAACTGATGGGAAAGGACAATCGTCAGTTTGAAAATTTTGGCTTATGTCAGTTCCCTCGTAAGTTTTGTAGAAGACACGTGTAGGATATTCATTTGCAGGACGTGGCCTTCACTTTTGCATTTATTGTAACTGATGCATAACTGACTCACTTGAGTTTGGAGAGCGTGAACCTTACTTCCTTGTTTGACAGACACCTTGGTCAGTTCGTAGAGTGACTTGCTCTTTACTCTACGATTATCCTTAGAAAAGACTTTTGGCCACTAATGCAGAATGCTTGAGATTCTTTTGCACAGTTTTCTTCTTTTGTACAAACAGCAGGTGGATCATTCCTTGACGAATAACGACTTTGGTTGGAGAAAATTCCTTTTTCACTTTATACCTGGAGCTCAGATGGAATACAGGTGATGTAAAAACGCTCAGTCTTTTGGCAGAGTTCAGGAAGCTCAGAGAGGGCATGCCTCTTAGTTTGAAACTTAGGACTTGGTTTGTCTCTGAGGTGCTTTATCTGAGAAAAGACTGTTTTGATATGAAAGAGAGAATGTTAATCACTAAATGACATGAACTGTGAGCTGGTAAGAGGATGTGAAAGGTTCGATGAAAGTATGGTTTATGTGGAGTGTGATTATAGACACATTATATTCTACGATCTAGTCGTTGATCACAGTGACTCTATGACTTGGAGTAGTTATGGCTGAACAGGTTATCAAACATAGAGTTTAGAGACCCTTCGATTTGGAGATGAAGATTTAATAGGTTCTGATAACTTCTTTACTTTGTTGAACTTAGCTAATTATCGCTTCCCTTTAGTCAACTTCCATCTCTGAGATAACCAATTGTTATCTTAGGTCCGTAGAGTACTTTCCTTAGTACTGTCTATTCTACGATTCTTTGACTGGTGCTGTGATCGTAGAGTTGGTCTGACCTTGTTAGACTTTGCTCTGTGCATTGCTAAGCTTGAAAAAATGTAGCTTCTCCATACTTGATACTGCCTCCTTATGATTTGATTCTCCATCAATGGATTTATAAAGAGTTATCCTCAGATATGGCTTTGCTAAAATCCCTTTTTCTGACACTATGATCGTAGGCTTTGTATGCTCAGCTTTCTGTGATAGTAGAGTTGACTCGCACTTAGATGAGACTCTTGTCCTTGTATTGTCAACGATTCTTGTTTTAACTCTCTTGCCAGACTGCTGTTCTTTTGATCAATCAGGCCTATCTATTACATTTTAAGATCAGACTAACAAGTTTGATCTTTCTATCTATAGTCCTTGTACATAATGATCTTTTGAAGGACTGTACAATGCTATTAACTCATATGAGATCAACTTAACAGTTTTGATCTTGTCAATCTAAGTCCTTAGAACATAATGTCTATTAACTATTAAGGACTTTACATCTTTCATCAATGCAGACATATTTGCATATTTATTCATTTATCTTTTAAAAACACATCATCAAATCTTATAATTGAGAAATATCATTCACATGCATATTCCAAACACTATGCACCAAAGTTTAACGAAAACGTTTGTCTATTTTTTATGAAATTATTTTTTCATGACATTTCAAAACCTCTTGCATCCTTTTTGCCAAACAAGGACCGACGTTTACTAAAAAAACTCAACCTTTTATCCTCGTGATTCTAATATCCTAATTTGATTACTTTTAAAAATCTTGGTCGTTTGCGTTACTTTGGAAAACCGTTTTTTCATGTCGCAAATCAAAACGAGCATTCAAAACCATGCCAGGGCTATCCATGGGCATGTAAGCCATCTAAATATCCCCAAACACCCACAATCACACATTTTACTATTACGGGGCCTTAAACCCGATTGTGATTCTGTACCGCTTTAAGGCCCAATATTTACATGTACACAAAATGAACCATTGCAATGATTACATACACCCAAATTTGTCCATCATCGGGATTTGATCACGAGGATCTCCTTCCTAGGCTCACAATAACCCAAAACACTACACGACCACCAAGACAAGCTTAACAATAATGGACTTGTCACTATGCAACGCGAATCAAAAAATCACAAACCCAACATTACGAACTATTCATCACCACAATAAACTACATATCACCGTACGGATGTCATCGGGACATTAGGAGAAAATTACGTTTCGATGGAACCCTCGCTAATGATCCCTAATCCACGGATCCTCAATAACATACCAAAACATTATATCTATCACAACTCAACAACAAAATTATAACAATGACACAAGTTAAAACTTAAAGAATAACGTCATTTTCACCTTGCAAATACACCAACAAACGCTTCCTATTTCACTACTCGAGCAAAACACAAGAAATACCTCACTATTTGGGCAATGAAAGTGCAACTATCACTATATTTTATGCTAACCCGAGCCCCTCTTTCTCTATCTCGCCTGCTTCTCTCTCTAGAATCTTAACAAAAGTTTTCTTCTTCTTCATCTACTGGTCGAAATGTCGTTGTATAGGTGACCGAAGCCAGCCACAGGTGCATCTGCGGCTGGCCGCAGATGCCTCTGCGATTGCCTGCTGCAGCCGCCCGCGCCGTTTCCTCGGCTACCGGGTTGTCTCCTCGAGCCTTGAACTCGTCCCGTTTGTCGATGGTCGCAGGTGCACCTGCGGCTGCCCAGTTGGCTTTTCTCGATTTCCGTGTCATGCAGTCTTAAATCGTCAATTTTGGCTGTATTATTTTGGAAGGCTGATACCTGATGTATAAATTGCTCTTGGTGGCTTTCAAGGAGGAAGACCCCCCCCCCCAACTGCTGCAAGCGTAGTGGTCACTCGTCGCCTTTGGCGACCGGATCTGGCTTCGTCTGGATCGACTGTGTGTCCCGCCTCAACCGACCCGATGCTCGTTATTCGTTTGGCAGCTTGGACCGCAAGCCGTCGTGGTGGCTTGGGTCAAATGACGATTTTGCCCTCCTGTTAGGGTTAGTATACAAGTGTAAAATTTGGGTGTCTACAACTGCCCCTCTTTATCATGTTCATGGAATGAAAGATTAAATGAACAGGATAAAGAAGTAGGCACTCGACGCATGCAAATACCAGTACATATTTAACTATGCAACACACATATTAAGATGATGCAATGCCACATTTAACCACATTTGCGTTGAGGTTGGTTCAAAGTTACGAATGAATATCGCTCGCGTCTCGTCTCTGACGGGTCATTTTTGGGTTGGTCAGGTATCGTCTCTGACGGGTCGTTTTTTGGACGGTCAGGTATCATCTTTAACGGGTTGTTTTTGAGTTAGTCAGGCATCGTCTCTGACGGGTCATTTTTGTGACGGTCAGGTATCGTCTCTGACGGTCGTTTTTGGGTTGGTCAGGTATCGTCTCTGACGGGTCGTTTTTTGGACGGTCAGGTATCATCTCTAACGGGTTGTTTTTGAGTTGGTCAGGCATCGTCTCTGACGGGTCATTTTTTGGGACGGTCAGGTATCGTCTCTAACGGGTCGTTTTTTGAGTTGGTCAGGTATCGTCTCTGACGGGTCGTTTTTTGGGATGGTCAGGTATCGTCTCTGACGGTCGTTTTTGAGTTGGTCAGGTATCGTCTCTGACGGGTCATTTTTTGAGTTGGTCATGTATCGTCTCTGACGAGTCATTTTTTGCGTTGGTCAGGTATCGTCTCTGACGGGTCGTTTTCTGAGACGGTCAGGTATCGTCTCTTACGGTCGTTTTTGAGTTTGTCAAGTATTGTCTCTGACGGGTCATTTTTTAGTTTGTCAGGTAACGTCTCTGACGGGTCGTTTTTTTTTTTTTTTTTTTTTTTTTGAGTTTGGTCGGGTTTTATAATCTTGCACTTAGACTGTTAACAAGTTACATGTTGGCTTGGGTTTACAATCTGGGACGCTAAGGGGCACCGAGACCAGCCGCAGGTGCACCTGCGGCCACCATCGGTTACTATTTCAGATCGCGTGGGGTCACAATCTGTCACTTTCCAACTTTTTCTCTTCCACTTTTTCGGTTTTCCTCGTCCCAAGCCGGCTTTCGCGCCTTTTTAGACTCTTTTTGCTAAATCTGCTCCGATTAAATCAGTCTACGCACTTTGGGTAACGTTTTAACTCCTTTTTCTTTGATTTTCGTTTTTGTTTGGCTATATATTTACTTGTTTGAATGTTTTAATTTAGCAATGCATGCCTATATGAGATATTTGTGTTGATCGCAGCATATGTAAATAATGGGTCTTATAGATATACTTTATTATTTTGGAAATCTTCTTGTTTTAGTCATTTTATGCTCACGACGCATCATTTTCACTTGCATTTGGGATTTGTTGGTTGTCTGACTTGGTTAATCATGCTTAATTGTGCATGGGATGTCCATTTTACAAACGAAACTCGGCCGAAATTTCGGGAAATCTAGCGCACCCCTAGGGACTCATTCATGCATTTTCAATTTCATATCATTATAGAGAAACATATTATGCTGCCCTATTATTTAGTAATATGCAATGAGCTTTTTGAAAGATAACGGGCTAAGGATGTACCTCTTTTCCGTGATGCCGTTTTAGCTATGGATCCTGATGCTACCAGTGGTTCTACAGTGCCCCGGGTTGCTGGGGTCCGTCGACGCAGAGCGATCACCTCGGCTCCGGCCCCGGTCCTGACCCGTCATTCTCGTAGACTGGCGGAGTCTGTCCTTCGCCCAGTTCGCCCTAATGTTAGTGAGGATGCCCCAGCTGAGGCAGAGGCGGGTCCTTCTAGCACAGCGGCCCCTCCCTCTACGCGTCGGATCCTACCAGGGGCCCATGCTAGGATACCGGATCTGCTTGGTCCTGATCTCAGTAGTCACCCATCAGCCTACCTTGCGGCTAACAAGGTATATCCATTTGTTTTAAATTCATTCAAACTCCTGTGGTCACCTTGACTGACTGTTTGGTGGCTGTCACAGGTTCCTGAGTTTACTCAAACTCGGGGTAACTGGTTCAGCGTCTACACCCTCTACCATGCTCTTTATCCTGACTATCGCGGGATGGTAAACTCTTAGGGTTTCAGACACTTCTTCACCATCGCCCCTCGCCGGTGTCCATGGGGCTACATGCGGACATTGTCTGAGCAGTGGTTCTACCAGACCCAGTCGCTTCATCTTCTGGATTGTGAGCTGCTGCTGACACCTCTTGACTGGCGCTATATCACCGGGGTGGAGTTCTCTGAACCCCGTGTTCCCCTGGAGCCGGATATCACCCCCGTAGCCGTTCGATCCTTGTTGGGGTACTCTCCTCAGGATAAGGTCTTTAAGGCCCGCAGCATTCGATCAGGAGCTTTGGTTGTGGACGTTATTGGTGGGGTCCTTTCTGAGCCATTCCCTGAAGACCGATTCGCCCGTGATTTTCTGCTCCGGCGCTTGTTCTTGACCATCATGAGGGGTTGTTTTCTGGGGAACAACTCCTCGACCATACATTTCAGTATCGTCAGAGCCACCCGGGATGTTGACCGAATCCGGGACTATGATTGGGGCTCCTTCACCTTTGCCTACTTCCTCCACGGTCTTCGCCTTCGTTCAGAGGGACAGATGGATTACTGGCTCAGATTCTACCCCTTTCTGCTGGTAGGTCTTATTTATTGTATCGTCCTTCATTTGTTTCATTCCTTTGTCCTTTCCTAGTACTTATGCCTCTCCTGTTTTGTTTATCAGTTATGGGCTTACAAGAGGCTACCCTGCTTGCGGCCGATTACTACCCTCGGTCCAGAGACTTATCCCAGGGGTCGCCGGTGGCATCACAGTACCCTTGAGGAGACCCCAGTGTCGGATAGCTTTGCCCACTGTCGCCTGCAGTTGGAGCTGATCTCGTCAGCGGACGTGGCCTGGGTTCCCTACACTGCGGATCACCTGACGGCTGGCTTTGCCGGGGGTTTTGCCGCGGATCAGGAGTTTGCCTTGTCCACTCGTCGTATTCCATTTCTGACTTATGGTGCATGGAAGCTGTATTTGGGGAAGCGCGCCATCAGATGTGTCTCCAGGGAGGTCCGTGTCCCTTTTGCCCATCCTCCACAGAGATTTTGGCTCATGGATGCCCATCTTCCAGATGTCTTGATGGCCGGGGAGGACGGATACATGCTGTCTGACGGTCTTCATACGAGCGAGAGCTTTAGTGCCTGGTGGAAACCCCCCACTATCGGGCGTCAGACCCGGGCCACCTTCTTCCTTGGAGACCTGGTTCACGGGTCGGGGATGATGACAGATTGGATGGAGTGTGTCCAGGCCCCCACCCACTCAGACCAGATTGCCTCCCTGACTCGGCGGCTGGACCAGTTGTCATCCTTTGTTCGGAGCTTGGGTCGAGATCCAGAGGAAGCTTATGCCGCAGACCCGTATGGATCCGATTTTGGCGCGGGTCCCGGCTCATCGAATGCCCCAGTTCCGCCTTATTCCTGCCCAGATCTGAATTTTGGCGTTGGGGCTTCCATTCCCAGAGATTTGGGTCGTGCGAATCAGTTCGATGATGAAACCTTTATTGATGGCATAGAGTTTACCGACTACATTCGGATAGGCTAAGGCCCTTGTATTCACACCTATTTGTTTTATTATCATTTCCTCGCTTCATGTATTATGTACAGAATTATCTTTATTTTATGCATAATCTTTTACTTCTGATGATTCATTTGTTCTATTATAACCTGTATGATGCATGAGTTATTATATGCATGGATAAAGAATTGACCCCTGTACAGTCTTTTTGATACTGCTTTTACAGATGTCGTCATTTGATGTAGTTCACGTGGGCCCTCGCACCCCCTCAGGGATCATTGGCAGGCTTCGTCCGTGGCTAGATAGTTTGTCACCCTCCGACCGGATCATCGCAGAGGTCTTCTGGGACACTCCTTGTCCCTTTTATCATTCCAAGTGCCCCCGAGTTTTGTTGATGACATTCTCAGTTGTTGGATCTCGGATATACATGTTTTCAAGTTTGGGTTGGAGTATCTGACCCCCACCCTTGAGGAGTATGCTCGCTTTACTGGCTTGTCGGTGGATGGTCCCTGCGCCCGGGTTATATCAGGCCATATGTGCCGTCAGTTTCTGACTCTCACCGGCTTGCGGAGGACAGCTTTGCTATCTGTGATCTCTTCGGGCCACCTGGTTCCTCTACCCTTCCTGGTTGACAGATTTGGCTCGGTGGATAGCTTCTCTTTATTCTCCAGTGATTTTTCGGTATCTGAGGAGCGCTGGGGCGCTTTGAGAGTGGATGTCCTGATGGCCTGTGTCATATCAGTTTTGTATATGCCCGCCGGAGACGACCTCCTGGACATGCGGGTCATTGTAGCGGTTCAGGCTCTTCAGGAGGATCATACCATCCTTCCCTTGATACTTGCAGAGAATTATATGTCGGCCTCGTACTGTCATTCCTTCCCTGGCCGAATATTCAGAGGAAGCTCCACTTTATTATATGTATGGTTCATGAGCCACCTCAGACCCATCGGGCAGTTCCGCCGACACGGGTTTTGTTTCAGCCACAGCTCGGCCACGCAGTTCTCGTTCCACCCCCAGCGATGCATTGATGCGGCTTCATGGAGGGAGTTCTTGTCGGCCATTGAGGAGCCTTTTCATCTCCTGATCTATTCGGGTTATTGCTCCTACATGAGCTTCTTGACTCATGTGCCCCCTTTTGACTTCCTTCCTCTTCCGGATTTGAGAGGGGTGACGACTTATCATCCCTTGGCCGTTATGGGGCAGTTTGACCAGATGCAGGATCTTCATCTTTTTGCAGGTGCAGCTGACTACCTATTTCTTATATCGATTCAGACGGAGAGGGAGATGCTGAGAGTATATGATCTTTGGTCTCACAGGGTCTCGGCCGAGTTTAGGGATAGTCATCCTGGTCAGACACCCGATTATCTGCGATGGTTGCGGGGATATTCTGAGATTGCTGATTTTGCCAGATTGGGGTATTGGATGGTTCTCGCAAATTTTTCCCAGATGAGACCAGTTCAGATGCGGTCATTCCCCCGGAGCTTTCAGAATTAGCGCCCATATCTGATATTGAGGACGTTCCCACTTGACACATGTCCTCTACCCTGATTCGGCGGATCGTATCCAGAGACTAATGATTGAGGGTACCAGGCTCCGATCCGCCTTGAGTGCGACTGAGATTGAGAGGGATACTGCCTATGCTAAGCGGGATGCTGTTGTACTAGCCCAGGATGCTGCCCTTTCTGCCAGAGATAGCATCACTGAGCAGGTCAGAGTTATCATGGAGGCCCATTCTATGACTGTTAGTAGTGCTGCTGCTCTTTTGGCTCGGATTGACATGATGGGACAGCAGGTTGTAGGTGAGCCTGAGGCTTATGATGCATCGGCTATTCTGTCTATCCTGCTTCAGCTGGTTTCTGACCTGTAGATTATTTTATTTCCTGCACGGACTATGTCAGTTTCATCACTATTATTTAAAAGATAGACTTTGTAATCAAAATGTTTTGTATATATAGAGAAATATTTATGGTTTAGTCATTTTCCCTTTTTGATGTATTGTCGCCCTCCGTTGGATCATCATTTTATCCAGCCGATTATGATATTGATATATTGCCTTCGTTCTTTTCTTAAGTCTTGATTGGGATTCCACAAATATTGTCGCACGACCCTCTAATTTCATCAGAGTGAGTCTTGGATTTTGGGGCTGATTATATACTGGTTTTGGGGTAAGATCTGGAATGTATTTATCGAAGTAGGATTTTCTGGGCTTTTGGAAATGGGTTTGGGTATAGGGACAAGGTTTAGTATTTTGTAGAGAACAGACCGCGCCATAATGGATGCCTACGTACTCCCACAAGATCAGGAGATCAGGTCCTACGTAGTTCCTGTTACAAAGGGAGATAGAGAAAAGAGAGAGTTTTTTTTGTTTTTTTCTTTTAAGCATAGAACCGTTTCACTGAGCCAAAATTCAAGGGCTGTGGAAACACCTCACCGTCCATCTCTTGTAGGATGAGGGGCCCCCCAGATAGGACTTTCTTGATAACAAAGGGTCCTTCCCAATTTGGCGCGAACTTCCCTCTTGCTTCGTCTTGACAGGGAATGACCCTCTTTAGCACTAAGTCGTTTTCTTTGAACTTTCGGGACTGTATCTTTTTATCGTACGATTGAGAGATGCGCTGCTGATACAACTGACCGTGTAATATAGCAGCCACCCTCCTTTCATCTATCAGGGCTAATTGGTCATACCGACTTTGCATCCAATCCTCCTCGTCAATCTGAGCATCGAGCAAAATTCGGAGGGACGCCATCTCCATCTCAACTAGCAAAACGGCCTCCATCCCATGTACCAAGGCGTAAGGAGTTGCCCCTGTATACGTACGAACTGATGTCTGATATGCAAACAGCGTGAGGGGCAGCAAATCTGGCCATCCCCGATGATTGGCAGACATTCTCGTCATAATCCTCTTTATATTCTTATTCGTCGCCTCCACGGCCCCATTCATTTTGGGCCTATAAATGATAGAATTGAGATGCTTGATCTTGAATTGGTCGCATAACTCCTTCATAAGGGCGTTGTTCAGATTCTTGGCATTGTCGAAAACTAAGATTTCAGGCTGTCCGTACCGGCAAATGACATTGTTTTTGATGAAACTGGCTATGATTTCCTGTGTTACTTTGGGGAAAGAAGCTGCCTCCACCCACTTAGTGAAATAATCAATCATTACAAAAATGAACCGGTGGCCATTGCTCGCTTTGGGCTCCACGGGTCCGATTACATCCATGCCCCACATGGAAAAGGGCCAAGGGGAAGTCATACATTGCAGTTCATTAGGAGGTGCATGAATCACATTACTGTGTGCTTGGCATTGATAGCATCGCTTGACATGATCATCATAGTCGGCATTAAGTGATAGCCAGTAGTGCCCCGTTCTCAAAATCTTCTTGGCTAACATCGGTCCACTCATATGTGGCCCATATACCTCACCGTGTACTTCGTCCATGATTTTCTGTGCTTGAGTTTCATCTACACATCGCAACAATCCCAATCCAACGTCTCTCTTATACAGGGAATCTCCGCTTACATAGAATTTCATTGCCATCTTCTAGATTCTTTGCCTTTCCATTCGGTTCGCCTGGTTGGGGAGAGATCTATCCCTTAAGTATTCCCGAATGTCATGATACCAGGGCCGATTTGGGTGAACCATTTCCTCTGATAACTCTGCGATGTGCTCTTCGTAAGCGGGAGCATTCTGCGCCGTTATTTCTATCTGGGGAATGGCTTTACTTTTGAGTACGTGGACTAATGAAGCTAAGGTGGCCAAGGCATCGGCAAAGTCATTCTGCCCCCTGGGAATGTGTCGGAAGGCTATGTCTTCAAATTCTTGCATTAATCGGATCACACACCGGTGGTACGGAAGTAACCGAAGCTCCTTAGTGCCATACACCCCTGTTGCCTGTCTGATTACCAACTCTGAGTCTCCGAACACGGCTAATCTTTTCACTCTCATATTGTGGGCGAATCTCAGCCCCAATATACATCCTTCATATTCAGCCGTATTATTCGAGTTACTGAATTATAATTTGGTGAGAACAGGGTATTGCTCGCCCGTAATGGAAACCAGGACCGCTCCAGCTCCAGCCCCTTCAGCATTCATGGCACCGTCAAAATACATTTTCCAAAACTACCCTTCGTCATCACACCTCGTATGTTGGACCCACAATATGTCTTCACCCGGTAGAGGAGTTTCTAAAGGCTCCATTCCTCCTGTCGGCATCTCTGTTAATTGATCTGCAATCCCCTACCCCTTTACAGCCTTCTAGGTAACATAGAGGATGTCGAACTGTTGTAAGATTAACTGCCACCTCGACAATCGACAATTCAACATTGGTCTCTCAAATATATACTTCAGGGGGTCAATTCGAGAGATCAAATAGGTGGTATGTCCATGTAGGTAATGTTGTAATCTCATAGCAGCCCACGCCAAGGCGCAACATGTTCTTTCAATTGGTGTGTAATTCTACTCACAGCTGCTGAATCTTTTGTTGAGGTAATAAATGGCATGCTCCTTGCCTGATTCATTTTTCTGTCCTAGCATACAACCCATCGCCATGTCGTTCACAGATATATACATGAAAAGAGGGATCCCGTCCTTCGGAGGTACCAGCACTGGCGCCTCTGTTAATTGCCTCTTAATGGTCTGAAAGGCCTTTTGGCATTGACTGTTCCACTCTCGGGAGGTATCCTTCCTTAACAGTTTAAAGATCGGTTCGCAGGTGGTTGTCAGATGGGATATGAATCTACTGATGAAGTTTATCCTCCCCAAAAATCCCCTTATCTCTTTCTCTGTACGAGGTGCTGGCATATCCACAATGGCTTTGATCTTAGCCGAATCCAGTTCAATGCCCCGATTGCTCACCAAGAACCCAAGGAGCTTGCCCGACTGAACTCCGAAGGCACACTTTGTTGGGTTGAGCTTCAAATTATACTTCCTGAGCCAATCAAATAGCTTCTTGAGGTGCGTCACATGATCAGATTCCACCCTTGATTTCACAATAATGTCATCCACGTAAACCTCTATCTCCTTATGCATCATGTCGTGGAATAGGGCCATCATTGCCCTCTGGTAAGTGGCTCCTGCATTTGTGAGGCCAAAAGCAAGTCGTCTATAACAAAACGTGCCCCAGGGGGTGATGAAGGCAGTCTTTTCTCGGTCCTCCTCCACCACCATTATCTGATAATATCCCGCAAAACAATCGACAAATGAATACATTTCATACTGAGCCGTATTATCCACCAAGATGTGTATGTAAGGCACTGGGAAATTATCCTTGAGACTAGCCTTGTTGAGATCCCTATAATAAACGCAGACTCTCACTTTTCCCCCGGGCTTCACCACTGGGACTATATTGGAAAGCCATTCTGGGTAAGTGGACACCATGATGATTCCAGGCTTGAATTGCTTGACTACCTCTTCCTTCACCTTTAAGCTCCACTCCGGTTTTTATTTTCTCAGCTTCTGCTTAACTGGCCTTAAACCCTCCTTGATGGGCAATCGATGTACCACAATATCCGTGGACAACCCGACCATGTCTTCATTTCCAATTTTCAGCTCTTTGGGATTTTCAGGGGTTCCTATGTTGATGGTAATGGTTTGGTCGAGATTGGGTTTGGGTTTATCCTCGACCCACTCTTTGATTTCGTCGGGAGTGTCGTCATCACCGGCTTCGTCCTGCTCAATTCTCATCAAATCGAAATCCAGTTCTATATCAAAATCATAATCGTCTTTCAAATTTGGAAAATCGTTTGTTAGGCTAGTATAATTCAAATCGGTACACCTAACATAAAACAAAAATATTTGTCATATATATAACCATTAAGTACGCGAATTTCTTTTTCAATAATCATGACAAAATATGAAATAGACGTGCAGATACATAAAACAAAAACACCGCCTTAAAAACCCTTTGATCCCCCCATTGGACAGGATTCCTCGCCATTCCTGCATTTACCCTTTTCTGGACACTATTGGCTGCACGGTCCAATTCTTGGGGATCACCTCGGCTTTAAAGCTAGTGATGGAGGGGGTCTCTGCATTTGGAACCTCCTCAATGATTGCGGCGACTTGGCCTTGGCTTTCATTCATACTTTTCTTGGGAACTTCTAACCCAGCCCAATTGATGAAAGACATGATCTGCTTGCCTTCAGACATTTTCTCCTTTCCCTTCTCATTGGGCGCTGACTGCCCCGGGAGATGGCACTTTATCTCAAACTGCTCCATGATTTCTTGCAAGAATTCCTCCCGCTGGGCCAATCCTTTGGCTGGGGGAGTCTCCACCTTATCCTCTGCTTCAGCGAGGCTTGACTATCTTCGGAGAGTATTCATTGTTGGTTCTTGGGATTGGGATTCCGATTATCCGAGTGGGAATCTTTTTGTATGAGTTCTTTGGCCTTATACCTCCGTAATATCCTAACCCTGCCTTGCCCGACTGTGCTGGTATCTGGATGGGCTCGGTGATCCCTTGACCGTTCTTGCCCAATCCTTGTCCTGCTGGAAGTTCATCGCCATCATTTCCCGGGCAACAAACGTGAGCTCTGGAGACATTTTAGGCTTTGAAGTCTGAGCTCCCAATTGCCGGTATTGGGGGGTACTAATCTTGAATGCCTGGTAGCTGATTGGTTCGACTGATTCATCTACATGGATCACAGGCATGCCTTTCACAGAGGGAACAGGGTAGTCAGGCTCTGCGGCAATTGTTACCAAGTTCCCGTCAACGACAAATTTTATTTGCTGATGCAGGGTAGAGAGGATTGCCCCTGCCATATGAATCCAGGGCCACCCTAGTTACATGTTATAACTGGCAGTGATATCTAGCACCTTGAAGGAAATGTCAAAAGTATAGGGCCCGATTGTCGGTTTGCAAAAATATGGCATACATATAATCAAATTATATAAGCGCAACGGAAGCAATAAAAATCAGATTTTAAAATTTTTATACAAACCAATAACCCGGATATTTCTTATGCGACTATTATTAATTGAGGAAGGATAAAAGAATTTATACCGTTGTAGAACCAAGCTTCCACGGGTACAATTTCATCTCCCTTTAATCATTCACGTTCTTCTTCAAATTCACCGATTATATTCCACGGATCAATGTTAGCTCCCCAAGTGTGAAGCCTCTAGAGGTGATCCACCAAGAGATCTATGAATTAAAGAAGTGGATCTTGGTTTCTCCAAACCATGGGTTGCTAGCCCTAATTCTCTCTCTCTCTCTAACTCTTAGATATAGAGAATTATGGAGTACTCTCTCTAATCTAATGAAAGAGTGTGTAACCTTGATCTATGATAAGACTCCTCTTATTTATAGATCTAGTCAACCCTCCTAAACTATTTAGGATTAGGGTTTTAATTTAATTCCCAATTTAATTAGGAACTAAATTAATTAATTACAATTCCTAAACAATTTAGGAACTTAATTATTTAATAATGAGAGTACTTCTTATTAATTAATTACTAAACCATTTAGTAACTTAATTAATTATTATAATTCCTAAACTATTTAGGAACTTAATTATTTAATAATAATATTACTACTTATTAATTAATTCCTAAACAATTTAGGAACTAAATAATAATACTAGCAATAATAATAATAATAAAAATAATAGTAATAATAATAATAATAAGACTCCTCTTATTAATTTATAATTAGTATTTCTAAAATACTAAATTATAAATATTAAGCTATTTAATTTATTCTATCATCATAGTATAAATTAAATATACTTAATTTATTATTACAATTATGTCATCCGCTTCTAAAATAAATATTACTCTTTTGTGGTGTGACCCTTTAGGTTCTCCATATTAAACCGGTTGTATAATAAATAAATTAGAACAATTCTAATTCATTTATTACGAATTAACTCTTTAATTTAGAATAAATAATTATTCCACAATAAGAGTAAGCCCCCTTAGCGATTAGTCGACTTTCCAGATAATATAGATTTCAACATTTAATCGTAAAAGAACCTTTCAGCAAATAGTTACCGTACAATTCAATCCTTCTACCATACAATGTCCCAATCAAATATAAGACACGGAATTTCTGTCAAGTCTTATTTATTTGATTATATGCATTTCAATTCACAAATACACAACTCTAGTTAATGTAAATTAGAAACTCCTTTCTAATTCCATTCAACCCTGGCCAGGGATTTCTGAGTTGTCACTTATTGAGTCGCATAGGACATTCTCTCCCTTTACTGGAAGTGGTAGATCCTTTATTGACCATTCATCTATCTCCATGTGTATCTTATTATACCCAAGCATATCCTTTGATATACCAATAGGTCTTAAGGAATATGTCAAAGTATAACTTAGTACACACAAGATACTAAGATGATCTCAAGTCTAAGGATCACTTGTACGACTATCACATAAGGAACTCCTATTGACAGACGAGTAAAACTCCATTAGGTGTTCCTTGAGCGAGTCACGTTCAGTGAACTTATTCTCTAATAAGCACCTACATACTTGTTTTAGTGTCTCTACACAAATGATTATGAGATCAATCATCCTCTTCATAAGAGCAAGCATAATATGTATCAATCTATCCGGATCTACTAATCCCTTTTTAGTGATCCAACGATTAGGAACAATTTTAGTTTTTGAGCTATCTTGAATTTAGATCTCATTAGCATGATCCTCATCATGGTTCTAAAAGCATTGCTCAAAAACTATGGGTTTATCCATTTGATTAATTCAAGTAATTAATCATGAATAAAGAAATGCCTTGATACTTTTATTAATAAATGAACAAGATTACAAAGTATATGCTTATCACATCAAATGTGATTGGCTTGAGGGCATACTACTTTCAATCTCCCACTTGCACTAAAGCCAATCGCCCTTTGGTATCCCTATACCATTCTTCTCTAAGTGGCGTACAAATTGCTTAGTAAATGCTTTAGTTAATGGATCTGTAATGCTGTTCTAAGAGTCTACCATCTTTATGGTGTCGTCTCCTTTTCAATGATTCATCTAATGATATAAAAGTGTCGCAACACATGTTTGAATTTCAGATGAGACCTAGGTTCCTTGGCGAATTAAACTCCTTTAATGTTAGGAACCATTATAAGTTCTGTAAAGAACTTGTTTAACCAAACAATCACCTTTGCAGCTTCACTTATAGTTATTTACTATGTCTTTGTCACCAAATCAGCAACTCTTTGCTGTTTGGAACTTTTTCAACTCACTGCAGCACCGTTCATGGTAATCATATTACCTGAAACGGATATGTTGTTATCTTGGTTAATCTGAACAAACTTGAGTTTGTTAAACCCTCTAGTTTTATATCAGACCCATTATTAGAAACTCTTTTCTAATATTTTTCTCCAAAATTGAACTGATATCTGCTTATTATACATAAGCACTATCAAGTCTAGTACATTTCAACGAATCAATGTACGTCCCTGGGGTTAAGCCGAGCATCCTTTATGATCTATCTCTATAGACCTTTATCCTAAATAGAATGTTAGGACGCTTCTCCCAAGTCCTTAATGGAGAAGTTTTAGACATCCACATCTTTACTAATTGTAGCATCGGTATGTCATTCCTTATTGATATTATATCAACATATGATACTAGGAATGTCACAGTGCTCCCACTAACCTTTGTACATACTTGGTTCATCCTTGTCTTTGATAAAATCAAACTCTTTTGATTGTCTCATAAAAACGGATGTTCTATCTTCGAGAAACTTGCTTCAATTCATAATTGGATCGTTGTAACTTACATACTTGATTTGCTCCATCTATATGGAGACAAATTCTTTTAGTTATATCATACATGCATCCTTTTGTATAGTAAGTTGTTACTGCAAGTAAAATCCGAATGGATATATGCATTTTCACTAGTGAAAAATTTCATCTTAGTCAACTCATTGACCTTGTTTGAAATCTTTTTACCACTAGTTAGGTCTTATAGGTCTCCACCTAGCCATCTGCTTTAGTCTTTCTCCAAAGACCCATTTCGGATTTTATGGTCATCAGCCATTTCTCTTGAGTATCTAATACTCATACCTCATCGTATATATCTGGATCATCATCCACTATGATGCGTACGTTATCATCATCCATTATGATGACTCCATACCATTAAGGTATCTTTGGTACTAAACCAGATTTACGACTTGGTTATGGTACAATAGGTTTATCTACTTGTACAGATTCCTTCACTTGATCTGTAGTGTTTTGTGGTTCTTGAACTTCTTCAAGATCTATTTTACTCCCACTAACCTTTTAAGGAAAAAAAACTTCTTTTTCTTATAAGGCAGCGTGTTTCAACAAACACCTTTTAGTTAGTTGGATTATAGAAGTGATACCCTAAACTTTCTTTAGGATATCCCACAAGTTTACACTTATCAAATCTTGTCCCTAGCTTATCTTTGTCAAACCTTTTGACATAAGCTGAACAATTCAAATCTTAACATGCTTAAGACTTGGTTTCCTCCCTATCCATGACTCATATGAAGTCTCAGGGACGGAATTTGAAGGTATCTTATTTAGTAGATATGCGATCGTTTCTATAGCATAACCCTAGAAGGATACTGAAAGATCGGTAATACTCATTATGGATCATCACCATGTCCATACTGTGAGAATACCATTTCGCTTGAGATGATCTAGAAACTTATTGCTTAAGTATTTCCTTCTCGATCTAATCGAAGAACTTTAATACTTTTAGCCTTTAGTTTCTATACTTTAGTTTTGAATTCTTTGAACGTTTCAAATGATTTGGATTTGTATTTCATCAAATACATATATCAAAATCTAGAATCATCAGTAAAAGTACTGAATGAATACCCCCCTCTTGCATTTGTTGTCCTAGGTCTCACACACGACTGTGTGTACCATCTCTAACAACTCTGCAACTCGCTCTCCATGTCCACTAAATGGAGATTTGGTCATATTGTCCATGATATAAGATTCACAAGTTATATTTGATTCATAATCAAAAAGCTTTAAAAGCTTATCTTTATACAACTTGTTTAGTCTTGTTTCATTAACGTGACCGAGTTAACAATGTTGCATGAAGGTATGATTCATATCATCTTTTTGCCTTTAGTTTGTTCAAATTGGAATATTTTTCATATAAGTCAAGTATACAAAATCTATTAAGTAATCAACCAGTTCTAAATAAAACATTATCATTAGAAACAGAACAACGATTGTTCATTACTATAATGTCAAAAAACCCTTCCTTGTCATCACATGGAACTGAAATAATGTTTCTAAGAACTGGAACCTAGTAACAACTTACTAACTTAATAGACTTGCCCGTAGGCAGTGCTAAACTATAAGTTCTCGTGGCTAATGCAGCAACCTTTGCTTCATTCCTCAGCACAGGATTACTTATCATTTGTTTGGCTTTCTACTTCTGTTTAGTCTCTGCAACGACTTGCATATGTGAGACCACCATCCGGTATCTAATACCTAAGTAGAAACTTGACTTATAGAAAGTTTTATTTTATTGTGAACAAATCTATATCTGTAGCTGAAACTTCATTAAACTTCTTCTACTTAACTACTACAACTCTCTTGTAGTTGTTCTTCCAGTGTCCCAGCTTATCGCAATGAAAGCAAACTTCTTTGCCCTCGGGATCATTTTTATTTATGTCCTTTGTTTAGCCTTTCTTTTGCCTTCTACTCTTTCTGACTCCTCAGAAATACCTTTGGCCATCTTCCTCCGCTTAGAAGATTCATCTACGAGTAAGACTTGGTTTTTCTTAGAAGGAAAGTGACTCTCAATAGTCTTCAACATATTTAGCTAATCAGGTAAACTGACATCTAGCTTAATAATGTATGAAGTTCACAATAAATTGTGAATACGAGTCAGTGAGTGACTGCAAGATCGAATCTTGACTCAACTCTCCATCCTTGACAAAACATGTTGTCCTAATTAATCAATCCAATTGATCATCTTTAGGACATGTGTCTTTACTGCAGTGCCATTAGCTATTATAGATCGGAAGAGCTCCTTAGATATCTTATATCTAGTTGCCCTACTTTACTCACAATACAACTATTGAATGTGCAGCAATATAGTAGGTGCATCTATTTTTTCTCGTTGACGCTGTAACTCGATACTTATGGATGCGAGTATGATGCATTGAGCCACCTTTGCATCATCTTGCCATTTAAAATAACAATCTCTTCCTCAGAGGCTTAGTCTACAACGTTTGCAGGAATAGACAAATTAAGGACATTTGCTAGCTTTTTACCATTGAGAACTATTCTCAAATTTGTTTAATCAATCCGAACAATTCGATTCGATTAATTATTAGCATACATTATGCTATGCAGTGTTAGTGAATTAAACATAGCAATATTCTTTAAGTGAATTAATAACAACATTAACATGCATTCATTTTATTAATTACCAAAATAAATTAGGTCTTTATTTAAAATGGTGTCTCCCACTATTTTCATTAAACTATATTACCCTCTTTATATAGTTCGGCAAATTTAGTTAAAAATTTGCTAGTGAGAAAATGATCCTATCGACATAAGTACAGCCTTGTGTGTGCACAACAAACTATAGTTTATTCAATAGGTAGACAACTCTTTGTCAATTACATCAAATGTAACTCCTTTGTATTTTGCCTTTTAGATTATTATGATCATCTGTGTGCACATCCAAATCAAAATTATCTAAGTTAAGTCAAACCTAGCACTTCCATATAAGTGAAGAGAAAAATATCGTCCTTGTGTGTGCACAACAAAACAGTAATGTTCAATTCCTTTATAAGCATCAAATGTGATAAAACAATATCTCAAATAATCGATATGAGCCTTGTGTGTGCACAACAAACTATATCGAGTATTTGATACTCTATCGTTTTATCATGCTAGAAGGCGACGTTCAATATTTTTAATAAATACCTTTGAACGTTACAACTTAATATTATGAGTAGTAGAATAAATAAATTAGAACAATTCTAATTTTATTTAATTGAATTAAACTCCTTTAATTCATGAATTAAACATTTTAATTCATTTTATAAATAATATTTACTCTACATCATGAGGGGTTTGTTAATATTAATTGTCTCATCTTGTTTAGCGCACATGCACATATATATATAAAATACGCGTCATATTAATTAACATGCGAAGCATGTTTGATAATATATAATATATATAAATAAGCATGCACATATAGAATACTATATTCTACTTGGATTGATTATGGACTTTTATTCTAGTTTGGTTTATTCGAGCCACCAAATAAACCAATTGGTCAAACCTAGGGTGCAAGAATAAATTAAATTAAATGTAACTATTACATTTAAATTCGAGCTCCATTACAAATGGGTCTTCATGCGCTCCTTGCTTCTTTGCTTCAATTCTTCAAAATAATTCTAACTAATCCTATTACAAAATATTTACAATAAATAGAAACCTTGATCAACAGTCAAGGGGAAGTACATAGGAGGGAGATAGAATTATACATAAGAAAAATTAGAAAGACGAGGTACGCAGACCCCATTTATTAAAACTCATTCATTCATGCATTTAATTTAAAATTAAATCCAATCACATTGGTCAATAGTCCATAATCAATCTCATTTATCATCATATATATCAACATATATATTAATAAATAATATTCATCTCATGAATTAAATAAAACATTCCATATATGTATTGGTATCATTTAATGGGCAATTTAAAGCTGTATGAAATCCAATTTCATATTTAAAATAAACCTTTTATTTTAATTATAAAATTATTTAAAAATAAACTATTTATTTTTATTATTTTCAAATTATCCAAAATAAACTCTTTTATTTTGAAATTTTAAAATCTGTGCAAAATTACCAAACTATTTGGCTCATTAATATATATATATTATAAATATATCATATAGATTAATAATATATATACTAACCATTCTACATATATATATATATATATATATATAACTGAAACAGTAGGTATCAAATTGCGGAAACCGAAATTGTAATTTCTCAAAAACGTGGGCTGTTTTACCGATGACAGTCAATTCGGGACAGCTTGCCTTGCTTTACCAATATATCATATATATATATATATATATATATATATGCCGGAAAAAAATTGCTGCAACCTTTCGGCTTACACCAATAACCAGCATGACCAAAACCGAAAGTTGCATTACCGAAAAATTGTGTTTATTTTTTTTTTCTTTTGTCACCAACACCGAAAATCACTGCCAATCGGTAATTAGTTTATTCCAGCAGCTTTGTAGAACCAATAATAAATTTCGGTAATAATAATTTTATACAATAAATTATGCCCAATAAATTTTTCTAAACACATACCCATACATATATGAAATTAAAACAATTAATAATTCGCATAAGTTTGGCTCTGATGCCACTGTTGGTTTGCAAAAATATGGCATACATATAATCAAATTATATAAGCGCAACGGAAGCAATAAAAATCAGATTTTAAAATTTTTGTACATACCAATAACCCGGATATTTTTTATGCGACTATTATTAATTGAGGAAGGATAAAAGAATTTATACCGTTGTAGAACCAAGCTTCCACGGGTACAATTTCATCTCCCTTTAATCATTCACGTTCTTCTTCAAATTCACCGATTATATTCCACGGATCAATGTTAGCTCCCCAAGTGTGAAGCCTCTAGAGGTGATCCACCAAGAGATCTATGAATTAAAGAAGTGGATCTTGGTTTCTCCAAACCATGGGTTGCTAGCCCTAATTCTCTCTCTCTCTCTAACTCTTAGATATAGAGAATTATGGAGTACTCTCTCTAATCTAATGAAAGAGTGTATAACCTTGATCTATGATAAGACTCCTCTTATTTATAGATCTAGTCAACCCTCCTAAACTATTTAGGATTAGGGTTTTAATTTAATTCCCAATTTAATTAGGAACTAAATTAATTAATTACAATTCTTAAACTATTTAGGAATTTAATTATTTAATAATGAGAGTACTTCTTATTAATTAATTACTAAACCATTTAGTAACTTAATTAATTATTATAATTCCTAAACTATTTAGGAACTTAATTATTTAATAATAATATTACTACTTATTAATTAATTCATAAACCATTTAGGAACTAAATAATAATACTAGCAGTAATAATAATAATAAAAATAATAGTAATAATAATAATAAGACTCCTCTTATTAATTTATAATTAGTATTTCTAAAATACTAAATTATAAATATTAAGCTATTTAA